>CAJQZJ010032307.1:798692-837077 GCA_907164525.1 Lophiomys imhausi
CACACACACACACACACACACACACACACACACACACACACACACACCCCAGGCATCTTTCCAGTAAACAGGTTGGGATCTGAAACCATCTCGCCAGCATTGTGGATTTGGCAAGAGCACTCGTGTGTGCATGTGCACACGTGTGTGTGTGTGTGTGTGTGTGTGTGTGTGTCTGTCTGTCTGTCTGTCTGTTACCTTCGCATTTCAAAGGCAGGGAGGAGGTGCCACTGAGGGCCTCACAGGTCCTCAGTCTACCCATATCTTGCATGAACTGAGGAGCCTGGGCATCACTGAGTAGATGCTCCCAGCTTTGAGTGCACTTTGAGACCTCCTGGGGTGCCTTTGCAACTTACCTACACCTGTTCCCCAGGAATTGCTCTAATTATTCTAGGTGGGCCTGATCATCAGTATTTTTATTGTGCTCCCATGACTCAAAGCTGAGGTGGAGAACCACTTCAACTTTCTTGACATTGAATTCCCTTATATGCACCTTTCAAGGACACTTTTCCAAACTGCTGGGTCACAAACTACTCCTGAGCATCCCTTTAAGATGCAAGCTCTTAACAAGGAACCTCAGGGTAGGGTAGCCAGAGATGAGAAGGTCTAGCAAGCCCCCCCCCCCCCTGGGGAGGCCAATGCTTCTGTGAATGGGCTGCACTTTGAGTGACTTGGATCAATCTCTTTTAAAAATAGCTTTTATGTTTTAAGAGAGAAGCCTTATTCTCAAAGGGTAGAAAAAAATTGTCTTTCTGGTTAAAGAATAAAAAGTAACTGGATAGACACCTCTTTTTTGCTATTTGAGTATTCCTTCTACTTTTCACTAAATGAGACAGAAATGCAGTGTGCCCCGTTAGCCTGTCCCCCCTCACCTGCCCACTGGTTTGTAGCCGCTGCCTGCAAACCCACATTTTGGAAATGGAGCATAGGACTCAGCCAACTGTCCAGAGACTCGGGCATCTGCCCATGTGTGCCCAGCTGCCCCTGCAGCTTTAGTCTGCACCACGTTAAGCTCTTGCCCTTTTTACAACAGGAAAAAATGAAATGAAGAAGTGATAAAGGGGAGTTCCAATTTAATTTTTCCAGAAGGACGTAAAAATCAAAGGTACATAGAGTGATAGAGAAAGGGCAGCTGAATTCACCGGGGACCTCCTAGTTCTTATGTCTTTTCCTATGTCCTTCACTCCAATTCTCTCATGGTTTTGCCCCAGATTTATAAACCAAATTAAAATGATGACAGTAGAGCTTAAACCCAAAGCAAGAAGACAACATTTCATAAAATATAATTACAAGCCTTCGCCTCTAGTCAATATGCCTCATTCTAAAACATTCTGTAGTGTTTTCAATATCTAAATACACATCATTTTAAGTTTTTTGTTCAAAAAACCTGGCCACAAAGTAAAACTTTAAGCTGTGTCACAGAACAGAGAACGAACAGGGCTGGTTTCTTGCCCAGCCTGCTCTTACCTCCAAGCCCCGTTTTCTAAGGTACCCACTTTGAAACATTTCTACTCTTCTTCAGCAGTGACCCTCAGAGTTCCAACTAGTGCATTTATGACACTTTGGCATTGTTCCATGGATATCATACATTACCCATGACCTTTTCTTTTTGGATGAAGGTTTAGCTAGCTCACTTTAAACTCCCTCTAACTCCCTTATCTACCCCTTCCATCAATTTAAAAATATTTTTATATATGTGTACATACATATACATGTATGGATCTATGTGTGTGCATATTCAAGTGTCTACTGAGGCCAGAAGACAGCATCAGATCCTCAGATGTTGAAGTGACAGGTGTCTGTGGACCATCCAGTGTGAGTTCGGAAGTGATGCGGGTGCTAGGAACCAAACTTAGGTCCTCTAGAAGAGGAGCAAGGGATCTTAGCTGCTAAACCATCTCTTAAGTCCATTTTTATTATTTTTATTGGTGAGCACATGCCATCTTTGAACACCACTCCCAGCCTGCTTCGCAGTGAGATCACAGGGCTACACAAATCATGGACTATTATGGAGGAATAGGGAGTTGCCCTCCCATGCCGAGATTTCGGCAACCTCATTAAAAGGGAAAGGGCAAAACTTGTCAACTCAAAGTCAAATGAGTTTAGGACTGGCCAGGAAAGAACCTGAGGCACGGGCTGCTGAAGGGACGGTGACCACTAGAAACCAATAGATGGATCCATTTCCTCCAGACAAATGAGAGACAATGCTGAAGGGATAAGCTGGGTGCTCCTCAAAAACATGGTGTCTACAAAAGGTACACACCATCCAGACTGGGTAAGCAGGAACATGTGGTTGAAGGTTAAGAGCTGGCTACAAACAGATTAGAGAGTAAGAATATGGACACTGGTGTCCCTCCCAGGAGCAGACCTCAGGAGGGCACATCTGTGTCAGACATGAGCTCCAATGGGGACAATGGAAGGGAAAGAAGCCTCCTCTGGACTGAGAACTGAAATCTGTGTCTCGTCTCTGTAGAGGCTCATGACAAGAATTTAAGATTGCTAGCAGAAAACTCTCCTTACCCCAGAAAAAGATTGTCCACCTGATTAAGTCCAACCAAATTAAAGACTTTTTTGTTTTGTTTTGTTTTTTCAGTTAGCTACATTCTGACAAATGTCAAAGAGTGAGACATTTGTTTCATGAGAATGATGGGGGGCAATGAACAACTTTCAGAAGAAAAATAACAGATTGTCAAACGCTTCCCCTAAAAGTAAACAATAACGGAGGCATAAACAATCTCCTGTCTAGCACTAAATGACAAAAGAAAACAGAACTAATGACACAGAGTTCTGCAGGAAGTGCAATAATTTGAGAGCTGCATATCCACCTAAGTCTCAGAAGACAAGCAGCAGCCATTCTTTATATGCAAGACCCCAGGAAAATTATCTCCTGCATTTTCTGCTATAATTTGTTCTCTAAATAAAGAACGGGGAATTCAGAGTTTCACAATCATTGGAGGACACAGGCGGCAGCTCCATGGATACTTTCAAACAGTAATGTAAATAATTTTCATAAATTTTAAACACACCTGCTAAACAGAAAACTAACAATCCTCAGTTTAAGCAGATAGAGATCAGGAAATCAATGGCCCTGGAAAAATGGGTGACTAAGGAGGAGTAGGCCTTGCTCCAAGCACAGAAGCCCAAAGAGAGCATTCCAGTGGTGAAGCCTTGCCTTTCTGCTGAGAGGCGCTGAGCCAAAGAGTGCTGAGGAGCAACACAAAGAAATGCGTCCACCAAACCCTGGACAAGATAAAAAGTGAGATAAGAAAGGCAAAGAATACAGTGGCTAGAAGTGAAAGTACAAACCCAAATGACACAGAGGGAAGATGGAGGTTATGGTAGAGAATGTCATGATGTAAGACCAAGGCCATGTTTGCACAAAACTTGAAATAGGAGAAAGACATCCAGTCAAGATGGCTCCTCCCCCTGCCCCCCCCTATTTTTAAATAAAAAGACAGTTAAAGGACTGGAGGGATGGCTCAGTGGTTAAAAGCATTTGCTGCTCTCGTAGAGGACCTGAGTTCAGTTCCCAGCCCTTATATAAGATAGCTCACAACCACATGTAACTCCAGCTCCAGGAGATCCAATGCTGTTTTCCGGGCTTCAGTGGGATCATCACACATGTGGTATACACTTGCACAGATATACATGTTTACACATAAATAGCACTGAAAATAAATCATTTTTAAAAGATAGTTAAAAGTACCCAGTGAGGAGCCAGTGAGATGGCTCAGTGGATATCAACATTTGTTGCCAAGACTACAGCCTGAGTTTGACCCCTGGGACTCATAATGATGTAAGGATAGATCTGACTCCTGCAAGTTGTTCTTTGATCTCCACATGTGCATCATAGCAGGTGTCTTCATCTCCCCATTCATGCTCTCCCACAAAATAAATAAATGTAATTTTTTTAAAGATTTGTTTAGTTATACATATGTGCACTCTATCTGCATATAGACCTGCCTGACAGAAGAAAACATCAGATCCCATTAAGATAATTGTGAGCCACCATGTGGTTGTTGGGAATTGAACTCAGGACCTCTGGAAGTGCAGCCAGTGGTTTTAATCTCTGAGCCATCTTTTTGTTTTGTTTTGTTTTTTTTCTTTCAAGACAGGGTTTCTCTGTATAGCCCTGACCATCCTGGAATTCACTCTGTAGACTAGGCTGTTCTCGAACTCAGAGATCCACCTGCCTTTGCCTTCTAAATGCTGGGATTAAAGGTGTGTGCCACTACCACCACCAATGTAAAAGAAATTTAAGACCTTGAGAGATGGTTCAGTGGTTAGAAGCATGCATTACTCTTCCAGGGCACCTGAGTTGAATTCCCAGCACCCATGTTGAGTGACTCCCAACTACCTTTAACTCCAGCTCCAGGATATCAGTGTGTCTGGCCTCCATGGGCACCAGCATTCACTTGTGCACATGCCCACACAAAGACACGCACACATGTATACAAATATAAAAACTACAAATAAAACATTAACATATTTTAAAGGAATAATGCACAGCGACAAACTATTGAAGCAAATCCATAAAAGCAGCACTGAGAAATACTCAAAAAATGGAAATTAGAGGAAAAAATGTATTAACAGTAACAAAGAGTGAGAGATTCATGATGCCAGTGTAGACAGCGGCTCCAGACTTTTTTCCCCACAGAGCATGAGTATATCAAAGAATACGTCACAAAAACAGAAAGTCCTGGTGATTCTATTCATTTCCTAGAATTATATTTAGGGAGAACAAACAGCCCCTGCAGAGACTTGAAGTCACTGTGATGCTTAGCTGAAGGGATGAAGACTCAGGGCTGAGAAAATGGCCACCAGTCCTCAGACCCTCCTATGGTTTTTGTAGAAAGAAGAACTTGGGTTCATACATCATGGCCCAGTCTTAGGACATCTGCCCAGAAAGATAGGAAATATTGTGGTTTCTCATAGTCTGAAAGTGTGTTTCCAGAAGGGATGCTCATGTCTGGGAGATGAGTGTGGCTGCCGTGGGAATCCTCATGAGGGTGGAAACAATCCCTTCAGGCTACTGAGTGTTCTCTCTGAGACAATCAAGGCAGCTGATGCAACCCTCATAGTCACTGTAAGGTTGGTGTCATGCCATCCTCCTCATTTTATAAAATGACTGTAGTCAAGGTCTTCAGTGGAGTGAAGTGCTTGATTCATCAGAGGCTTCCTTGTATTGCAAGCCAATTTTTGTGCCCATTGTCCTTGCAGAACTCTTTCTGACTCACAGTTTAGGTCTTCCACTGTGACTCTGCCACATGGTCTACACACCTTCCACCAAAGGCTCAATCTGCCTTTCTCAGTTCCCTGGGCTGCCTCTTTGTACACACAGTTTCTACCTGGCAACCAGAGTGAAGGGCTAGAGTAGTGGCCTACTGAGCAATCTCAAGCAACTGTGCCATTTTATTTGGCATTAACAACAATGTTTGTTTAGTTTTAATTTGAATCAGAAATAAAAAGTCAAGAGTCTACTTGCAAACCCAAGGCCTTGACATTTCTTGAGAAATCAGATCTGGCCATCCTAAGCCTATGTTCTTCCCCAGCAATGGCTGGATGGGGCTGAGGCATGGCCAAACTCCTTGGCTAACGTACAAGATTTCAGGTTGCCAAGGTGTCCTCAACATGAAGGACCAATATTGGCCATCATCCTTTATTGTGATTTTATTGTCATTTTTTTTAATTGCAGAGGAAAATGTCTGGTCCCATTCATGCTGTGTCAACAGCAAGAGAAATAGAAGTCATATGGGGGAAGCTCTGTATGAGAGAGAGAGAGGAGAGATGAGAGAGAGGCAGGAGAGAGAGAGGATGAATGAGAATGAGAATGAAGTAGAGAATCTCTCTCCTGATGAAGTGAACAACAGCTATATACCATTTTATAGGTGAACTCTAATCTTCCATTTTCTGCCTGGCCATCAAAAGACTTGGACTTGAGCACCTGCAGTAATGGCTCATATGGAAGATAGCTTTACCTACAGATAGCCATGTCTGTTATATCCAGGGTACCCAACTCCTCTTCCAGGCATTTTACCCCCTTGTCCTGAACAGGACACTTTAGCTACTCCCTCTGAAAAAGAGGATCTTGTGGGAGGACACTTCTGGAGTCCCAGGACTAAGCCAGAGAAAGGTGTGAAGCTGCTTTCTCAAGATCTTTTCCATGGAAACCCAGTTGCCACAGTGTTAGATGCCTAAGTCATAAGTAGGAATCCCAGACCACGGGGAACAGCAGCTTTTGGACAGTTGTTGAGAACTTTGTTAGCTTGGGATACTCGGCATGTTATTTGGCGGAAAGGACTGATACTTTCCCAGATGAATCCACCCCAGAGCCTTAAGTCACCTTTGGCCTTTGAGTCTTCCCAGCCAAGGCCTCAGACAATGTAACAGAGAGACAGGCTGCACCTTGACTTGTGCTGTCTGGATCACTCATCTACAAAACCAGTATGGACCAGAAGGTAAATAAGTGGGTGGTTTCTGCCACTGAGTTTTGGAATAATTGACTACACAGCATTAGGTAACCTGAGCAATTCAGTCTAAGAGTTGCCTCAAATGGCCACTCTACCTATTTATTTATGTTTCCTTCCCGTCTCTAATTAAAACCTAATTAACTATATCCCGGGATAAGGCCATACCACAGTAAGGAATGTCACCGTGAATACTTTATTTTCTTCCAACCATGCCACCACTGATATGAATATTTCTCTGTAATACGCCTCAGGTTCCGTGCCCCACAGGGGCCAGTATTAACCAGCACCTGACGAACAGAGAGGTCATGCAGAACAGCAACCAGCGGTACATGGGAAAAGTTCCTTACAACCTTTTCATTCTCAACTGCGAGGAAGACTGTGTTAAGGCACTCTTTTGGATGAGAAACAACTCCATCCTCACAGAAGGTAAAGTTACTGTAACTGCAGCCTTTCAGAACAGCGCTTTATTTTTATAATGAGACTCCTTCTTCATCTAGTTCCAGTATGTAATTAGTGCCTAATTAATTCCAACCAAATCATTCATCTGTCATGCTTTGTTTTCCAGATTAATTTACAACTTGTTGTCATTTTTGGATACCCAGAATGTTTTCTGGGGGAAAGAAAAAGGCTTGAGATAGTTTAATTATGTATAATTATTTTATTACACAAAATGAATATCCGAAGAGCAAAGCATGGCTGAAATCATTAACTAATTAAAGAATAATTTAATAAGCAAACATGTTTAGCAATTATATGGAAAATATGTCTCCCTTTGTGAAGCTGAAAAGACCCAGGAGGAGGAAGAAAGGCGGGCATTGGAAGGGCCCTTTTCTTCTTTTCAGGACCCATTGTTCTCTTTCTTGCTGTTGCCTGCACAGTCCTCCCCACCAATAGATGCATTCGAGCTGCGGACACTTTTTGAACCCAACTGTGAGAGTAAAACATTTGCACAAATGCCTGTGCCACTCAAAAGCATTTGCCAAGCATCTTCTTCACCATTGTTTGGATTTCACTGGAAATGTTTGACTTTTGAAACAACTAGACCAGAACCTGGCTGCCGGCGTGTCTTTGGTCGAAACCTGGAGACCAGGAAAAGGAGGTGATCACACATTCAGTCTTCACCTTCCCTAAGGCCAAGTTGAGTCCCAGAGTCACCTATGGGGGGAACTGTGAGGTTCTCATCCTCACCTGCAGTTCAGGCCTAGGACGTAGAGACCTCTCAGTGTCTAAAAAGTGGGCCTCACATTGCCAAATTAAATATCTTCATGTGTTAAGTATTATTCCATTCATTGATACAGTTGACAGAAGAATTAAATGGAGTTCCTTCTGATTTCCCGTTAGTGACTTGCTTAGCTCATCTAAAACTTCTGAATTTAGTGTATTCACGACATGAAAGTTAATGGGTATCAAATGATATTCATTCCCATTGCTAGATTCTATTTGTTACTGTGAGGTAGACCACTTGTCTCTAAGTTTATGAATGAGTTTGGCCTGTAACTTTCTTTGATATGCTTTCCTTGTCAAGTTTTTAGACTCAGGAGAATACTAGTATCACAAGGCAATTCTAGCTCTTGCCATATTTTTAGGGGGGTTGAAATAAAGATAATCTGAAGAACCTGGACATGACTCATCATATATCCAGTGGGTCTGGAACCCTTGGCAGAGGTGGGGTGTACACATACATCCAGCAAGCAGATGTAAAACTTATCATAAAGCATCACCAGATTTGTATCTACATATGTTTAATCATGTTTTGCCATCTTACTCTTTTAAAAATAACCACCATTGATTTAATCTCTATATTGACCAGCGTAGGCATCAAGATTTCCAGGGCATTGTCCTATCCAGGAGAGTTAGTGTATGGCCATTATAAAGCACTAGGAAGTCATAGTCTAAATACTTTAGACTTTGCAGGGCATGCAGTCTTTACTGCAGATATTCATCCCTGAAGCTATGACAAGAAAGCAGCCACAGAAATGCCTGGGTGTGGCTACACGCCAGAAAACCTCTACAGTACCAGGTAATGAGCCATGTTTGCTGAGCCTCCTTTAATCCATACAACTTGTGGCAAATTATATCAAATTATCAGACTCAAAGCTGAAGATAAACTCACCAAAAGCAGAAAACCCAAAGGGCACAGTGTATCCTGGGACTGCAACCAGTCCTGATAGAGGACAGTATTTTAACCTTGAACATTTCATATTTGGGTGCTAGGACTATGGAACATTTTGGCCACAAAATGAGCCGTTGAGAGCAGCAACACAATCTCTTCAGGTTGAATCCAACAGCAGGCAAGCAAGAAGCGCTTCAGTTTCCTGCGAGTGTCTTCTTGTTCTCTTGCTTCTCAAACATGAGGGGAGAACCTGCCCTCCTGTCAGCTTCACTGGTTGTCAGAGATGCTGGTTCTCTAGAACTCACTCAAAGGGATACTATTGAGGTTTTTTGTTTTGTTTTGTTTTGTCTTGTTTTTGTTGATTGGTTGGTTGGTTGATTGGTTTGAGGGAGTTGTTGGTGGTGGGTTTTTTTCTTGTTGTTGTGTTAAGATTTTAGACTGTCTGCTACTGTTGTGAAGCCACTCTAAGAGCATGTTCTTGACCACTCAAGGGGCAGGATAAGAAGTGGGTGGAAACTGTTCCTTGTCTTAAATGCAGGCTGTTTCCCCAGGTCACTCAAGTAGGTGTTCTTAGCCTAGAGACCAAGCTTGGAGAATATCTGTGGTACCCAGTCCTTCCGGTCAAATTATCTCTGTAGAGAATCTTTTTCAAGAGACTTCTCACATGTGAAAACATGAGAAAGAAAGCCTTACCTCCTGCCTTAAGGAAACTCCTTGTGTAGCTTTTCCGTAATTCAAGTCATATCCAGGCATGATTTTAATTAGTCCCATTCAGACCTTAGCCTTGAACTTATTTTTCTGTCCCTTCGTCCAGTACCCCACCCTCTTTCGGAACCCACACCTTCCTTTGCCCCACCACCACTGAACAATGCAAAATCACCGAAGCACAGTCTGAATCCAGGACAGGTGTGCTTGGGATAGTCGCCCATTTGGCTACAGAAAGCACGTGGAAGCCAAGAGGGCTCCACTTAGAGCCCTCTACCAAATTCTAGTCTCTGGAGCAACTGACTATGGTCAGCATGGAGGAGACACCCACATGAAAGGCTTACACTACATCCTGCGGGTCATCTTGATGGCCTCTTATCTCCTAACTGAGCTGTTATGAATCTCATCACTGGATTTCCTTTTTTGTTTATTGTCTCATACAATATATTCTGATCACAGTTTCCCATTCCTCATCTTCTCCCAGATCCTCCTCACCTTCCTACCCATCTAACTCCACACCTTCTTCTTTTCTCTCCTTAGAAAACTCATAATCAAACAAACTGGAAAAAAATAAAATAAACAACAGGAAAAAAAGGAAAATCATGGCAAACACACATACACACACACACACACACATCCTATAAAAACACAACAGAAACCATACTATATAAGCAAAAAAAACCAGCAAAGTTTAAAAAATACACAAACAAAGCATTATGAAATTTAAAAATCTCTAACATTACCATTGAGTTCATTTTGTCTTGGCCATCTACTGCTGGGCATGGAGCCTGCCTTTGAGTGTGGTTTGGTTTGTATACATAGTGAGATTCTTTTGAAGAAAACCAGTTAGTGTGTGTGTGTGTGTGTGTGTGTGTGTGTGTGTGTGTGTGTGTCTGACAATTGGAGATAGCTCCAAGGTTAGGAATGGGGGCTTATGTCATATCCAGGCATGATTTTAATTAGTCCCATTCAGACCTTAGCCTTGAACTTATTTTTCTGTCCCTTTCTCCAGTATCCCATACTCCTTCAGAGCCCACCCCTTCCTTTGCTCCACCACCACTGGGACCTCTCCACACTGGAACACCATCTTTGTCACTGTACTTTTCAAGTTCTCTTTAGCACTGTTGAATGTCCTTGTGGTCTTACTAGATCTGAGCTTTGGAAGGAAAGTAGCTGTGATAGCTGCAGGGTCATAGAGAAATCTAGAAACCATAATTTGCTGAAACTCCAAGCCACGTCTTTGCTATATATAGGTGTAATTTATTTCAAAGTCACTTGTACTCACACCAAGCCTGGTGTGCTGTGAATGTTCAATAAGGTCTTAGTGACTGCAGGTGAAGATAACTCACAATGTTTAGGTTGGCATTTTTATTTATTTATTTATTTATTTAAATTTATTTATTTATTACTTCAGGTTACATCTGCATCATAGTGTCCTCTTTCCATCCTCCCAGTCCTGCCCTCCCACCCTCTATCCCCTATCCCTTCCATCCCACTCCTCTGGAGTGGAGTGTCCCTACATAACAGTCTCCCGCCCCAGTTCAGCAGTCATATGAGGGTCAAGAGCCTCCTCATACACTGGGGGCCTACAAGGCAGCCCCACTGGGGTAAAGGCTTGCTATATTTCACAGGCTAGCCTTGAACTGTTGATCCTTCTGCCTCAGCCTCCTGGGTTCCTGCATAATAGGTATGCATCATCATGGCAAGCCCTCACATGCCGAGTCATAGCAAAACTTTTTACTCTCAGCCTCACCTATTGGTGACCAATTGTGATGAAGACAGGCAAACCCATGGTTGAGATTGATGGCACTCTGAAACACACACACACACACACACACACACACACACAAAACCCCAAAACTTTGCTTTTCTTGCAAAGTTCCACACTGACTGAGCAGGCTGAGGGAAGTTCTCCACACTGAATAACACTTTTGTCAGGGCAACCTAGCCCAAGTTTTGGAGTTGATGGTATCAGTTCAGTTTGCAGGCCCACCACTTTCTTGAGCAAAGTTATTGAACATCTTTGTATGTTAGACTTCGGATAATATTATCCTCATGTGGGTTGCTGGAAGATATAATGAGTCAAATGAGTTGTTCCATGCCATCCTTAGTACAGTGTCTCAGCCACAAAAAGAATTCAATAGGTACACCAAAGAGTTGTAAGTGTTAAGATAGCCCTCCCTATCTGGTTTTCCTTTCCAATCCACTGAATCCACTGAAAATATTAAGTAGAAACCTTTAAAGGATATGAAATATTAAGTGGAAATTTTCAGAACTAATCCATATCTAAGTTTTAAATTGGACATTGTTCTCAGTAGCATAATGAAATCTTATGTAGTCTCACCCAGGACATAAGTCATTCTTTTGTCTAGTGTGTCCACTCTATATACACTACCTACCTGTTAGTCACTTAGTTGCCTTCGTAGTTACCAGGTCCACTGTTACAACATGGCAATACTTGTGTTTGATGGCCTCAAAATACAAGAATAGTGATGTTGACAGTTCAATTTTGCCCAAAGAAAAGCCACAGGGTGCTTCCTTTAAGTGAACACTAGTGGCAAGTATATATGTTTGGAGGGAAATGGACTGTAAGGCCCTGTATATGGTTTCTGGCATCCAGTACTTGTCTCAGAATTCACCACGTTGATGGAGATGCTGTGACCTGAAGAAGCGTCCCTGAGATGTGAACCTGATAACCCCACAGGAATCAGTGTTGACATGAAAGATGGAAATTCATACACACTGGGTACAGCCAGTTGTGTAAAAGCATTGTGGCCTTCATGAGAACCTAAGATGTCATTAAGGAGTTGAGCTCCTCTTGAACAAGGGTAGAATAAACAAGTTTTTTATTATTTTATTCTGGGTTTGGAGAGTGGGGATCTTGAATTGTCTCCAAAAGACAGTGGACCAGGCACTACCTGCTGGTTGCAAGTACAATGGTTATGCCAGAGGTTGGGGACGGGGAGGTGTACCAGCAGGGCGCCTAAGGCAGGGTGGTGTATGAAAGCCTAGAGCTCACACAGGCCTGCCCCTGAACATGGTAGCCACATGATCACCCTGACTCTGAGCAGGAACAAGATATCTGAGATGAAGAACAGTTCATTCTCTGGATTAAGTCTTCTTGAAAGACTTCACGGTTCATGCTGATGGGGGCCATGTTGATGTCCGTGATCTGTGCGGTGGTTGGCTGTTATGGGCAAGGAAACTTCTTTTGCAGTTCTCATAGCTGAAAATGAGAGACACTAAAGACTTCTTTGACAACCTTGTTCACCTCCTACCCCACCCCACCTTCACCCCCAGAAAAAGGAAGCTATTGAAGAGAGTCCTTTAAAAATGTCATAAAGATACTGAAGTGTAACTCTTCACAGTTGATGGCTTCTGATGGGGGGTGGGGGTGGGGGAAGGACTCTCTCTTTCTCTCTCTCTCTCTCCTCTCTCTCTCTCTCTTTAAGGGGCTGGATGCTAGGAGTTTGACCTTGTTTCAATGAGTATATGGAGAACACAAATTGGACTTGGTGGGGCTTTTTTGGTAGGGACACAATGGTGGGATGGTGGACCTGGGAGGAACGAGGGAGTGAGTGTGCTCAGGTGCATTGTATGAAATTCCCAAATAACTAATAAAAATATTATGTTGGGGGAGAAAAGACAGTAGACTAATACTTGGTCTGGGCATCCGGCTTGTGAAGGGCAGAAGTGGGAGACAAAGGCTGAGTAGCAAGTAGAAGACAGACAGAGTGGTCACAGGTGTCTACCCAAGGTCAAGTTTCACTGGTTACTACTTGGGAAATAAAAACCCAGTGAAGTGTGATGGTCAAGGGGCATTGGTGGAGGTGATCTTGCAATCTATATTTCCATATCAGCAGAGAGAAATTGACCTGAAAAATCAGGCCACAGAGTATGGCAACAGGCAAATGATGTAGTGCAGCCACAGGTGCAAGTGATGGTCAGAAATGGCTACCTTTACATTTGGTGGTCCAGTGAGCACAATCACTTGCAGTTCATTTTCAAGGTACTTGTGAGATGGTGGTATTTGAGACCAGAACCAGGAAGTCTGGCTTGTCATAAAAAGCATAAGGCTGTGTTCCTTCCTGCCTCCTGAAAGATGGGCTACAACTGCCTGTTGCTGAGTTGGACAGTCAGTCCATTTCCTCTTCATATCATCAAGGAGGAATGTGGATGTTCTTTGTAATAGTTTTATTTTACTATCTCAACTACATTCCCATTATATACAGATGGTTGGTGATGGGGGGCAGGGAAAAGTAACCAAAGATAAGGCCCTTCTCTGAAGAATCTTGAGAAAAAGAAACCTGAGTCAGGAGGATCACCAAGGGTTGTAGGCCGGTTCAGGGTACATAGTGAGTTTCAGGCCAGACTGAGCTTTTAAAGAGTGAAACTTTGTTTGTTTATGGGTTAGCAAGATAGCCCAGCAGATAAAAGCTCTTGCCATACAAGCCTGACAGCCTTAGTTCCCAGAATCCACAGTGGAAAAAGAAAATTGAATCCTAAAAGTTGTCCTCTGACCTCACACATACACTGTGTGTAACATGCACACCTGCATTCAGAACACACAAACACACACACACACACACACACACACACACACACACACACCACCACCACCACCACCACCACCACCACCACCACCACCACCACACCACAATATTGTATTATAAAATTAACTTTTTTTTAAGAGAAACAAACCTCCTCATATCTACTTGCTGTGGGAGAGAGGCTTGTTCTTCTCTCTTGGGTCCATTTCCTAAGTCCTAGGAAAAGCCAGGCTTGACTTTTCTGTAGCTCAGAGTGATTGTTCTAGAATGATGGTGGATAATGGGTAGCAGGAACAATGACTGTTCCAGGAGGAGTACACTCCCCATTGTACACACACAGATGCCACTTCAGAGTATGGCCTTCTCCCAGCTGCTGTTTGACACCACGGTATTCTACTCCCAAAAGAGAGCCCAGTGGCTGTGATGGAAGCAGCTGAGACCCCATTTTTGTCTTCTAGAGTTACAGACATCAATTACCCCAGCTATAGGCACTGCTCTGGGTTATGGAGAACAGAGAGTGATGTCACGGCTCAAATGGTGCTCTCAAGTACAAACAAAACCAGAGTGTTCAGCTGGGGGGCGGGGGTCCTAATAGAACCCAGCAACTGATACATCAGAGCCGTTTGTGGCATTAATTGTAACTAATTGAAATTCATCTGCTCTTACCTCAGCACTTGCCATGATAATGAAAAATGGGGTGAAAGTAAAGTAAAAAAACAAAAACAAAACCACCCTAATGGCTTGAAATGGATCAATTATTTTCATCTGTAGCTAAATACAGTTTACTGCCTTATTAAAAGCATGTTAGTAGGAAGAACAAAAATTAAAATTCCAGTGCACGAGTCACTGACAGCGACTACAGAACCTTTGTTATAGTGAATACATTCTTCCCTTTATGTTCGGCAGGGAAAAATGAAGGAGGTCAGACTGGGGTCAGAGAAACCTTATGCTCCAATTTATAAAATGCATAAAGAGTGTTGTCTATTTGTAAGCAAGGTATGCTTTGTCAACAAGTGTTTTTTTCAAATTGTCCTATGATTTTTTAAATTCTTTTATTAGCTAGCAAGCTCTTGATTTCATCCAGATAACATTCCAATTATAGTATTTTAAATCCTGGATTGTGTATCCATTTATGAGCACAGCACAGGACTCTGTCTGCTGGATGTGGAACATACTCCCTGGGTCTGAATGCTCTGGGCCCACCCACTGGCTGTTATGTGACTTTGACCTCTCTGCTCCGCTTTTGTGGGGGCTGGTATAACAATAAAACCTATCTTCCAGGCCTGTCTGGGGATGAAGAGGTCATATAGAATGACCATATGTCTCTTTTGAAGTGGACGAAGGAAATTGAAGTCTTTGTCCAAATAGAAGAAAATAGGGCCAGAGAGATGGTGAAGTCCTCGGTGAGCCACCTGGTGACACGAACTTGAGCCCGGGAACCTAAGTAGGGTGGGAGGAGAGAACTGACTCCACAAAGCTGTCCTCTGACCTCCACATGCATGGTCTGACACCATATATGTACATATTTCACACACACACAATAATAATGATGATGATGATGATGCATGGTCTGACACCATATATGTACACATTTCACACACACACAATAATAATGATGATGATGATGATGATGATGAAGAAGAAGAAGAAGAAGAAGAATTTAAACAATAGAACTGAATAAAAATCAGGTGTGGTGCTGCACACCTGTCATCCCAGCATTCAGGAAAACCTTGTCTCAAAAAATAGAACAAACAACAGCAACAGAAGCCACTTTGTAGTACATGTCTACAGTCCCAGGATTTGGGAGGGAGAGGCAGGAACTCAGGAAGTTCATGGTCACCCTCGGCTGTATAGGGTGGAAGAAAATCCCACACATAGATTTTCTCTCTCTCTTTTTTCTTGAGTTCCTGGGCTCCATATCTACAGCCAGCCCTCCAGGTTAGGGTGTCCCTCCTTCCTTCCTCAGCTGCAGTCTCTCCCAGAAGCCTCCTTCACCTTTAGGGTGCAGATGGGGTCAGTGAGCTCATGAGCTGGGGCAGAGCAGTTCCTCCCAGTCTCTGAGCTGGAGGAACAGAGTATCTTCTAGCCTCTCCTGAAATAATTTCTGAGAAAGGTTGCTGTATTACTTTTGTGGTAAATGTCTGACTGGAGGAAAAAAGACTGTATTTTATCCCTTGAACTTTAATGGAGATTAACCTAGCTTTCCCTTCCTACAAAGTGTCTTATCCTTAAATAGGAGGGGATTTTCAGCACCTTGGCACCATTACTGTAATCAGGAACCAAGGCAACAGTACTGATGCCCTCTCCCTCCATGAACCTGTGTGTCACAGACCCTCCTTGCCCCTCTGCACTGCCGAAGCTGTGATTCCAAGACATGGTGGGCGTGGTCCTGTCACAGTTGTTAGCGTGCTCACTCCTGCCTTAAAAAGAGTACCAGAGGCAAGGCAGTCGCTGTTTCTCCATGTCCACATCTTAAGTGCCAAGTCCCTACGCTTTGCAGTCTGAAGTGAGGGCCAAGACCGTTCCCCCTGGTGTTGGTTTGAATCACTTCTCGCTGCTTCCTCTCCACCGTTATGGTCAGCACAGAAGCGCTCCCCACATCCTCATCCTCTGGATATCCATCCACCTGCACAGATTGTTTCAAAGACTGTCACCAAACAGGAGAGTGGCTTCCTGTTTCTTCTTGCCCAAGGTCACCTTTGGGGCTGTCCCTTAGGGTCCTGCCTTCTTTCCCAGGGGTGTAATTTAGCGAGAGGGAATGTCAGCATTCCATGGAAAACTGCTGCGATTGTACTCCACAGTCTTTTAATACAAATGCACCCAGAATTCCAGCCAGCCATCATGATTTGCCAGTAGAAGGTGGGGCAACCCACCCTTCATCTGCCATCTATTGAATCAAGTGTGAAAGCTGGTCCTTTCTCACCCCCTAAACAAGCAGAGCTGGAAAGCACACCATGGCTAGGATCCTCTAGCATAAAACTGGCCTCAAAAGAGATCCTCCAGTTTCCTCCCTTATACATCTCGCTCGCATACAGACAGACTTCAAAGCTGTACCTGATGTCTTCGTCACATTTGGGAAGCTCTCCCTCCAAATATTTGCAAAGACTCAGAACTGTAAAGCACTGAGTACTGGGATGGCGTTGATGAAGGTCACCTTTAACTGAAGCCTCTGTCTCGTGAAGGGAGTGCTACATTGATGGGCACATAGACCCTCCACCTGAGTCTTCCTCATCCCCTCCATACGTGGCCAGTGTGTTCTGTGCCTGGGAGACCCCAGCCATGTCCTTTGTCGGTCTCCTGGCAAAAGTAGGCAGCTGTCACCAAAGCCTAGAATGTTCTGACCCTTCCCCTTACTTGCTCACACATCTCCCTCAGTTCATCTGAGACACTGTGAGCCAGCACTTCCTTCCCTGGCTTTCAGATTCTTCCTTTCCTCTTACCCGAGGACTGGGGACAATCTGTGTCTCAGGCTCTCATTGTCCTTCTACATCTCTCTCTCCCTCTTGTGCTCTCTTCATTTCTGACTTGATTAACTCCCAAATTGATCTAACCCTTGCAGTATGGTAATTATTATACAATGGATAAGCTCATCTAAGATATATGAAGGCTCTAAGATCTGAAATCTAAATCAAGGCCACCACCACAATCTTAGAGCCTCCCGAGGGTCTCCAGGCCTCTTTAGAACCCTGTGTTTTTATCTGCCTGATGACTGTCTGAAACAGGACATTAAACAAGGGATTTCTTGCTTCCCTGGCTGTCAGAGGCACCTATATGAAGGAATGTTATTTAACACTTACTGTTGGTTGTAGTTACATACAACTTTGGTTATATTGAAGATTATGTAGGATTTTATGAACTACACTGGGAACCTAAAATCAGATCTAATACAGTTCAGATGAACATGCTTGTATTTCACAGCCCACCTGGTGACTAAGAATTTCTTAACTTGCCAACTGAGTGAAGTTGGCACTGGGGCAGCAGGAATGGTCCCTTTAGGGCAAGAGCTCAACTGTCAAAGATGCTAAGATGTAAACCTGAAAGCTCATTTGAAAAAAAATCTGCATTTAAAGAAAAAAATGGAGAGAGCATGCAAGAACAGAGGGCAATTTCCAGTTGAAAAACAATCACCTAGGGAAAGGCATTCCACGGAAGTTCCTGTGGAGTCACACAGGCACTTGGCCATTGGGCCATGGTCCAGCAGAGTTAGGCTACCTCTCAAGCTGACAGCACAACTTGACTGCAGCATCCACATAGTGCTGGTTTTGCACATGTCCAGAGAGCAAAGGGTAGGGAGTAATGGAGGTTTGCACCAAGGTTCCAGAAAATTGCTGAAAACAGGCAATGTGTGTCCTGCAAGGCATCCCTGAGAGACCATAACGTGAAACTGAAGTAAAGCTTAAGTTGCTGTGGAAACTCTAGGTTTCAAATTCTGGGAATGTGGAATGTTCAAAGGAAGCTGTAGCCATCAAGTAGAGATGGTCCAACAGAGATACTATATTTGTTCAAGGTAGCAGAGCTGTATGGTAGCCCAGGCCTACTAAAGCCTATTGGAGTCCAGCTGATGCCACCAGAAGCCCTCGGTGCCAGAAACACAACAGCAGGGCTTGCTATTTACCTTGCTGCATTGTGGTCATTGGCCTGGGCTTTCCTTGCTGTCCTCCTGTCTCTCACTTTTAGAATGTGGATGTCTTTTCTATTCCATCGTGTGCTGGAATTGTGTGACTTTCCTTTTTTATTTTGTAGGGGCTCAAAATTAAGAGATTGTCTTAAATCTCAGGAGTGACTTAGGATATCTGGATAGATTGGCACTATAAAGATGAGGGGTGCTTTTCAAAGTTCAACTGAGTGCCTGAGCCTGTGGAGATCAGTGGTAGAATGGTGACTGGGATGTGACATTTTTCCTGTGGACTAGTGCATTTTAACACTGGCTACCCAGCTCCTGGTGTCATTTTGGAAGACTATGGAACCTTTAGGAAGTGCAGGCCTCACTCCTCATGAGTTACAACACAGTAGAGATTTCAGCCCAAGTTCTCTCCACATCATATGAGCCAGCCACCTCATGTGCCGCTGTGAATACTAGCATTCCTTCCCAATCACGAAACTGAAGCAGAATGAATCCTTTCTCCCTTAAGTTGGTTCTTTTTGAGCAGTTTACTCTGGCAACAGGAAGAGTGACTGGGGCATGGAGGAAGACCTGAGGGAATGAGGAAGGAGGGGATGAAGTTCTGAGTGAACTTGTGCGCAGCCGTGTCATGGACACCAGTCCCTCAGACCCATGGGAACTGGCAGAGCCTTTGCTCCTGGTGAAGTTCAGGGGAAATTAGCAAAGCCTTCCTCTAATCCAGTTATCGGGGTTTCCCAACAGTGGACCAGTGTGTACAAAAGCTAGCAGGATGAGGACAACCTGGCAGCGCTCCCTTCCACTGACTACTGAGATGGCCTTACTCCCTCTCTGCTGTAAAATCAGTACTCTGAGTGAGGCTCCGGTCATTGTGAAGTTGGGCTTGTGGTTTCAGGGTGAGCACCACCCACTCGATCTGACCCAGCATTTCTGCACACGTGTCTGTGTGTGTTTTTTCTTTACTCCCTCAGTTCCCAGTCATGTCAGGTTCCAGCCTCATGCATCACGGAGCCAATAATGAAGTATGTAAAAGTGCTGATGTTGTAGCTGGTATATGGGAGTCACAAGATAAACAAATTGAATCTAAAACTTCTTTACAGAATAAAAGTGAGAAATGATGGGGAAAGAGCCCCTAAGTCTAGGAAAATAGTGGAAAGAAAAATCTCCCACAGAGCAAACATTTCAAAGATTGGACTGGCAAAACCCAACAGACTGACTTTGTTACTTCAGGCTGTTCGTATGTCTCCTCTTTGCAGAAGGCTATGCTGTGATCTGTACTATCGTCTGATTTATTTCCAAACAAATTATGAGATCCTAATATACTGTATTTTATTTATATACTATATATACTTTATATATATTTATTATATAAATATAATCAGATAAAAAGTATTTAAATGAAGACTTCTAAATGAAACTGTGTAAGGAGCCATTTAATGTGACCATGGTGGCTCATGCCCCTCCCCTCCCTGTATCATCAGGATGCACTTCCCTGCTCTTTTGGCTTTAGGTCTGGGTGTAAACCACGGGATAGTGTGTATGGAATGTAAGTAGAGGCCTGAAGTGTACTTCAGCACCTGTGCCTTTACATTTTTTCATAAATAGAATACGCCTCAGTGAGTTGTCCATTCAGGGAAGACAACATACATGCTGGGAAAGCTCATACCCAACCTCAGTGCACACCCAGATCAAAAATGCCAGCTCACCACTGCTGTGTGCTAACCTACAACATGCTCGTTTAAGTTGTTCGTCACTGAGTTTGGCTGGCTTGTTATGCACTGTTATTGCAATAGCTGTCTGTTAGGAAACCAAAGCCTTGTGTCTCCATTAGAGAATGTTGGTTCAAACTGAAGAAAACTTTTACAATCTGGGTCTTATATCCCCCAAATGGCCCATATGCTAAAGACTTGGTCACCAGCCAAGGGAGATGGTATGACCCTTTACAGTGATGGTCTCAACCTTCCTAATGCTGCAACCTTTTAATACAGTTCCTTATGTTGTGGTGACCCCCAGCCATAAAATTATTTTGTCACTACCTCATAACTAATTATGCAACTGTTATGAATCAAAATGTAAAAATCTGATATGCAGGATATCTGATATACGACCCCCAATGGGGTCGCAACCCACAGGCCGAGAACCACTGCTTTAGAAGTAGCATCTCTTGGAAGGAAGTTAGTGCATTAGAGTAGAGCCCTTTAAGAGGGAACTTGAATCCCTCCTTTTCCTGTCTCCTCTGCTTCCCAGACATCATAAAGTGAATAGGATCCCTCTGCCACATGCACCCCACCATGATATTCAGCCCCAACACAGTCCAAAAGACAACAGGATCAAATGGCTATGACCAAAGCCTGACTGTGTAACAAAATAAATCTTTCTCCCTTAAAAGTTAAAAGTTCTCAAATATTTTGCCACAGTTAGAAACTATCATAATAGCCAACAATTGATTGGTTACACTTTCACTATACTTATAAAAATACTTAAAAAATTATATATCTTACAAAATATATTGCTTTTGTGTTGGAAAACACCATTGAAGCTGTTGGCAGACCATGGAGAGCACTTGCTAGAGAGTCCAGCTTGCCGCACACTCGGCAGAGCTGCCCTTCTTCCCTGGACCTGTAGCAAACAGGTCACAGTGAAATTGCTTCCAGCTAGCATGGCAGAGAGTAAGAAACACCATACTGCTGTGTCTGTGGGGCATATACACTTAAGTTTCTTCAGCCAAAAGTGAACATGATTTGTAATGTCTATTTAGAAAGAGTAAGAAGACACAAACTCATGACAGTTTTGGGTTTACACCTCAGCCCTCCTGGCAGGCCCACTCTTGGCTGTGCTGGGCAACCAGGATTGCTGTTTTGCAGCAGGTGGGAGGTTCAGTATTTTAAAAAAAATATTGACTCTGTCAGCCAAGGAAGTGCTAGTCTGAAGAATCTGCTCCCCAGTGTCCAGTAAGAAGCCAAGGTGGTTGAGGACGACCCACCCTCACTGCTGGCCTGACATTCCATAGTAGATGAGAGGCACACCTGAGTATTTTCTAGATGTGGGGCTCCCCCAGAGAGGCCATCTGGAACACTTTGGGGCTTATCTTTTTCCTAAATGAGCCATCACAGTTCTTTTTAAATTTTGGATTGAAAGCTAGTTTTGATGGTGTCCTTTGCTGTACAGACGCTTTTCAGCTTCATGAGGTCTCATTTATTAATGTTTTTAGTGTCTGTGCTATGGGTGTTCTGTTCAAAAATCTTCTCCTTTACCACTACCAGACACAGTGTATCTGGCCTTATATTGAGGTCCTTGATCCACTTGGACTTGAGCTTTGTGCAGGGTGATAAGTATGAATCTATTTACATTCTTCCACATGCAGGCATCCAGTTTGACCAGCACCATTAGTTGAAGATACTACATTTTTCTTCTGTTGTGTATTTCTGGCTTCTTTATAAAAAATCAGGTGTCCAAAGTATCAGGCTACACAATGGAAAAAGATTTCTACCAACTACACATCTGATAGAGTGCTAATATCCAAAATATATAACCTCAAAAAATGGACATCAAGAAAAGAACCCAATTAAAAAAAATGGGTATAGCTCTAAACAAAGAATTCTCAAAAGAGGAAACTCAAATGGCTGAGAAGCACTTAAAGAAATATTCAACAACAACAAGAAATGTCCAACATCCTTTAGTCATCAGGGAAATGCTCACCAAAACTACTTTGAGATTTCATCTTATGCCAGTCAGAATGGCCAACCTCAATAAAACAGATGATGGATGGTTCATGCTAGCAAGGATGTGGAGCAGGAGGACACTCATCCATTGCTGGTAGAAGTGAAAACTTGTACAGTACTATGGAAATCAGTGTGGCAGTTCCTCAGGAAGATGGAAGTCAATCTACCTCAAAATCCAGCTATATCATTCTTGGGCATGTACCTGAAGGACACTTCATCCTACTACAGAGATACTTGCTCAGCCATGTCTATTGCTGTTCTATTCATAATAGCCAGAAATTAGAAACAACCTATCAGTGGATGGATGGATAAAGAAAATGTGGTACATTTACACAGCTGAATATTGTTCAGCCATTCAAAAAAATGAAATCTTGAAATTCACAGGTAAATAGATGGGACTAGGAAAAAAATTATCCTGAGTGAGGTAACTCAGACTCAGAAAGACATATGTGGCATGTATTTGTTTATATATAGATGTCAGCTGTTAAGTCATTGATAAGCAAGCCACCATCCATATAACCACAGACGGTTAGGTGGCAATTAAGAAGCTAGAGGAGAAGGCAGGATCTCCCTAGAAAGGGGAAATAGAATAGATAGTTATAGAGTGACAAGGGCAGGGCATGGTAGTGGAATGGGGGGATCAAATGGAGAGGAGGAAGGAAGAGGGGGTCAAAGGAGGAGGGAATGCAGGGAGGGACATGTAAAACTAAGGGCCATCTGAGGGGTGGTGTGGGACCCTCATACAGTAGAAGCCTTCTAAAATACATGCATTTGTGAACACAATCTAAATTAAATTGCCAAATAATGAGGGAGACACAGCAATCACCAAATGAAGCTTCCAGTACTGGGACTAGGTTGCATCTAATTGAGTTGTTGGCCAAGAGGCCCCGTGGGAATCATCAGACATCTCAGGCTATTGCCAAGGCTATTGGATGCTCTTTAGAAACTTCCAGTAAGGCCGTGTTACTGAAGACAACACCTATACAACTCAGTGAAGTCAAGCTGGTGCCCGCTTAGAGCCTTCACCCCATGGACTAATGTTCATGGTACTAGAAGGTACTCTGCATGCTACCAAAGGAGGAAGGCAAACACCAACCAGCTACAAACCTTTCTGTCTAGAATGATGACCTGCCTGTAAGATATGCTGATGCAATAGTGGCACAAAGCTTGATGAAGTAACCAATCAATGTCTGATTTGATTTAAGACTCTCTCGACATGGACCTATACCTGACGCTGCTTGGGTGGCCAAGATTCTGGGACTAGATAGGCCAGGAGCATAGGAGGAAACCAGCTATCACTGTTCTGCTAAAGGACTATAACAATAAAGTGACTTCTAATGCATTCTGCTATACCATAGATCAATTCCTTGCTCATCCATCATCAGAAAATCTTCCCCCTGCAGGGGATAGGAACAAATACAGAGAACCACAGCCAGACAATATACAGAGTAAGAGACCTTGGCATATTCTGCCCAAAAAAGGAGGTCTCCATCAAATACTTCTCTTCCGAGCTCAGGGAACTCTGCAAAAGAGGAAGTGGAAAGAGTGTAAGAGCCAGAGGGGATGGAGGACACCAAGGAGACACATCTTTCTAAACACAACAGGACTGATACACATATGAACTCACAAGAGACTGAGGCAGCATACACAGGATCTGCATGGGTCTGTACCAGATGGGGTCCTTGAGCTGAAAGGAGAAGTAGACACCTTGCCCCATCTCTAACCCAGAAATTATCTCCAGTTGATAGCCACTTGCATTGAAAACTTAGTTTTCTCAACGGGAGTCTCACTGAGGAAACAAACCACTCTTAAGGGCAAGCTCCGTGCCCCAGCAGTAGATGGCCATCACAAAATGGACTCAGTAGCATCTTCTTTGTCTCATAATATCGAGTCAGGGCTTAAAAAAAAAATTTACAGGTCCTTTGAGTATGTATTATGGTTTTCAGTTTTGTGTTTTATGGGATTCCTATGTGTGTAAATGTGTGTGTGTGTCTACATCTATGTCTTTCTTTTTTTTAAATGTTTCTTTATTACTTCAAGTTGCATCTCCATCATAGTGCCCTCTCTCCACCCCTCCTGGTTCCACCCTCCCACCCTCTCCTCCCTCTCCCACCCATCCCACTCCGTCCGATGTGGACTGTCCCTGCATATCAGCCCCTCTCAGTTTCTTGTGCTTTTTATTTGGCTCTTTTTCTTCTGTTGGTTTGTTCTCTCCTATTCTGGTGTGTTTTTGTTTTAATTTATTATTATTCTTTAGATGCCTCATTGTTGTCTAATGAGAGGAGATGTAGGATTTTGGAGGAGTTGGGGGATGAGAAATTGTAATCAGAGTATATTGTATGAAAAAAATCAATTTTCAATAAAAAGAAAGAAAAAAGAAAGTTTTGCATAATTTATTCAGCCAAATTGAATAAATACACTTGTTTAGTTTGCCTTATAAAATTTCTTTTCATACCATTGTATGAACCACAAGAAAAAAACCAAGAGACTCAATGAGTGTAGACTTTATGGTAAAGTTCTTACAGCAGATCTGAAAAACAAGTCTGCAGTCTTTGTAAAGTCTTTTTTGTAAAAAGGTTTAAAAAAAATTAACAACTCAATGTCAAAAACAGTAGAACCCACACTCGTTTTATAGTGCCACTGATCTTAAAACTTGAAAAATAATAAAATAACATTTGTAGTCATTTCTGTAGCATTTTTGAGAAATGTAAGTGGGGTTGACTGTTACTCTCAAAATGCTCTTATACAGGGAAGTCTTTCAAGCTTATCTTATGATTTTATATGTGCTGAGCAAAATAGCACCCATCAGTCCCGCTAGCTAGGTCTAGCACATTAAATTCTAAAACCAGCAATTTGAATCTTTATAAAATTACCCATTGAAAGCAGAATGTTCCAACTATTATGTCTGAAAAATGAAGGGAAATACCTTGAAATCAACCCAGGTCAACATTTACATATTCAAACTCTCCATTGCATCCCATATGCGAACGTGTTTTTTATTAGTATCCTTTCCTGGTATATGAGAAGTTGTATGCATGGCAGACTTGAACAATTTTGTTTCTTTAATAAGTGTAGCAAATAGGGAACAAAAAAAAAAACAAGATAAAAGGTTTTATTCTAGACCATTTCCTCCAACATAATTTCAACTTTCAAATTATAGGAACATAAATGAATGTCCTACTTCTGTGTTAGAAGTACTTGACTACTTTGTGGGATGTTTTGTGCCAATTCTTTACTAAATTATCTTGGTCGCCGTTGCTAGGTAACACTACTGGCTTCCTGCAGATGAAAAATGAAAGGGTTAGAGGGAGCAATTCGGCATTATTAGCATTTGACTAATAAGTTTTTTTTTTTTTTTGAAGTGTATGTCTTAGCATTTCCCTCTCTTTCTAGGGAAGGTCGTTGTCTATGGGAATACAATTGACGCTTACACAACAGTGGAGACACTCCTGCACATTGGCATGAAGGGGAACTGCATCTACTTTGTGCATCCCCCAACTGACTCAAACATAACCTGTATCAACAACTATGTGATAGAGAGTGCCATCGAAGATGCACTCAGTGAGGCGGGAGTGACAGTCTATCAGGAGTCACTGTTGGCTCAGTGGAATGATGGCAAGGACCCAGATCCTATCTACAGTGCCTGCTTCACCACCACCACCAAGCCTTTCCGACTAGAGTGTTCAGTAAGTCCATCCCTGTGAATCACACTGACTGTCCACCAAGGGCAGAAGTTCTCAACCTGTGGGGTCATGACCCTGCTTGGGGGGTTGCATATCAGTATTCCTGCACATCAGATGTTTGCATTTTGATTCATAACAGTAGCAAAATTACAACTGTGAAGTAGTAACAAAATAATTTTATGGTTGGGGGTCACCCGAGCATGAGGAATTGTATTAAAGGGTCACAACACTAGGAAGGTTGAGAACCACTGCCCTAGGAAAAGTGCTAACCTCCCCAGGACTAGGGACTCTGAAAGATTGTAGCAGAGAATTTACGGCCACAGATTTAGGGCCTGTTTTCAAACTGTTTGGGTTGTCTTTCACTCAGAAGCAAGGAGCTACCTCCAACATAGTGACTTAGAACAGTTTATTGTCACTATTGCCTCTGCTTTAGGGGTTTGCCTGGCCCAACTAGGCAGCTCCCATGGGAGATTTCTTGTATAGCTGAATTTAAAAAGTAGACAGAGCTGGAGTCATCTAGAAGTCAAATTTACTTTTCTGGCTATTGATGCTGGATCAACTTCAGCTGAGGTTTTAGCCCTTTCTTGAGTGTGGGCTTTGTCAAAATGCAGTGGGAGTTCTAAGAGCAAATGGTGTGGGAGCTAGGGTGTCTGCCCCTGAGACCAGGCCTCTGCAGTCTGTCAGCATCCCTGCTGCCACACTATTTCCTACAGGTGAGTCATTCTGCCCGCTGAACATTAAAAGGGAAGGAATTGACATCACTGAGTGGAGGCCACTCCCAAGGGGCTACAGTACCTGGTGCTGGAAAGGGGTTGTCCCTATTCTGCTTTCTTATAGCACACTCCAACAAAGATGCAGTGGGAACACAGGCCCATGCACAACCCCACACTTAAAATCACAGCAGCCTTGCTAATGGGTATGCAGGTCTGACACAGAGTCCACTGACCAAGGAGCTGCTGCAACTGAGCCAGATGCTGACTATCCAGGGCCCATGCACTACACACGCACAAGTCCTCGTTGGCTGAGATAACCTGGTAGGAACTGCAGCAGGTGGTTTTCATGTGCATGATGCCCTTTTCCTTTTTCTGAAGTCACTGCCACTGCCCAGCCAGCTTTTGGTCATAGCTGTAGTCCTCCCACGGAGCAGATGTTCTGATCCAAAGCCTTGCCTGTAGCCCTCTGGGCCTGGCCTCCTTTCTGCCATTACACGATCTAAGAACCCAGCTCACATAACATCACCCCTTCATGGAGGCTGTGTCCTGGCACAGCGAGGCCTGAGATCCTTAGAAATTTTCTAATGTCCATTCCCTGTATCCCTTTGAGTATTCATTCCAAAGATATTTATGGAACACCAGATAGGTCCCAGACTTGGTCTTGTTGCCTACAAATCTAGCAGTGAAAGAGAAAAATCTTACTTTGAAACTTATATTGTCTCACTTACATATTGTGGTTATCTAAGATAGGGGGAAGTGAAATGTTTCAACCTCGATTTTCTACCCCAAACCATGACCCTAGACGATTGCCAGGCCTTCCTAGGGAACTGCTGGAGGTAGGCACACATCCATGTTAGAAAATAGAGGCTAAAAATACCTCTCTAAACATTTCATTAAGTACTGGTTCTCCAGAAATCCATCTACCTTTTTTTCACCGTTCAGATACAAATCAGAATCATGGAGAGACATCCTTCAGTTGCTTTTGGTTTTGTCTTGTACACCTCTCTGCTCATTCTTCATCCTAAAGCAGGTTGGGCATTTACTTTTCTGTGTCTTAGTAACTGTTCTATTACTATGAAGTGACACCATGACTAAGGCCACTCTTATGAAAGAAAGCATTTAATTGGGGGCTGGCTTATAGTTTCAGAGGTTTAGTCCATTAGCATCATGGTAGCAGCATGGTGGCATGGAAGCAGCATGGTGGCATGGAAGCAGGAGCTAGAACAGTAGTTGAAAGTTAAATCCTGATCTGTAGGCCAAGAGAGAGACACTGGGGTTGGCAGGGACTTTTGAAGCCTAAAAGCCCACCTCCAGTGACACAGATCCACCAACAAGGCCACACCTCCTACTCCTTCCAAATAGAGCCACTCCCTGGTAACTAAGCATTCAAATATATGAACCTATGGGGGCCATTCTCCTTCAGACCACCAGACAAAACTATGTTGTCTCATAAGAAATGGCCTCTGGAGACATGTCCAAAACTGTTGGCTTATGGTCTTCTTCTTTCTTTGGCTAGCAAGCAGTTGTTATACGTGTAGGGGGGTAGGAAAGAGAAGTGTTTAGGCCTTTTTCCCCCTGCCCTCATCAGGCAGGGAGGTAGGCAACTTTGGATGGGAATGAACATTCTCTCCACTGTGTTATGGGTCCCCAGGTTCTTCTAATCTCTCAGATGCATATGTTGATGTTCTAACTCTCAGCACCAGCGAATTTGGCCTTATTTGGAGTAGGGTCTTGGTTGGTGTAACCCAGCAAAGACAAGGTCATCGTGGGTTTGTGTTGGGCTCTGAATTCCAAGTGTTCTTTATGAAGAAAGAGATTTGATGACACACAAGGAAGAATGACTTGGGATGACACAGGAAATTAGAGTTTTACTAGTTGTAAGTCATAGAATGGCAACCATGGTAGCCACCACCGAAAGACAGGAAGAGTCTGGCTTCTTACCTCGATCCCTTGGGGGAAGCTTGACCTTGACACCTTGATTTTAGACTTCAAGTCTCCAGAACTGTAAGAAAATGCATTTCTCAGGTTTTGAGGTGTTTTGTGATGCTTTTTTTACATTGACTCTAGGAAACTAAAACAGAGAGTGTAAAAACCCTCTCTGTTATAAAACTCTAGTTTTTGTAGCCAGAATTCCATGTTGAAGACTGACTTTTTTTCCTTAGGCTAGTTAACATAGCAATTTTAAGGTTCTACAGGGCTTCACTGAAGGTTATTCATCTACTTTTATGGTTGGGAATTAGAACAATATATGGATATACCATATTGGAGTTATTAATTTGCCTGATATGCACATTCTTGTACATACTACTTCTAGTCTGTAGACCTGAAGAATGGCTAGACCATATGGGAGGTGAATATTTACCTTTAAAGAAGCCCTCTGCAGACGTGAAAGTACAAAAGGAAACTATATGGGGAGGAAGAGGTCCAGAAGTGTATATGTAGGCTGGGGATGGAGGGGGGTAAGACAGGGCAATTGGATATGTGACATGAAAACAGGAGACTGTTCCAAGGGAGAGGAAACCACCAAAGGAGGTTGTAGGGAGCAAATAAAAACAAAGTACAATGATATATGTATATGATGACATCTTAGTGAAACCTACTACTTTGTATGTATGGGTTAATTTTTAACTGAAGTTAAAGAAGTGAAAAAAGAAGCTACCTACTGCCCTTCAAAGTAGGGGAACTAGTTTACATTTCCACAAGCACTTTATTGAAAAGTTCTGAGTGCTCTGCCTTCTATCAGACACTTGGTATTCCCAGGCTTTCTACCTTTAGCTGCTTCACATATGTCCCATGATGCACTGCTATATTTTTAATTTGTGCTTTACTAGTAATTAATGATAGGGATATTGTCTCACGCACTCTTTGGCCATGTGTGTATCCTTTTATGAAGTATCTGAGCTGTTGTAAATGGATTAAATTTGGTTTTCTGATTGATCACGGATAATGTTCAATATGCGATTTAAATAAACACTGTAATCTGAAGCATTGCCAAATTTAGTTTCTTAGTTCTGAGGGTTGATTTCTAAATGCATAAACATTTAGTGCAAGCAATATACACGAAGCTATTTACTACTTTTCTGGTATTTAAACGTTTTATTTAAATCCGTGTTTTATTCTGCTGCCCAGCGCCTCCAGTACAATGTTGGTAAAAGGAGGGAAAGCAGGCATCCTTATCTTGTTCCACTTCTCAGGAGAGAACTCTAGGTCTTCCTATTAGTATGATGCTGCTGTGAATTTTCTTGGTATCTTATCAGATGGAAGAAGTAACCATTCATTCCTAGTTTGTACAGAAGTTTTCCCAAGAATGGCTGTTGAATTTCATCAAATGAATTTCCAATGACTTTCAAAGCAGGCATATTCTCTTCTCTCTAGTGGTATAAATACAGTGGATTACATTGATCACTTTTCCAAAATTCTCAACCAGTCTTATTTCTAGAATAAATCCTGATTACTCATGGTTATCCATCTAAATATTGCTTAATTTTATTTGTTAGTATGTTTTAGAATTATTTCTAAGTGAAAGATGCTGATCTATCATTTTATTACCACTGTGGGGTTTGGAAGTTTGAGCTCTGCTAGCCTTGTGAAAATAATTTAGGTGATGTTTGTTTCTCTTGCATTGTCTTAAAAGGCTGGTATGAAGCTGATGTTACTTCTTTGAATGTTGATAAAATTAGCCAGTGAAACTATCTGGGGATGGAACGTATAGTATAGGAAAGGTTTTGAAAACAAATTCAATTTCTCTATTAGATATAAGGCTACTTGGATTTTCTACTTCTTCTATGACAATTTTGGCAGATTGTATTATTTAAGTAATTTATTTATTTCATCTAAGTTGGCCAAAATTGATGGTGTTTGGCTGGAGAGATGGCTCAGTTTGTTAAATATTTGTCCTGTAAGTATAAGGGCCTGAGGTTGGATGTCCAACACACATGTAAATGACTGCGTGTTGTGTTGCATGCCTGTGGTCATAGTGCTAGGCCCATGGAGACAGACATACCCTTGTAAATCAATGACCAGAAGTTTAGCCAGATTGGCCAGTTCCAGATTCAGCAAGGGACCCTGACACACACATATTTTTTTTAGTGGGGAGCAGGGTTGAGACAGGGTTTCTCTTTGCAACCCTGGCTGTACTGGAACTTGCTCCTGTAGACCAGGATGGCCTCAAACTCAGGAGAGATCCACCTTCCTCTGCCTCCCAAGTTCTGGGATTATGGTGTGTACCACCACTGCTTGGCTTCATTTATTATGGTAGCCATTCTCACTGAAGTGAGATAGAATCTCAAAACAGTTTTGTTTTGCATTTCCCTGATGGCTAAGCATGTTGACCACCTTTCCAAGTGCTTGCTGGTCTTTTCTACTTCTTCTCTTGAGAGCTGCCTACACAACTTATCAACACATTTCTGTCATTCTTTCTATACTAGGAACCTCTAAAACCACATTTAGCTTCTCAGTCTTTGGGCTAGATGAGTTCTTTTGCCTTCCACCTCCACAGCTCCCGAGATCATACCCCATGAGGTAGCTAATGTTTTACTCAGGTGGATGTCTCCAAGTGTATTAAGACTAAAATCCAATCACACCACTGAGATCAGTATAGACATGGGACCCATCTTCATACTTTCAAGACCTTCTGATATTATCAGCCTTATATGGAAGCCACAGCCGTGGGAATAAGCATACCTCTCAGTTGGTTCTGTCTGTTCTTGGCCACTGTGGACGGGGTATCTCTCTTGTGCATGTCCACATCTGAGTAGAGCCTCCTGCCTGCCTTCATCAAGTCAGCACCCACCTTCCTGCTCTCCTACAGCTGCCTCTCTGGGCCTTCCCTCACTTTTGCAGCAAAACTGAGATTCCCTGATATAGTTCAGTTTTTAACAATAGTTTATCTTTCAAGACAGCATCCCACTACACCTCGAATCACACAGTGTGATAAATTTGGATTTATTTCTACTAACTGGCACATGTACCAGAGAAATCACTGTCTTATCAAAACTGGTGACAGAGTTTGAGGCTTGTGAAGGCGGTAGGCCTTCCCTGAGACTAGCACTGCCCGCCTTCCATTTGGCTTCCATTTCATCTCCCCCCACCAGGATACTGTGGGCCAAGGCTGCATTATGGTAACTGCTTTGCATCTCATTTTTTTGTTGCTTTTCTGCCTTTTCCAGGGATACTTTAACTTTCTTTGTTGACTTCCAAGGCCTACCCTCATTTCTTCTCTTCAGAATAGAAACTATTTCATTATTATTATTATTATTATTATTATTATTATTATTATTATTACTCTGTACTTCACTAGCCATCTTATCTGGAAGTCCCTCACCTCATTTATTTCTGACACTGATGAATTGCGTTCAGTCCCTCTGCCTCTCTGTCTCTCTCAGTCTAAAATGGAGACTGGTCGATTTTATTGATGTCTTTTTCAAAGATAAAAATCAAAGCTTACTTCTCAATAAAGATAGCTCAGTTTCTCTTCCACTGGTTTTGTTCTCAATGACTTCTCTTCCTTCTGTTTATATAGGATCTACTCTGTCCTCTTTTCTGGTTTTGTAAGGTAGAATCTTAAGACATTGACAGCATATTTTAAACCCTAAGTTTTCCCCAATGTTTTAGCTGCCTCAAAAATTTAATATATTGAATTTTTCCTAACACTTTGACCAAAATATTGCCTGCCTACCTTATGATTCTTAATTGACCCTGAGTTATGTATCATTTGATTTCATATTTCATGGTTTCCTATGTATAATATTTTTATTGATTTCCAATTCAATACTGTTGTTTATTATTGAATACTTTAAGAAGTATAAGTATGTATTTTATGTCTAAGAATATGTAGAATTCTGTCTATATACAATGAATAAGTATTCAGTAGCTATTGGACATAATGTTTCCGTAAATAATAGTTTGTTTTATGTGGATTATATTGCTACTGAATTCTCTTTACTGGTGTTTACTGTGTTTCACCACTGGTTTGGGACTAAATACATTAATTGTGAAAAGCAACATTATTAAAATCTTTCATTATTTTAGGAGTTTCCATTTCTCTCTGTAATTAAATCTAACTTTCTTTTCCTTTCTTTGCTCTGCTGTTGAGACTATGGAACAGTTATAATTTTGATATCTATATTGTGAGTTGTGACCTTATCATTATGGAATATACTGATGTATTTCTTGATACTATTCATTATCTTCAGATCTACATGATTTATATTAATATGATCATTTTATCCTTCTTGTATTTCTTAATAGAATAGTATATTTTCAAATCTGCTTAATTTTAGCTTGCTAGTGTCTTTATATCTAAAGTATATTTTTGTATCACTAAGAATATTATATAAGTATCTTATGACTGCCTAACAAATAGAGCAATCTAAAACAACATTTATTTACGGGCTCAGAGTTCACTCTCAGCTCCTAGAGGCCATCTTCATTCTTAACTACACGACCCTTTTCTTTATAAGGCTTGGAATGGAGAATCACCTTTGTATCAAATTTACCACGCTTTGAATCTTTTGCAGGAGAAGCCTGTCCACTTTTAGAGTCTCACTTGATTAGGTCAGACTCACCGAGTGTGAACTCTCTTTCTTAAAATCAACTATGTCAAATAACATCACCTTATCATAGTCACAGTTCATCTTAGTACTCAAAGGGATAGGTGGGAACATTAGTAACTATCTTAGAATTCTGCCTATCACACACATGCTTTGTTATTCTTTCTGTCTGTGCATTTTAATTAAAGTAGTTAGACCATTAACCTTTAATACAATTTCTAATGCAGTTAGATTTAGGCCTGGCATCTTGTTTTCTGTCTGCTGTTCACCCCCATGTTTCCTGTACTTCTTTTCTACTTTGTCTTCTTCCTTTTGGGTTTTTATCTTGGAGTATTCTAATTCACATGGATTTTAAACTACCTCTTACTAAGTTTTTAAATGATTTATCTATGGATATATAAGCAATCTTTTACTTCAATGCAGTTAGTATTGCACCATTTTATCATACATATTTCTAAAACTTGCAACAATATAGACTCTTCTTTATACACACTAGACATCCATTTTGTTCCACTCATCCTGTACATTAGATCTATGAACATTGAAAATAAAATAAGGCAGTGTTAGAATTTTTATTTTAAACAAATATATGTACATGCAGTATATATATATATATATATATATATATATATATATATATATATATATATATATACACATGTGTGTGAAGGAGCGGGGGAAGAAAGAGTCTCATGCAGCTTAGTCTGGCCTCCATTATTCTGTGTAGCTGAGAATGACCTCGAACTCCTGATCCTTCTGTTTCCACCTCCCTGGTTGTAGCATTCCAGGCATCTGCTTCCATTCTCCATTTGTGCAGTGCTGAGTACCAAGCCTACCACTCTTTACATTCTTGGTAACACTCTGCGAACTGAGTTATATCTCCCAGCTTCATTCATGTTTTAAGGAACTAAGAAACCTGTTTTACATATATGCAAATATTTTTCTCATTTTTGTGGCTCTTTCTTTTGTTTCTGAAAATACTGGTCTCCCTTCATCTAAACAACTTCTATCAGAACTTTGTGTAATCAGTCTGCTAGCAATAAATACTCTAAATTTTCCTCTGTTTGGCAAATGTGGTTAATTTTACTAGATATAAAATTTGTGGGCTAACAGGTGTCTCTCCAACTTTGAATCTGTTTCTTTTTTTTTTTTTTTTTTTTAGATTTATTTATTATGTATACAGTGTTCTGTCTGCAGGTATATCTGCAGGCCAGAAGAGGGCACCAGATTTCATTATGGATGGTTGTGAGCCACCATGTGGTTGCTGGGAATTGAACTCATGACCTCTGGAAGAGCAGCCAGTGCTCTTAACCGCTGAGCCATCTCTCCAGCCCCCTGAATCTGTTTCTTAATGTGCTTTGATATTGTTGCATTTTGATTGATAAGTTACTGAACATTGAAGACATTCCGCTTTGAAGGTAATGCATCATTTCCTTTGTGTGACTTTAGGATTTTCTCTTTGCCATTGATGTCCTGAAGTTTGATGCAGTTGATGGTTTATTATGTTTTAAGTTTTTATATTACTTGCCATTCACTGAGTTTCTTGAGTCTATAAATCCATGAGTTTCACTAAATTTTAGCAAAATTCTTGGCCATTGTTTGGCTCTATTCTTCCTTTATGCTTTAATTATATCCCCAATTAAATATAGTGCTTCCTTAGGCTTTAAAGCTGTGCTTGTTTTAATAGAATTTTCTCTTTGTTCTTATAACCAGAAAATCTGTTGATATTACTTCAAAATTTGCCAACTTTCTTTTATTAGAAGTTTTCTTTCTTTTATTTTATCACAAAATGCCTATAACCCACCCTCTTTTAAAAGCTTCTAAATATGGGAAATTAGTCCCATGCCGGTCATTACTTCGGCTTTCCATGGTCATACATAATTTCCCTGACTTTAAATAGTAGTCAGAACCCTTAGTAGAAGTGCTTCTATTTTGACTAGAATTTGTAGCTATTTTTGGTGGAAGATCCAGTCTCAAGGCATTGTTCCACTATTCCAGAAGCAGAAATGCCTTGAAACTGGTGAAGAAAACAAACAAGCATTGGGCACGGTGATAGTAGACCTGGATCTGGGCAGATGGAGCCAGGTGCTCACTGGCTAGCTGGCCTGAGCTACTCAATGAGTTCCAGGTCAATCAGAGACCCCATCTCAAAAATTGTGGATGTCTACTAATATATAACAACTTCTGAGGCTATCCTCTGACCTCCACACACATGCATAGACATGCACACACACAAACACACACAAATAAATAAATAAATACAGATTTAAAAAAACCAGACAAAGTGATATTTTACCCTACATCAAAGGTTTTCTATCCTGTCTTATAGCCATGCCTCTTGAGTTCCTGGCAGGTATGCAGCCTCCAACCAGTCTAAATCCCAGCTATGAAATTCTTCCCTGTTTATTGGTATCCCTCTGTCCAGTTATGTAGTAATCTCCATATTTAGTTTTTTCACCAAGAGATCCCTGGGGCCTTGACAAGTATCTAGCAGAGAAGTACCTGTCTAAGCATATGGACAAATGAGGTTTATCAAATCACTGTTAGATTTGCTGATTCACTTCTCAGTGTGGAACTTGTACTGTGAACATCCAACTGCAGCAGAAGTTCTAAGTGCTCCAGAGCAGTGTGGGCTAACAGCCCTGCACTGCTGATAATCTTTGGAAGCCAAGAAATAAAATAAAAACTTTTGTTAAATGTGTTACTTAACAAAAAACAAAAACCGAACACAATTTAGAAAAGAAAACTAACAGATAGAAGAACTTTTGAGAATATCAAATAATTTTGAAGAATATCATAGGTTCAAGAGGTGAAGGACACTGTTTTCACGTATACTTTGAATTTGTTAAATGTCTTTCTCTATTTTTAGATTGGTAGAAATCCATTTTACCTAAGTGAGGAAAGGGAGGGGGGTGAAAAGTATGTAGGAAGACAAGATTGAGAGTCAGGGAGAGACTTAGAGAAATGAATCTTCCTGTGGCTACTGGCTGCTCCAGGGCAGGAAGTAGCAGGGCAAGAGGCAGCCTGGTATTTATGGCACACAACTCTCTAGGACACCCTTCAGTGGCATTGCTGGGCTTGCAGCCTGACAAGATGGCACTTGCCACCAAGGCTAATGACCTACATTTGACTCTGAGAACTCACATTTTGGTTGAAGCAAACTCCCACAAGTTGTCCTCTCACCTCCACATGCAGGCTATATAGAGTTCACCTACTTAAGCATACGCACACATACAATAAATAAATAAAATGTATTTTTTTAAAGATTGCTGCATTTTAAAACTCATGAGTGTAACAATTTGGAGATTCAAGAAAAGATGAGGCAACTCTGAGAAGGAAGCTTGAAAGGCCCATGTCAAACACAGGAAAAGGAGGCTGGAGAAGGCTGCAGTGGAGACTTTAAGTCTTAGAGAACAGGGGAAACATGGCCTCTGCATATATAAGACTTCTTACAGAGTAAAAATCCTCATTCCTGTGATAGCGCTTCCCTTGCTTGATATCTTTCTTCCTATCATGTATATAAATTGAGTGCCAAAGAGTGATATAGGAAGATCTTAATATGTTCTTCATACCAAAGGTCTGTAATCTCTTCTGTCCCCCCTCCTTTCCTTTCCCTTCTGTCTGCCCCTCTCTGTCAGGCAGAGTTGTGATAAACTTTCAGTAGACATTATCTGTACTCTGAAGACTGCTCACACACACTCTGGGGCAGGTGAAATCAAGTGCAGTAACTGGTACTTGCCCAGCTTCATGATCACCAGCAAGGAACACAAAAAGGGGTAATTGTCTTAGTTGCTTTTCTATTACTGTGAAGAGACATCATGACTAAGGCAACTTACAAAAGAAAACATTCAATTGGAACTTTTTTTTTTATAGTTGCAGAGGGTTAGAGTCCATGACCATCAGGCAGGGAGCATAGCAACAGGCAGGCAGGCATGGTGCTGGGGCAGTAGATGAGAGCTTACATCTAATCTACAAGCAAAGAGCAAAGAGAGTGATAACTGGGAATATAGTGGACTTTTCAAATCCCACCCCTAATGACACACCACCTCCAACAAGGCCATGCCTTCTAATCCTTTCCAAACAGTTCCATCAAACCTATGAGCCTATGGAGTCCATTCTCATTCAAACCACCATATCCATTAATGATGTGATTTTTTTTTTTTTTTACTTTGTAGGCATTCTTCAGCTTCTACAAGAAGAATGTGGATTATGAAACATTCAAAGCATTTAATGATGCATGCCTCATCTATGATGGCCGGCTTGTGATTGATACTACCTTCCACACCAATGATATAGCCATCAGAGCAGCTGGCTCTCTCACTAAATTCTCCAACCGATATTACTCAAACGAGTGGACTCACAGCAATTTCAGTTCCAAAGAAATCGGCTTTCAGCTGGCAGCAGCTATGCTCAGTCTCTTTGACCCAACCCTTGAGCCAGTGACTGAACCACCAGCTGACCTTGACCAGCTCATCCCCATGTACAAGGGAGCCAAGATCCAAGGTATGTGGAAGGCTCCTTTTTGTCTCATTTGACAATGCTAGTGTTGAGAGAAGCCAGTCATGTTTCTTTTAAACATACTTCTGGGTCCTAAGTGGGCTGATATAGAAGTAGAGTAGGAGTTCATCTCCTTTCTTCAGCATTTACTGTGAGCCTGGCAATATCATTATTGTGGACCTTTACATATTGGGCATTTATTATGGGCCCCACCTCCTAATAGTCCCCATTTTATAGTCCAGAAAATCATCAGTTACTTGCCTAGAGATCTCAGGGCTAGTGAACAGTGGTTTGCCTTGACATCTTACCCTAAGTTTCTGTCTTCACTACAAGTTCAGAGATAAAAAAGACCCTTCAAGGCAGCCTGTTCCTTAGCCTTCTCTTTTTAAATATTTATCTGGTTTTTTTTCTATGTATGGTTGTGCTGCTTACATGTATGTCTGTGTTCCACATGTATGTGGATTCTGGAAGAGGGCATGGAATACCCTGAAACTGGAGTTATAGGCAGCTGTTAGTCTCCGTATATGTGCTGGGAACCAAACCCCAGTCCTCTGCAAAGTAACGAGTGCTCTTTACCATGAGCCATCTCTCCAGCCTCTAGCCTGCTCTCTTTATGGATAGGTTCAGCCATTTACACCTGTGAAACAGCAAATTTTCACTCCTTAAGCCTTGGCCTTGTTGACCCCTAGGAAGATGATTTCATAAGTAAGGCAGATTTGTGTGTGTGTGTGTGTGTGTGTGTGTGTGTGTGTGTGTGTGTGTG
>CAJQZJ010032307.1:845591-894578 GCA_907164525.1 Lophiomys imhausi
GCACTCAGAAAAGTGTTATTGCTGTTAGAGTGAACTAAATTCAGAATCTTGGGGCAAAGTAAAAGTTCAGGCAGCCACCACCAGCACAGCTTGTGTTTGTCTACTGAGCTCACCAGGGAACAGAGCCCCCTGGGGTGCCGGTAGCCATCAGGGCTGAAATAGAAAATATAATCACGGTGTGGGATTACAGCAGCATCCTTCCTTGTCATCTGCTTTATGTGGGAGTCAGTTTTAATCAGTTTTTTTCATATGTTTACTTATTAATTCAGGTTACATCGCAATCACTGCCCCCTCCATCCTCCCCTCCCACCTCTACCCCTTCTCCCAACTATCCTATTCCTCCAGTGTGGGGTGCCCCCACATATCAGCCACCCTCAGTTCATCAGTCACATGAGGGCTAAGAGTTTCCTCTTGCTGTGGGGCCTAACATGGCAGCTCCACTACGGTGAAGTGTCCCACTAACAGACAACAAAGTCCATGACTGAGACTGCCCCATCTCTACTTGCTAAGGGATCTATATGAGGATCAAGTTGCCTATGCTCTATACATGTTCAGGGGGGTCTAGGTCAAGTCTAAGCTTTTTTTCTTCTTTTTCTGGCTAGTGTTTCAGTCTCTGTAAGTCTGTAGAGGTGTGCGTTAGGTTGGTTCTGTTGATCTTCATGTATTGATCTTGACCCCTCCGGGTCACTCTATTTCCCTCCCTCTCTTATAGAGGACTCCCAGAACTCCACATAATGTTTGTGTGTCTCAGCATCTGCTGCTGGGTGGCATTTCTCATAGGATAGTTATGCTAGGTTCCTGTTCCTTTGAGTCTGTGGGTTGTAGGATTGTTATCCTGTGCTATACGGCTAACATCCAGTTATAAGTGAATACATGCCATGTGTATCTTTCTGGGTCTGGGTAAGGTTTCTCAGGATGAACGTTTCTAATTTCATCGCAAATTGCATGATTTCCTTGTTTCTGATAGCTGAGTAGTATTTCATTGTGTAAATGGACCATAGTTTGTTTTGTTTTTGTTTTTTAATCCATTCTTTGGGTGAAGGACATCTAGGTTGTTTCCAGCTTCTAACTATTACAAATGAAGCTGCTATGAACATAATTGAGGAGATTTGTGGTTTGGTGAAGAATTTTTTGGATATATGCCCGGGAGTGGTATGGCTGGGTCTTGAGGTAGAGCTATTCCAAGTTTTCTAAGATATCGCCAGACTAATTTCCATAGTGGTTGTACAAGTGTTCCCCTTTCTCCACACCCTCTCTAGCATGCTGTTTTTGATCTTAGCCATTCTGACAGGTGTGAGATGGGATCTCAGAGTCGTCTTGAGTTGCATTTCTCTGATGACTAAGGATATTGAGCATTTCTTCAGGTGTCTCTCAGCCATTAGAGATTCCTCTTTTGTGAATTCTCTGTTTAGTTCTGTATGCCATTTTTTGGTTCGGTTTATTTGGTTTCTTGATGTTTAATTTCTTGAGTTCTTTATAAATTTTGAATGTTAGCCTTCTGTTCGATGTGGGATTGGTGATGATCCTTTCCCAATCTGTAGGTTGCTGTTTTGTTCTAATGACAGTGTCCTTTTCCTTACATAAGTTTTTCAGTTTCATAAGGCCCCATTTATTGATTGAGGTATTGGTGTTCTGTTCAGGAAATTGTCACCTGTGCCAATGAGTTCGAGGCTTTTCACCACTTTCTCTTCTATTAGATTTCATGTGTCTGTTTTTCTGTTTAGGTCTTTGATCCGCTTGGACTTAAGTTTTGTGCGCGGTGATAAATATGGGTCTGTTTGCATTCTTTTACATGTTGACATCAGTTAGACCAGCACCATTTGTTGAAGATCCTGTCCTTTTTCCATTGTATGGTTTTGGCTTCTTTGTCAAAAACTAAGTGATCATAGGTGTGTGGGTTTATTTCTGGGTCTTTGGTTTGATCAGTCTGTTTCTATGCCAGTACATGCTATTTTTGTTACTATTGGTCTGTAGTACAGCTTGAAAATCAGGGACGGTGATACCTCCAGATGTTCTTTTATTATAAAGGATTGATTTAGCTATTCTGGGGTTTTTTTTTGTTTTGTTTTTCCATATGAAGTTGAGAATTGTTCTTTCAAGATACTAGCTATGACAAATAAATAGTTTTTTTTTTCAGAACTCAATGCAATTCCTATCAAAATACCAACACAAATACAAGTTGTGTTGGTATTTTGATAGGAATTGCATTGCTTCTATGGTCGTGATCCTACCACATGGCTCCCAAGGGATGTCAGGTTCAACCTGCACCTCTCAGCCAGAAGCACTGTGATCCAATGCAGCCCATTTACTTGGGTAGCGTGAAATGGTCCAGAACTGCTTCACTGCTCCAGTGCTGGACCAGCCGAGGGGCAAGGCACAAGCAGGGAGTTCCAATATGGTGTCTACAACCTGTCAACAATGCTTGGACTCAGGAAAGCTCAGCTGCCTTTTAGCTCCCCACCCCCCACTATTCAGCCAGATGCCACCATGTTGCAAATCCCAGAGAGAATCACCTAAATCTTACCATTCCTGTGGTTCTGTCTCTGTTCTTCCAAGTGTCTGTATGTCCACCACAGGGTCCTTTATTGTCCTCTGTTTTGCTGGACAAACCCAGATAGGCTTGCCTCTTTCAGACTGCTGCTCAGCGGAAGTATATCTTTGCGGTGGTCCAGCCAGTCCTCCTGATGCTCAGAATGTGTCCGTGCTGGTTGCCACCGTCTTGATTCACCTTTTAATCAGTTTTAAGGGGCAAAATTCACACCTTGAACTACTTACAAACTTAAAGGTTATCCATAGACTGTATGGAGTTATCAAAGGGCTGGCTGTCATTCCCCACCCTCCTTCCCAAGCCTAACTACCAAGTTTCACCTTTTGTTTCTTTTAAATATTCTTAAAAACAAAAAAAAAAAAAAACTAGAATTCTCGTGATCACTTTGACCAGGATGTTTTCAAAATGGTTCTGTGAAATTTGACACTATAAACACATCATACATGGAAAAAGAAACCCAGTTCCTTTACTGGGTCAACATATTGAGCTATAGAGAATTGGTTGTCACCTAGCAACTAATTTTAAAGCAAAGAACAATATAATGACAATTTAAAATGTGGTGAGAAACATTTTGTCATGAAAAATGTCATTTCTTATGTGGTTTGGTCAATAACTATTATTTGCAACAAGATAGAACTTGTCTATTATACTTGAAAAATTAATTGCTAAAATAAAGTTCCCAAAGTTGAGGAATGTTTTGGATATTGTTTTCCTGATCCATTTCTTATTCTCACCCAGGGTACAGATGTAATAACAGGTAATGCGAAAAATGGGACATACTTCCGACTGTATCTTAACAAGTATAAGTTGGTAGAGACCATCACATGCTTTTCAAAGGAGCCTTTCCCAGCCTCCAACTACATCCAATTGTTTGGACAGCATGAGCAAGTCCTCAACAACCTGTGTACTCATTTTGATGACAAGCTGATCCCAGATCTCTACAGGTAAGTGGGACATTGATTTTGAATGTGGGCACATGTGGTTATGTTTCATGCTGGAGGGGTGTGTGTTGTGACGCACCAAAAGAAGAAAACAGAATCACCAAGAGAAGCTGGGGTGGCTGAGACAGCCTCATTAAGAATAATGATGCAGCCAAATGGATAGAACTAGAGAAGCTCATTCTGAGTGAGCTAACCCAGGCTCAGAAGGATGCACGTGGCATCTGTTATTCACTTATAATCAGATTTTAGCTATATAGTACAGGATAACTATACTACAATGAATGCTCCATAGGGAACATGAACATAGACTTTGTTTCCTCTCAGTGAGACAGTTTGCCCTAGTGGTGCTGCCTTGTAGGCCCCCAGTGATGAGGAGGCTCTTGGCCATCATATGACTGCTGAACTGGGGTGGGGGACTGATATGTAGGGACACTCCACTCTAGAGGAGTGGGATGGAAGGGTTAGGGGGTAGAGGGTGGGAGGGCAGAACTGGGAAGAGTGGAAAGAGGACACTGTGATGGAGATGTAACTTGAAGTAATAAATAAACATTAAAAAAAGAATAATGAACATCAGACCAGCATTGGCTGGAGAGCAAAGGTTCACATGAAGAAGTACATGAAATGTCCATACCTGGGCCTGGACCAGGACTTCACAGCAATGATACTTGATTTTTATGTCATGAAGGTGTGTAATGAGATGATATTCAAGTCCCTTTCCACATGGGGATGTTAAGAGCAGCAGTCTGAAACTAGGAGAAAGGCCAAAGGTCAGGATGTGGATGAATCTGGCCCCATTAGGAATTCTCAACTACTAGACAGGCTGCTTATGATTCTAACCTTTTTCCTCCTAGCATGTGGATGAATGTTTATCAACAGTGTTGGTAAGAAAATTCCTGCCATGGCAATCTACAATGCAGTCTTTTTCAGCTCTTTTATAAGGTCACAATTACCCTGGTACCTAAACCACACAGAAACCCAACAAAAGAAAGAAAATTACAGACCAATATCCCTTATGAACATACATGCAAAATTTCTCAATAAAATATTTGCAAACTAAATCCAAGAACACATCAAAAAGATCATCCACCATGATTAAGTAGGCTTCATTCCAGAGATGCAGGGATGGTTCAACATATGTAAATTGATAAACGTAATCTACCACATAAATAGACTGAAAGACGAAAACCCCATGATCATCTCATTAAAAGTAGAAAAGGCCTCTGAAAAAATCCAGCACCCCTTCATAATAAAAGTCTTGAGGACACTAGGGATACAAGGGACATACCTCAAAATAATAAAGGCAATTTCCAGGAAGCCCATAGCCAACATCAAATTAAATGGAGAGAAAATCAGGAACAATACAAGGTTGTACACTCTCTCCATGTGTATTCAATATAGTACCTGAAGTCTTAGCTAGAGCAACAAGACAATGACGTTCAAGGGGATACAAATAGGGAGAAGTCAAAGTATCTTTATTTGTAGATGATAAGATTGTATACATAAATGACCCTAAAAATTCCACCAGGAAACTTCTACAACTGATAAACACTTTTAGCCAAGTAGATGTATACAAAATTAATCCATAAAAATCAGTAACCTTCCTATATATAAATGACAGACTGAGATATATATATATATATATATATATATATATATTTATGAAAGGTATTGTATTAGGTATATATTAAGAGGAAGGAAAGGTTATGACACTGGCTATCAGTCATCCCATGGGTATTGAGGACACTCAAGCCCTGTTTTATAAACTCTGTGTAAGGCACTGCCTCTGGTACCATCTTGTTTTATGGACAGAAAATAGTTCTCCCAACCTTGTTAAGCAGCAGCTGCATCCAAATATATATATATATATATATATATTTGAGGCTCAAACACACACACACATAGATAATGGATACTTCTAAGCAAGTGAAAGACTTAGGAATAAAAATTTTATAGTAATTTTTATAATAGACCTGTCAAGTTCCATAAAAATGAAAACCCCACTGGACTTGGGGGGAAATGTATCAAATCTTAGATCAGTGAATATTGTTGTCTTTGATATTAACCCCAATATAGCATGGTATAAGTCTCAAATTATTTAGGATGCCTTGAGGAAGGCATACCATTTTAGTAGAAAGCCATTCCTGGATGCAGCTGCTGCTTAGCAAGGTTGGGAGAACTATTTTCTGTCCATAAAACAAGATGGTACCAGAGGCAGTGCCTTACACAGAGTTTGTAAAACAGGGCTTGAGTGTCCTCAATACCCATGGGATGACTGATAGCCAGTGTTATAACCTTTCCTTCCTCCTAAAAAAAAAATTTTAATGTTTATTTATTACTTCAAGTTACATCTCCATCACAGTGCCCTCTTTCCACCCCTCCCAGTCCTGCCCTCCCACCCTCTACCCCCCATCCCTTCTATCCCACTCCTCCAGAGTGGAATGTCCCTACATATCAGTTCCCCGACCCAGTTCAGCAGTCATATAAGAGCCAATAGCCTCCTCATACACTGGGGGCCTACAAGGCAGCACCACTAAGGCAAAGTGTGTTATTGACAGGTAACAAAGTCTATGTTCCTGTTCCCTTTGGTGCATTGGTTGTAGTATAGTAATCCTGTACTATATGACTAAAATCTGATTATAAGTGAATAGATGCCATGTGCATCCTTCTGAGCCTGGGTTAGCTCACTCAGAATGAGCTTCTCTAGTTCCATCCATTTGGCTGAAAATTGCATGATTTCATTGTTTCTGATGGCTGAGGAGTATTCCATTGTGTAGATGTACCACAGTTTTGTTTTGTTTTGTTTTGTTTATCCATTCCTCGGTTGAGGGACATCTGGGTTGTTTCCAGTTTCTAGCTATCACAAATAAGGCTGCTATGAACATAGATGAGGAAACATCCTTGTGGTTTGGTGAAGAATCATTTGGATGTATACCCAGAAGTGGTATGACTGGGTCTTGAGGTAGAGCTATTCCAAAGTTTTCTAAGATATCGCCAGACTGATTTCCACAGTGATTGTACAAGCTTGAACTTCCACCAGCAATGGAGGAGTGTTCCCCTTTCTCCACAACCTTGCCAGCATGTGCTGTCATTTGAGTTTTTGATCTTAGCCATTCTGACAGGTGTGAGATGGAATCTCAGAGTTGTCTTGAGTTGCATTTCTCTGATGACTAACGATGCTGATCATTTCTTCAAGTGTCTCTCAGCCTCCTTTGTGAATTCTCTGTTTAGCTCTGTTCCCCATTTTTTATTGGATTATTTGGTTTCTTGGCATTTAATTTCTTGAGTTCTTTGTAAATTATGGATATTAACCCTCTGTCAGATGTGGGGTGGGTGAAGATCTTTTCCCAATCTGTAGGCTGCCATTTTGTTCGAATGACAGTGTCTTTTGCCTTACAGAAGGTTTTCAGTTTTATGAGGTCCCATTTATTGATTGTTGGTCTTAGAGCCTGAGCTATTGGTGTTCTGTTTAGGAAGTTGTCACTTGTGTCAATGAGTTCACGGCTTTTCCCCACTTTCTCTTCTAATAGATTTAGTGTGTCAGGACTTATGTTAAGGTCTGTGATCTACTTGAACTTAAGTTTTGTACAAGGTGATAAGTATGGGTCTAATTTCATTCTTTTACATGTCGACATCCAGTTAGACCAGCACCATTTGTTGAAGATGCTGTCCTTTTTCCATTGTACAGTTTTGGTTTCTTTGTCAAAAATTAAGTGACCATAGGTGTGTGGGTTCATTTCTGGGTCTTAAATTTGATTTCATTGATCAACCAGTCTGTTTTTATACCAGTCTGTGCTGTTTTTATTGCTATTGCTCTGTAGTATAGCTTGAAATCTGGGATGCTGATACCTCCAGATGTTTTTTTGTTTGTTTGCTTTTTGTTTTTGTTTTTTTGTACAGGATTGATTTAGCTATTCTTGGTTTTTTGCTATTCCATATGAAGTTGAGAATTGCTTTTTCCAGGTCTATAAAGAATTTTGGTGGCATTTTGATAGGAATTGCATTGAATCTGTATATTTCTTTTGGCAGGATGGCCATTTTTATTATGTTGATCCTACCTATCCATGAACATGGGAGATCTTTCCATCCTCTGAAGTCCTCTTCAATTTCTTTCTTCAAGGACTTGAATTTCTTGTCATATAGGTCTTTCACTTTCTTGATTAGAGTTATCCCCAGGTATTTTATATTGTTTATGGCTATTGTGAAGGGTGTTGTTTCCCTAATTTCTTTCTCAGCCCATTTATTTTTATGTATAAAGAAGAGCTTCTGATTTTTTTGAATTAATTTTGTATCCAGCCACCTTCCTGAAGGTGTTTATCAGCTCTAAGAGTTCTCTGGTGGAACTTTTGGGGTCACTTATGTATACTATCATATCGTCTGCAAATAGGCATAATTTGACTTGTTTCCAATTTGTATCCCCTTGACCTCCTTTAGTTGTCTTATTGCTCTAGCAAGAACTTCATGTATGATGTTGAAGAGATATGGTGAAAGTGGACATCCTTGCCTTGTTCCTGAGTTTAGAGGAAGTGCTTTAAGTTTCTCTCCATTTATTTTGATGCTGTATATTGCCTTTATTAATTTTAGGTATGGTCCTTGTATACCCACCCATTCTCTCCAGGACTTTTAGCATGAAGGGGTGTTGGATTTTATCAAATGATTTTTCAGCATCTAGTGAGATGATCATGTGTTTTTTTTTTTCTTTCAGCTTGTTTATATGGTGCATTACATTGATGGATTTTTATACGTTGAACCATCCCTTCATTCCTAGGATGAAGCCTACTTGATCATGGTGTATGATACATTTGATGTGTTCTTGGATTCAGTTTGCCAGTATTTTATTAAGCATTTTTGTGTCTATGTTCATGAGGGAAATTTTTCTGAAGTTCTCTTTGTTGGGTCTTTTGTGGTTTAGGAATCAGGGTGACTGTGGCCTCATAGAATGAGTTTGGCAGTGTTCCTTCTGATTCTATTTGGTGGAATAGTTTGAAGAGTATTAGTATTAACTCTTCTTTAAAGGTCTGGTAGAATTCTGTGCTGAAACAATCAGGCCCTGGCCTTTTTATGGTTGGGAGATTTTTAATGACTGTTTCTATTTCCTTAGGGGTCATAGCACTGTGTACTCTGTTAACCTGATCTTGATTTAACTTTGGTAGGTGGAATATATCAAGAAAATTGTCCATTTCACTTATGTTTTCAAATTCTGTGAAGTACAGATTTTTGAAGTAGGACCTAAAGGTTCACTGGATTTCCTCAATGTCTTGTTATTTCTCCATTTTCATTTCTGATTTTGTTGATTTGGGTATTTTCCCTCTGCCTTTTAGTTAGTTTAGCTAAGGGCTTGTCTATTTTGTTGATTTTCTCAAAGAACCAACTCTTAGTTTTGTCTATTCTTTGTATTGTTCTTTTTGTTTCTAAGTTGTTAATTTCAGCCCTAAGTTCGAAGATTTCCTGCCTTCTGCTCCTCTTGAGAGTGTTTGCTTCTTTTTTGCCAGTTCTTCCAGTTCTGCTGTTAATTGTTCTAGTTGCTAATATGAGCTGTCACAATTTTCTTTTTAAAGGCATTTAGTGCTATGAACTTTCTTCGTAGCACTGCTTTCATTGTGTCCCATAGGCTTGGGTATGTTGTGCCTTCATTTTCGTTGGATTTTAAGAAGTCCTTGATTTCCTTCTGTATTTCTTTCCTCACCCAGTGGTCATTCAGTGAAGAATTGTTCAGTTTCCATGAATGTGTAGGCCTTCTGTTATTTCTGTTGTTGTTGAAGTCCAGCTTTATTCCATGGTGGCCTGATAAGATACAAGGGGTTATTTCAGTTTTCTTCTGTTGAGGATTGCTTTGTGTCTGATTATGGTCAATTTTGGAATATATGGTCAATTCCATGCAGTGCTGAAAAGAAGGTGTATCCTTTTGTGTTTGGGTGAAACATTCTATAGATATCTGTTAGGTCTATTTGGTTCATGACTTCTGTTAGGCTAATTATTTCTCTGTTTGGTTTCTGTCTCAATGACCTGTCCATTGTTGTGAGTGGGGTGTTGAAGTCTCCCACTACTAAAGTGTGTGGGTCAATGTGAGTTTTAAGCTTTAGAAGAGTTTCTTTTACAAATGCGGGTGCCCTTGTATTTGGGGCATAGATACTCAGTATTGAGATGTCGTCTTGATGAATTTTTCCTTTAACGAGTAAGTAGTGCCCTTCCCTATCTTTTTTTTTTAATTAACTTCAGTTGAAAGTCTTATTTTATTTGTTATTAGGATGGCTACTTCAGTTTGCTTCCTGGGCCCATTTGCTTGGAAGACCTTTTCCCAGCCCTTTACTTTGAGGTAGCATCTATCTTTGTTAGTGAGATGCATTTCTTGTATGCAGCAAAATGTTGGGTCTTGTTTACAGATCCATTCTGTGAGCCTGTGTCTTTTTACATGGGTTGTTGATGGTTATGGATATTAATGACCAAAGATTGTTATTTCCTTTATTTTGATGTAGGTGGTAGTTGTGTGTTTCTTTTGGTTTAGCTGCAGTGGAGTTTTTTGCTTCCTCTGTTTTCTTTCTCTGGGTTAGAATTTTCCTTCTAGGATCTTCTGTAGGGCCGGATTTGTAGATACTGTTTAAATTTGGTTTTGTTATGGAATATCTTGTTTCTCCATCTATGTTGATAGAGAGTTTTGCTGGATATAGTAGCCTGGCCAGGCACATATGTTCTCTTAGGGCTTCTAGGCTGTTTGCCCAGGCCCTTATGGCTTTTAAAGTCTATGAGGAGAAGTCAGGTGCAATTCTGATGGGTCTGCCATTATACGTTACTTAACCTTTTTCTCTTACTGCTTTTAATATTCTTTCTTTGTTCTGTACATTTGGAGTTTCAATTATTATGTGACGAGAGGAGTTTCTTTTCTGATCTAATCTGTTTGGTGTTCTGTTAGCCTCTTGGAATTTCACTGGCATCTCTTTCTTTAGATTTGGGAAGTTTTCTTCTATGATTTTGTTGAAGATATTTCCTGGACCTTGAAGTCGGGAGTCTTCTCTTTCCTCTATGCCAATAATTCTTAGGTTCCATCTTTTCATTGAGTCCTTGATTTCTTGAATGTTGTGGGTGAGAACCTTTATAGATTTCTCATTTTCTTTAGTTGTTGTACTGATTTCTTCAATCAAATCTTCCACGCCTGAGATTCTGTCTTCCATCTCTTGTATCCTATTTTTGATACTCATGTCTGTAGTTCCTGTTCTCTTCCCTTGATTTTCCACCTGCAAAATTACCTCTGCTTGTGTTTTATTTATTACTTCCACTTCCAATTTCAAGTCTTGCAGAATTTTAGTCATTTTAGACGTTTCCTGCTCCAATTTGCTTGTCTTTGTCTGCAAATCTTTTAAATCTTTCATTGCCTTGTCTCTTTCCCATTCATGTTGAGCCGCTTTGGCTTAGAGATCTCTAATGGTATTCTCCATTGCTTTCATTTGTAAAATTGAGGAATCTTTAAATTCTTTCAGAAATTTAATTTCTTCTTGTAAGGACTCTATCACTTTCCAAAGTATAGAATTTTCACGTGTTTCAGCTGTGAATGGTGGAATGGTCAGGGCTTGCTGTACTAGCATAGCTGCATTTTGTTGGAGTCACATTTCCCTGACTTTTGTCAGATCTGTTCTTTTGCTGACCTTTAGCCATCTGGTTGTTCTTAGCTGTTTGTTCCTGGTGCCTTCTGGGCTTGGTGCCAAGGCAGGTGCTTTGGTGTAGAGACTGTATAGTTTGGTGGTCTGTAGCTCTCCACAGGCTGGATGTGACCTTGTGTGGAGGTTGGTTCTCAGTGTGTCTCCCAAAGCTCACCTCTTCCTGATGTTTCCCAATTGGGAACTCAGGTCAGAGGTTGTGGTGGGATGTGTTATTCCTACCTGCAGGTTTCTGAGATCCAACTGGTCTTCGTAGTGATGATGGTGCATATTGGCAGGCCACAGACTGTTGGCTGGAGCTGTAGCTCCCCTGCAGCTTACATGTCAGGACCATGATCATGGTCTTCGCAAGCTACTCTCTGGGGGTTATCAGGTTCAATGTGTGTCTTATAGCCAGAAGCACTGTGATCTGGTACAGCCCATGTCACCCAGGAAATGAGCAATGGTCCAGGATTGTTTCACTGCTCCCGAGTCATACTTCTCTGTGTTGTAGCCTGGGTATTCAGCTGATGGGCAAGGCAGGTGCAGTCAAGGAGATCTGATGTGGAATTCACACCCTGTCCACAGTGTTTGGATTCAGGAGTGCTCAGCTGCCTTTTCCCCTCCAGAATTAGGTGCTCCAGTGTAGCTTGCCTGCACCTACGTGGCTTCTGGCAGTTTCCCTGTAGCAAGGGTATCAAGACTGGTTGTGGTCCTTCCATGCTCTTCTGTGGGAGGGGCGGGGGAGTCTGGATCACCCTGTGCCTCTCAGTCAGAAGTTCCTTGGGTCGGAGCAGTCCACCTGCTCGGGCGCCCCATGCAATAGTTCAGAACTGCTTTTCTCCCCCAGACCAAGATCTAGATGCTGTAAACTGAGGCAGTAGACTGAGAGCTGTCCCAAAGTGGGTGTGGGCAGTGAGTTCACAAAGCGTCTCCTGTACTTGGTCTTGGGGGGGGGTGCCTCTCTGTCAGAAGTTCTGTGGTCAAGCGCCGCCCACCCCCTCGGGTAGCATGCCCCAGTCCAGCTCTGTTTCACTGCTCTGGGCGGAGATCTAAATGTACTAGACTGAGGCTGTGGACTGAGTGCCCTGCTAAAGTGAGCACGGGCAGAGAGTTCCGGTATAGAATTCACTCAGCCAATGAGTGAGCTAGATGCCGCCATACTGAATATCCCAAGGAGAGTCCCTCAGTCTAACCGTGTAGGGGCTCTGCTGGTATGCTCCTGGGTGTCCAAGCCTAGCCCCTGCACAGACGCTGCGGACTCAGGAGGTCCTATGTTTGGAGGTTGAAACCGCCAGCTGGAGTCCTGAAAGGATCCGTTCTGCCATCTCTTCCACTGTGGTGGGGAGTGCAGTTTCCTGGCAGGAAGTGCTCTGTGTCCGTGTCTGGTTACTCTGATCCTCCAGTGTCTATATTTCCAGTACCCAGTTCTTTGTTGTCCCTGGCTTTGCTGGGCAAGCCCAAATAAGCCTGTCTCTCACAAACTGCCATTCAGCAAGAGTATATCTCTGCTGTTGTCCAATCAGTCTTCCTGATGGTTAAAATGCATCTGACTTGATGGCCGCCATCTTCCTCCCCCCACACACACTAAAAATTTTAAATTACAGAATGCCTCATGTAACCAAAAAAGGTATGTAAGACATTTGTGTATGATTGAAGGGGAAATGATATTGGAACCCATGTGTCTGCCACCTGCGTTAAGGAACAATCCCTGAGCACAGGGCAGTAAGAGCCCCTCTCTGGCCACAGCAGGTTGTCACTTTGGAAGGCAGCCACCATTGTGAAGTTAAACTAGTCATTCTGTGTCCTGGAAAACTTTACTACATAGGAACAAATACAGTCTTTGTCACAAGTTCTCAACTCTGTCCTTAAAATGAGCAGTTTTAAGATGACACAAACAAATGGACACAGCATGACCCAATGATTCATCATATTCCAAAGCAGGCACTGGCCGAATTTGATCTAAGGGTTGTACCCTAAATTGTTTATAGTTCTATGTCCTGCAGATTTCCTGAAGTCCTTTATTAATTTTTAAAAGTCACCTATAGATTTTTTTTAGATTTTCTACATAGATAAAACTGAAATAATGTCAATTCTTTTCTTATCCAATCTTTGTGATTTCTATTTGTTTTTCTTGTCCTACTACATAGGCTAAGGTATGTAGTATAAATTACTGAGTAGTTAGTCCTGGTACCCTTGCCTTACTCCTAATTTTACAGGTAATGTGTTCAGTATTAAATGTGTGACATTTGCCATTTTATTTGTGTCCTTTATTGGGCAAAGGACCCTTTTAAAGATTGTGTTTTTAAGCTGTATGTGTGTGACTGTGTGTGTGTGTGTGTGTGTGTGTGTGTGTGTGAGAGAGAGAGAGAGAGAGAGAGAGAGAGAGAGAGAGAGAGAGAAGAGAATTCAAGTGTGCACACACTGGAGATTGAACCGTGGGTCTTGTGCATACCAAGCACACCCTGTACCCCAACTCAGCATTTTGAAATTATGAATAGATTCTTGCTTTTTCTCCCAAAAGGACTGTTTAATTTTAGAAAAGTTTTATGTATTGGGAGAGTTTCCTAATGCTTTCAACGATAATCCATCTTTTTATTAAGTATCAAATTCTTTAATCGTAAGTTTTCCCTTTTTCAAACATTTATAGACCTGACTGATGTGTTGACTTAGAATCTTTGAGGAAATACCCAGGAGTGCTACTAACTGAGCCATATTGTAGAAAAACCTCCATACCGGCTTCCACTATGACTAGACAAGTTCACCTGGCCACTGATGGTGTGGGTTTTCTTTGTAATGTTGGCAGCATTTGTTACCTTAAGGAATGTCATTCTGATTTGGGTGAGATGGAGTCGTGGTGTCATCTTAACTTACATGTTTCTGATGGCTACTGTGATAGAACATCTTGTCATAAGTTTATTGGCCATTTGTATTTCACCTTTGGAGAACCATCTGTTCATTTTATTAACATTTATTGATTGAGTTGTTTCATTTGTTATTTAGGCATTTTAGCTCTTTGTATATTAATATTGTATATTTTTAGCTATTAATCCTCAGTTGGGTGTATAGGTAACAAATATTGTACTCCTATTTAGTATGCTGTCTCTATGCCACTGTACTACTACTACTACTACAACTACTACTACTACCACCATTTTCACAATATTAATTGTTTCCTTTGATGTACAGCCTTTTAATTTCATGAGGTCCCACTTGTCTGTTTTTACATTGTCTCCTGAGCAACTGCAGTCCTATTCAGAGAGTCCTTGCCTATGTCTGTATCTTGAAATGTCTTCCCTACTTTATTGCATTAAGGCCTTTTGTCCCTTTGTTGTTGATTTTCATACAAGGTAAGAGATAGAGACTGGTACATGACCATACATGCTATTTTTCTTACTAATATAACTTGAAATCAGATGCTGGATACTTCTGACTTTTTTTTTTTTTTTTTTTTTTTTTTGGTCAAGATTGCTTTATTCTTCATGGTGTTTTGTATTCCATGAGTTTCAGGATTTTTTAAATACTCATGTGAAGAATCACATTAAAATGTTGATGGTTATTTCATTGAATCTATAGAATGCTCTTGGCTATTTTCACAATATTAGGTCTTAACAATCCATGATAATGGGAGGTCTTTCCATATTCTGGTATCTTCTACAATTCATTCTTTGGTGTTTGAAAGTTTTCATTATAGAGGTCTTTCATTTACTTGGATAGGTTTATTTATTTATTTTTTTTTTTTTTTGGTTTTTCGAGACAGGTTCTCTCTGTGTAACAGCTCTGGCTGTCCTAGACTCACTTTGTAGACCAGGCTGGCCTCGAACTCACAGAAATCCGCCTACCTCTGCCTCCCAAGTGCTGGGATTAAAGGCGTGCGCCACCAACGCCCGGCGGATAGGTTTATTCTAAGAATTTTGTTGTTGTTGTTTTAATGTGAAGCAATTATGAATGGGGTTATTTTCCAGGTTTCATCCTCTCAGTATGTCTGTTAATTGTATATGGAAAGGCTACTGATTGTGCTTTGTTAATCTTTTAGCCTGCCACTTTGCTGAAAGCATTTATCAGATCTAAGAGAGCTTTGTGATGGGGTCTTTTAGGTCTCTTATATGTAGAATCATATTTACAAATAAGGATGCTTTGACTTCTTTCTTTCCCATTTGTTTTCCTTTTGTTTCCTTCTCTTGTCTTTTTTCTCTAATACTTTGAGCACTATGTTGAATAATAGTAGAGGGAGTAGACACCCTTGTTTTGTTCTAAATTTTGGTGGAAACCCTTTCAGCTTTTCCCAATGCTGTATAGTGTTGATTACAGATTTGTTATATAAAGCTTGACTATGTTGAGACATTTCTTCTATTTCTAGTTTCTTTGGGGTTTTTGTCATGATGGGATGCTGGAATTTGTTAAAGTCATTTCTGTATCTATTGAGATGGTAATGTTTTCTGTCCTGACTCCATTTATGTGACGTATTACATTTATTGATTTGTAAATGCTTTCTTTTTCTTTCTTTCTTTTTTAAAACACCATCCCTGCATCTGTGGAATGAAGCCAACTGGATCATGATGAGTGATCTTTTGATGAGTTGTTGGATTTGAATTGCAAAAATTTTATTGAGAACATTTGCATATGTTTTCACCAGAGAAATTGGCCTATAATGTTTTGTTGTTGTTGAGTCTTTTAAGTGGGTTTTGGTGTCAGGGTAATGTGGCTATGTAAAAAGATTTTGTAGTGTTCCTTCCCTTTCCATTTTGTGAAATAATCTGAGAAGCAGTGGTGTTTCTTCTTTAAAGATATAGTAGAACTTAGCAGTGAATCCATAAAAGCCTCGGTGCTTTTAGTTTAAATAATTTTGTATTGCTCCTTCAATCTTGTTGCTTGCTATAGACGTGTTAAATGTTTACTGATCTTGATTAAATTTTGGTAGGTCATTTGTGTTTAAAACTTTATTCATTTTAAAAGCTTTTTTCTAATTTAGTAGAATATAAGTTTAAAGGTATAGCCTAATGATACTCTGAATTTCAGTGGGTTTTGCTGTACTGTGTATGGAGCTGAGGACGCTCTGAGTGGAGTCCTACATCACTGTGTGTTGTTGACATAGGCTGACAATGGAGGGACAACAAAGGTGTCCTTCTCCCCAGGGTGAGACTCAAGAGGAAAATGGCAAAGCCTTCTTCTCCCCTGATCCAATTGTGAGTGTTGATAGTGTGTGCAGAAACACCATAGATTTCTCCCCCAGATATTTACAGTCTGAAGACTGCTCCCCTACAGAGCCTGCTCCTGCTGAGATTAGCTAAGCCTGTGTCCGTGATCCAGGCGTACACAGTGAACCCTGCCTCCTTGCAGATCTGTATGCAGTAGCCCCACCTCTCTATTCAGTTCTATATAGTAAGCACGGTGAGCTCTGCAGTGCCGAGGCTTCTCCGTCAGAGAGCCCACTTTTCTGTGTCTGTATTTCCTTCATTCTTTTCCTTGGAAGCCATGTCTCCATTTTCAACTTGAATTTTGTTAATTTGGGTCTTTGCTCTTTTGGTGAATTTTGGCTATGGGTTTGTCAATCTTGTTTATGTTTTCAGATCACTAACTCTTTCCTTTGTTGATTCTTTGTATTTTTGTTTCTAGTTCATTAATTTCTGACTTGATCATGCATATTTCCAGCTACTGGTTTGGGGGTTTGGCTTATTCTTGTATTTCCAAGTTATAAGATGCATTGCTATTTATCTGTGCTCTCTCTGACTCTAACATAGGTACTTGTGGTCATAAAACCTCCCCATTAGGATTGCTTACATTGTATCTCATGGGTTTTGCTATGCTGTGTTTTCATTTTTATTCAATTCTGGGAATTTTAAATTTTCCTTCTTGATTTCTTTGATGACCTCTTTCAGCATTCAGTGGTGTAGTGCTGAGTCTCTGTGATTTCGTGTTTGCTCTATAGTTTCTCTTGCTCTTGATCTCAACTTCTATCCCATTGTGCTCAGATAAAAGACAAGACATTATTTGTATTTCCTTATACTTCTAAAACCTGTTTTATTTGCTAGTGCATGAATTATTGTAGACAGAGTTCCATGATCTTCTGAGAAAAGTGTATACCCTGTAGTGTTTGGATGGAATATCCTGTAGATATTTGTTAGGTCATAAGGTCAACAATAAGCAAATTCACTTTCTTAGCCCATGCATAGGATTTTATCACTGTTTTCCTCAACCATACTTGAAACATCTGAGTTTCAGGGGAAATCTTTTTTTTTTTTTTGGGGGGGGGTTTAAAAAAAACCCTCTCCGTGGTAAAAGAGATGCTAGGAATCTAATATATGGGGGGGGGGGGGCGAGGAATGTTTTCACATTTAGCCAAATTCAAAGCCCCTACTGATTTGTTTCTCCCCGAAACATAGACTGGTGAGCTTGAGGCCACTAGTCAGGGCGCAGCTGCTACCTGATGATGGTAATAATTATGAAAGTTAGTTTGGTTGGTTAAGAGTAAATGTTCCGGATGGCCAAATAAGAATGGACAGTACTTGACCGCAGGCATTGCCAGTTGACATCTGTCAGAAAGCCACAGGGGGCAGGAAGACACTGGCCTAGAATTTGTCAGTGAGGCCCTGAGGATCCTACCATGCCCTGGCAGGCATATGCACATGCAGCTGCAGCCACATTCTTCTCAAATGCCACAAAGTACTGCCAGGTTGAGGCACTGATTGCTGGCCCAGCATGGCTCTCCCTGCTTGTTGTCAGACAGGCTGGCTTGGCCCTTTCTATGCCGGGTGAATGGCTCAGCTGATTTTGGCCAAGATATGATTACCAGTTGTTTTCCTGACCTTGGCAGCACCAGCCATGTGTCTCATTCAGAGCCAGCTGCGTTTCCTCGGTGCTCATCCATGCACCACACTGGGGAAACCTTCCTGCGTGCCGACAGGACTGACGGTGCCCAGTGCTCTGTTCTTCAAGAACTGTTCCTCTCCCAGTTCAGAGAATCCCTGAGGATCTTTGTTAAGACCATCCTTGCCTCACAAGCAGTGACTTGGAGCCATGAGAGGACTCGGGGTGGCCACTGAGCAGTCAGCTAGAGTAATTCTCAACAGACAGCTCCCACAGGACCACAGCAGCTGAAGTTCCGTAGCCCAGGTTGGCTCAGAGTCTGTCTGTATTTTATTCTTAGTTTCTACTTCACAGTGCCAGTACAAATCACTGGCACTGGAGAGGGAGAGCTAATTTTCCACTGAGGTGTGTGTGTAAATGCTGTTTAACCCACTGAGTGACAGAGTAAGAGAGAAAAGAGACACAGAGAGAACTGATTCACTACTGGGGTGGGGGAGAACACTCATCATCACTCTGTGCCTCCAGGCAGAATATTTGATTGGGATTGATTGATTTACCACTTTGGAAAAATAACGGAGACTTTTCCCCCCATTTCTAAAGCAACTGTTATTTTAAAATCACGTAATGAATGTGTCACTAAAATCTGCTCTTCCCCAATCTTCTCCTTGAAGCATTTGTATAACTGAGATCTCAGGTGTGTACACATACATACATACATACATGTACACACACACACACACACACACACACACACAGAGAGAGAGAGAGAGAGAGAGAGAGAGAGAGAAGAGAGAGAGATCCACCCTCTCAAGTCTGCTGATCTCTATCTTAAGTCCCTTGTCAGGTTTACAGTAAACAGGACCTTCTGTCCCACTGGGTCAGCTCCACTTTCCCTGGAGGTGACAGGAACCTCAAGAAGAATGCCAGATGGGAGGAGTGGGTAGGGCAGGATGGCTGAGGCAGTTTGCTGAGATGTGGCCTGTCACAGACTTTAACAAGGCACTCACCACACTTTTTTTTCCTGCTTTCTTAACTCTCACTCATCTTCTTTTTAGCCTCACTTACGGGTGACCCTGCAAAAGGAAGGTCATGCCTAATGACTCTCCCACCCCTTAGCCTTAATTAGCAGTCTGTAGCGTCCTTTGTCCTCTCAGCCTGAATGGGTCTTGCCCTAGCTTCATTGTAGGAGCCCATCAGACACTCGTAGCCTTGATTAAATCACCTTTCACATCTTAACATCTCAGCTCTCAAAGCCGCCCCGACGACGGCCTTCTCCCCCACCCCACCCCACCCGGTGAGCACCACCATCCTCCCCGCATGCTTCCGGAACACTCCACAGCCTACTCTTAGTGGGTAAGTGCCGCTGTGCACAGTACTCTAAATGGAGCCTGAGCAGCTCCTTTAAAAGGCTGCTATTACCTTTTGAACTGTCAGGCTGCAGAAGTTGTTCCCTCAGGAAAGCCACCTTGTGCTTTCTCTCTCTTTGGAACTGCAAAGTAGGATGCAACCAGCCCATACAGTCTCCTAATTATTTATTAGACTTCAATCAGAGCTGTGCTCTCATGACTGGAAGGTGGTTTGCGCTCTCTCTCTCTCTCTCTCTCTCTCTCTCGCTTTCTCTCTCTCTCTCTCTTTCTTTCAATACTCACTACTAGCCTTGTGCTGAGTAAGGGAGTAACCTGAATACTAACTCCAGTGCCCATGTCCCTAGACTTTTCAAAATCTAACTACCCACCCTGCTTTCTTGGCTCCTTTCTACAAACAAAAGTTGCAGAAGTGTTCTCCTGGCACATTCCTGTTCTTCTGTCATAGTTTGTATCTGAAATGTTCTCTGAAAGGCCAGGATGCTAAGGTTCGCCCTCCAAGTGGTGATATTGAAGTGATAGAACTTTTAAGAGGTGAGGCTTGTGGATGTTGAGATAACTTTCCAGATAAAGGTGCTCAGTTCCCGATGCTGCAGGCCTGACTGCCCAAATTCAAGCCACAGAACCTTTGTAAAGGTTGTAGAGGTGGGAGGGTACGTAATCCATAAAGTTGTTCATTGTCCTCCAGTCCCATTCTGTGTCATGAGCATCCATACCCCTCCCCCATCACACACACACAATAAACAATAATAATAATAATAATAATAATAATGTTTTTAAAGAGATGGAGCCTAATGGGTGGGGATGTGCTCAAAGAGTGGGACCAAAGCTCCTTTTCCTCTTGCTTCCTGGCCATGAGATAAACAGTTTTGCTTACCACATACACCTCTTCAGAGCCATTCCGCACATCCACCAGAGGCCTAAACAGCAGTGGGTCCACCCAGCCATTTCAAGACTGAAATCCTGTCTTATTATGTGACTTCCTGAAGAGTTGTACCAGCTCAGTCCCAATAGGCTACCAACAAACTAAGAAAGGGTTTTATCCAAGTCCAGCTTGGTGAACCAATGAGCTCACTGGAGTTCACTCCCTTGAACATGGGTCACTCCCAGGCATCTATATGGCACTATGAGGTCCCATCCCAGCATGGATGATGACTCAGGAAAGCTGAACCACTGGAGTCCTTACCCCAAGGCAGACTTTCACCTCCGGTATACGCTAGCAACCCCAAGATCATACGCAGCAGCTTGAGAACAAGAGGAAGCAGTCAGTGGGATCTGCTAACCTGAGGAGTCTGGCAACCGGCCCCACTTCTACAAGGAAATCCAATAACTTCATTACCATCCCCATGGGCATTGCCTTTCATCACTGCATCGTTTGGCCTCTTTCATTGCCATGACTTTGGGTGCAGAGTGTCCTGTCACAGGTCACCGCAATTGCTCTGCTTCTTGATGGCTGATGGTCATGTCACACCTACAGGAAATAGTTATGCAACTCTCTTAAGCCCTGAGCCAGAATAAGCCATTTCTCTTAAAACTTGATTATCTTACATATTTTGCTGAGTGGTGAGAACTAACTGACACCCCTCACAAGCTTCCCTGTGGGGCACTTGCCATGCTTCTGACTCACCTTTCTGTAAATTGAAGGGGCCCCTGCTTGCCTGTATCTCTCAGACAATGCCGGTTGTGTTAGACAGCCTTGAGAACCCTCCCCCACATGACTTGATACAATCAAAACTCTGGCCTCTTGATTTTCATTGCCAGTCATTTAATTAATGTCTGTATCTCTGCCCTCATGGAAAGCAGTTTAGGTTGGGTTTGCTCACAGACTCTGCCTAGGACATTAATCACTGAGCATCCCCATCTCCTCAGTGCAACAGGCAGATCGTTACCCACTGGAATTTCTCCTACTATTATGAAGCAAAACCCATATTTTTGAGCATTTCTTATCACCAGTGTGGTCAACCTTTGAACTAGAGATAGAGTCCAAGGTGGGAGCCAAAGTCCATTTGATACATGTCAGTTTTTTATTTACAGTGTTGTTTCCATTGAGGGAGGATGTTTGGTTGTTGTGTTACTGTTGTTTTGGTTTTGAGTAATGTCATTTCTCCTTTCTTCATACTGTGACTTTTGTGAGGGATTAGGCTTTCCTGGGGTGAAAGGCAAGGTTGTTTGGAGCTATACTGGAATTACAGCAGCGTATGTTTCATTTTATGTGTTCACCGCAAATATTAAAGTGTAAAAGAAGAACAAACACCCAGTTCAGAGTATGAGTGTGAGTCGAAGGTCTTCATCACTGCAGTGCTGTGAGAAGTCTGGTGCCTCTTACCTCATTAGTCATAAAAAGGTTATCTTCTGTGTCATTTTAGCATTCATCAGAAAGGCTAGTATAAAGATTTTTCTGAAGTGAGGTACCAGAAAAACAGAAATCATTGTTTTTCCTCTTCATTTCCCTCTTCCTTATCTTCCTCCTTTTCTTCTCAGTACTGGGGACCAAGCCTAGGTCCCTGCAAGAACAGTAAGTGTTCTTAATCATAAAGCATCTCTCGAGCCCGAGATATAAAGTTTATTTATTTATTTCATGTATTTCAAATTGTTGAATGTTAGTATGAATAGTCTTTAACTATTATATAAGGAAATCCCAGCAGATCTTGTTTACCTCTTAAACAGAAATTGCCTCCATTCTTTCTACCATTAAAGAAAACCCATGTTTTTATTATTTAAAAGAAGACCTGTGTATTTAAGGCTCAAACTAATGCCTAGTGGAGGTGATTAGACAGCCCAGGGGTGGCTCTGTATCCCAGTTCTGGCACGTGAACTAAAAACGGAAATCATTTCTTCCTTTCCCTCAGAGTATAAATGACCAAAGACCAAGTCAGAGGTTCAAATTCTGCCTTATTGCTAATTATGTTTGTGAACTTGGACAAGCTGTTAGCCCTCACTGAACATCAGTCTCCTGTGTATACAGTAGAGATCTGATCAATAATAAATTTCTACAATAAATACCTAATCTATAATAAATTTCTCTTATGTAATAGAGATCTAATCTATAATAGTTTCCCCATCATGCAGGACAGAAGAAAATGGTGATATGAAAAGTTCTAAAGTATTATAAGTGCACAAAAAATATATACTTATTGAGATTTAAATGATGGTCTGGAGAAATGGCTCTGCAATTCAGAGGATTGCTTTTTCACCTCCATCATTGTAGGCAACTCTTACATTTTTGGTTGTGAGCGTTACCTTTAACTGCTGAGCCATCTCTCCAGCCCGTAGGCAACTCTTGAATTTTCTTGATGCATGACTAGTATGGGATGGCCCAACCCACTTGGGGCAGTACCACCCCTGGGCAGGTAGTCCTGGGTAGCAGGCTGAGCAAGCCATGTAAGCAGTAAGCAGCATTCCTCTGAAGCATGCTTAGAAGACGGTAAATCAGAGAGGAAAGCTAAGGCAGGCTCCCTGAGATGGAGGCTTCTTCTTCCTAGAAGACTATACAAGGAGAAGTGGCAGAAAGGCACAGGGGTGGGTGTGCCTTTTCCAGAGAGAGGAAAGAGGAGAACCCAGGGGCCCTATAAAATACCAAAGCCATCATTGTTTGACAGACTTCCAGTCTTGATCTTGTCTTTGGTGGTTGTTCAGTCCTTCATGTCAAGGAACACACTTGGTGTCCCCTAGAAAACTGTCGTCACCTCCATTGCCCTCCATGGTCTCTGCTTCAGTTCCTGCCTCCAGGTTCTGGCCTTGAGTTCCTACCCTTAATTCTCTTCATGACTATATCTTATAAGGCAGTGGTTCTCAGCCTTCCTAATGCTGCAACCTTTAATACAGTTCCTCATGTTGTGGTGACCCCCAACCATAAAATTATTTTTGTTGCTACTTCATAACTTTAATTTTGCTACTGTTATGAATCATATTGTAAATATTTTTGGAGATAGAGGTTTACCACCGGTCATGAGCCACTGGTTGAGAACCACTGCTATAAGATGAAATAAACCCTTTCCTCTCAGGGAGTGGGAAGAAGGGGGGAGGTAGGAAGAGAGCAGGAGAAAGAGAGAGAGAGAGAGAGAGAGAGAGAGAGAGAAGAGCAAGCGAGCGAGCTGCTCTATCAGGGGACCTAGGTTTAATTCCCAGCACCCCCTTGGTGACTCACAATCATCTGTAACTCCAGTTCCAGGGGATCTAATGCCCTATTTTGCCTCTGTGGGCTCTAAGCATGCATGTGGCACACAGATTACATGCAGGGAAAATACCTATACACAAACAAATAAACTTTTTAGAAAAATTAACTGAGAAACCCAGAGCTCAGTTCACAGTGATAGTACATGCACTAAGTTGGAGGTGCCCAGAGCACTTCATAGAAAAGAAATGGATCAAATGTTTCTCTCTGGTTCTGAATATCAGTTAAAATTTGAATTTGTGAACTGTTTGAATTATAAAGTTTGTCAAGAATTAAATATTTAATATTTAACCTATCATATATCTGTAAAAGTTGCTTTGGGAAACGGTTTCATGCATTGTCAATAATTACAAATACTTTAGAGCTGCTTCATCTAATATAATAGCTAATTGCTTAAATTTCATTTATAATTAGGTCTGGAACTATAGCTAAGTGATGAGTGCTGATCCACTCTTCAAAAGGTCCAGGGCTAAACCCCAACAATTAAAATAGCTGAAATTCAGCTCCAGGGCTGGAGACTCAGTGGTGGAGAGCACATACTGTTCTCACAGAGGACCCAAATTTGATGTCCAGCACCCATATCAGGCTCTTCACAACTGACCTAACTCCAGCTCCACAGGATCTGATGCCCTCTTCTGGCTTCCACAGCTACCTGCACTCATGTGCATCCATGCCCTCTCAGACATATTTTTTTAAAAAGTTCATGACCTTGGCCACACTAGCCACATTTCAAGGGCTCAACAGCCACATGGTGCTAGTGGCCACCACACCAGAGGTGGAGGAGAGAATTCTGTCACTGTGGAAAGTTCTGTTGCATAAAACAGCTATAAACCAACAGTATTCATAGAATGTGTAGTGGGTGGTATTGGACCTAGCATATGAAGAACAAGTTTTCCCACAATGCCAGCTGTCAGCCCCTACTGCCTCAGATGCTGTTCTTCCTGAGAGAGAGATAGGTGTTCAGCGATAGGCCCAGTGAATAGACAGGATAAGCCATTTCTCTCTGTACCTTCTTTTGTGGGGACATTCAGCAAACTAATTCTCTTCCAGATCATGTGTCAAAGAAAGACAGTTGGGAGGGAGGACAGAGAAGGAAGAAGGGCTTTCTGAGTTTCTAGCCATTCTGCAGGTGATACAAAGGACACTTGGCCATCACGTAAAATATTCTGTCTCATCTCAGTCTTTTGTGCTTCTCAAGCCTAAGCAGCGGCCACTTGCTCATCAGATGAGAGCACAGTGACCAAGCCTTGTCAATACCAAGCCTTGATGTGGGGTTCAAGAGAGCCACCCTCTCTCTGCTCCACAGTGACTCCTCTCCATCTGGGCATCTTTTGAATATCACTCTTCATTTCAGACTTGTGCCGTGGGGGTTAAAGTCCTGTATAGATTTTCCCTCTTCCATCTCATTGTATACCCACCTGTCAGCATGTGATCAACAGCTATTATTTATGAACTTAAAATAATAGCTGAAGAGACAGTGGTTACCTACAAGGCCACCAAACTGCTTAAATATAAATTCTGCTTTCCCAAACTCCAGGAAACAACTGGGTTATCCTATTGTTCAAATAAATACATTTTATAAATTCGGTTCTCAGACCACTGAACCATGAGAAGTAGCTGCTCTGGCTGCCTGAATTTTTTATTGCTAACAATTACAAGAGATGCTTTGAAGCCCCTGGTCAGCAGGGAGTGTCACATGTGAGGAAGTCCCAGTCCTCTCCTCCTGGGCCTGGATCTTTTTAGACTTCTTTTTGGGGGTTATTTTGCACATGTTTATTTAATTTGTAACATTTTTCACTCCAAAACCAATCTGTGTTTTTTAGTAGAAAAATATTTTCAAGGTCAAGTAGGATACAGAACCCATGATTTTTTTTTTTTTTTTTGGTTTTTCGAGACAGGGTTTCTCTATATAACAGCTCTGGCTGTCCTAGACTCACATTGTAGACCAGGCTGGCCTCGAACTCACAGAGATCCGCCTACCTCTGCCTCCCAAGTGCTGGGATTAAAGGCGTGCGCCACCAACGCCTGGCAGAACCCATGATTGTAGAATATAGAACCCTTGCCCGATCGAACTACCTGAATTCCAGATGATTGGGCTCTCTGAAGTAAGCAGAAAAGTAACTTTGTGTTCCCAAGATCCTGGAACAAGCTTCCTCTCTTAGAACACACATGTGCTGAGGATCCTGGCTGCAGCCTATCATATCCATTTTGTAGAAGAGAGTGGCCAGGCTCATGATGGTCACTGCCAAATCAGTGGCATGGAGAATACTGAGCCAGAGTTCCCCAGCTCTGTCTAGTTCCCTGTATGCAGGACCAGAGCAGGACATTTTACACTGTGCTAATGACCAACCTTAGAAGCAGGAGCTGTTTTGTGTGATTTTTCATTTACCTGTTGCAAAGACACTAACAATGTTTATTCCCGGGACATGAAATTTATTTTGTTTCCCTGACAAAGAAACCTCGGGACATTCCTAGACTCGTGTGTGAATGAAGAAAATGCTAGAACATCTATCCGTATTTTTATATTAAAATTAGAAAGGAGCTGAGTTTTATTGTCAGTTTGAAGCCTGCACTCTGGCATTGCCTTGGCCAGATGAAAGACAGATGCATCTCTATTCGTTTTCCACACTCAGAGTGCCTAGAGGATGCCAAAGTTCAGAGCAGTCAGCTCTGTTAGGTAAAATTAGAGCCTCACTCAGTTTGTGTGTGTCTGGTTCTGTGGCCTTGCATTTATTTCTTACCAATTAACCGCTACAGAATTGACAAGAACACTTAAAGGACCCTTCCAGAGGAACTACAGATTGGAAATCCTGGTGAGATGTGCACCAGGGAGGAGGGGAATGATGGAGTGAGCCTGTCTCCTACTCCTCAGACAAGCCCCTATCAGACACATTATGTGCAGTGCTTTGTCAGCGAAGATCCAGCTGCAGATAACAGAATCTATTGTGACTAGATTAAGCAGCAGTGGATGGAGAAGCAGCTTCAGTGTCTGGCTTCCAAGAGACTTTCAGAAAATGGCTGTACAGATGGGGCCAGTCTCTACCAGAGTGAGGAATTTGTGGAACTAGAACAGTGTTATGAATTTCCTAGCTCCTGCCTTCCCCTCTCTGCCATGATCCATATCAGCAGCGTGATCATCCCAAGACCTGCCTTGTGCCCCAAGAGAGAGGCAGTCACAGATGACCACCATGATGGTTCTTGCCAATAGAACAGACAGGGTTCCCACCTTGTGGTATTCATGTATCTCTGAAGATAACTGTCTCTCTGGAGATAACTCAGTCTCACATGGTAGCTCTCTATGCCTGAGCCTGGAAAGTGTAAATAGTCTCTCCTACCTGAGATTTGGCTAAATCATGCTATGAAAGGTCTCCAGTACTGCTGCCACATTTCCATAAGCAAACCTGACCAGAAGCCAGCCAGCTCCCTAGAAACTACCAGAAATAGTATTTGGAATTCGGATATATGTCTACTATTGATAAGGATAAATTTTGCTGTGGTTATATTCAACTCCACAAACCTTTTGTCAGAATTCTAGAAACAAATGTTGTGGAATTTAGTATTCTTAATTTTTTTCCAGACTTCAAAAGACCAAATGTCCTCACTCATTTGAAAGAACTGAAAGTATGAACCAAATATCATAGGCATGTTTTAATAGAACATGCAACAGGGTGAAGACAGTGAAGTAGACAGGTGCCTAAGTAACACAAACCCTGATTGCTCCAGCCCATTGCCTTGGGAGGGTTTCCAAGCCACAGCAAAAGTGGATGGAGTCCAGAAGATTCTTAGTGGACGAGATGCCATGATAGCCTGGGGAAAGCAAGGCAGGTCAGTTTCTCAGCACAAGAGTATAGAGGGGCAAAAGCCATGGTAGGGGGAGGAGGATTGTGAAGATCCACAGAGGAGACCTCCTGAGTGTCCAGTGAATTTCTCAGTCAGACACCTGAGTGAGCCGACTCTCCAGAGCCCTGGAAAAGATAAGAGGGCATAGTGCAGTGCCTGGCCCACTCAGGGAGCATGTAGCGCCTCCTCCCAGACTTGAGACCCTTAAGATCATGGGTTTGACAGGCAAAGAATGGGTCAGTCCTAGAACAAACACCACTCTAATCCCTTCTAACACATCTCAAAAGCCAATTTAAATGTGTCAAACTGTTTCCAAGTGACTTCACTACATTCCCAAAACAAATTCAAGAATGTTTATCTGGTACTGAAAATTACAGCACCCAACAAAGTCAGACTCACAGTTTTCTAGCATCCAGTCGAAAAAATTTCAAAACATGCAGTGAAACATGAAAATATAACTCACAGTGACAAGAAAAATCTGTCAATCAAAATCAACCCAGGACTGACTCAAACGTTCAAGATAGCAGACAAATATAGAAACACAGCTATTGGAACTGTGTTCTACATGATCAGAATCCTAAGTCTGATGGTCTATAAAATGACACAAGCTTCTAGAGATGGAAACTGGAAGATTACATGGCATCTATTCACTTATAATTGGATTTCAGTCATGTAGTACAGGATAGCTATCCTACAACTAACACACCAAAAGGAATAGGAATATAGACCTTGTTACCTGTTAGTGGGACACTTTGCCCTAATAGAGTTGCCATATAGGCCCCCAGTGCAAGAGGAAGCTCTTAACACTCATATGACTGTTGAACTGAGGGAGGTTGATATGTAGGGGCAACCTACTCTGGAGTAGTAGGATAGGAGGGAGAAGGGGGGGAAAGAGTAGGAGGGTGGGACTGGGAGGGGTGGAGAGAGGGGACTGTGATGGAGATGTAATTTGAAGTAATAAATAACAAAAATATAGAAAAAAAGAAAACTGGAAGGTATAAGATAAAAACTATACCACATGGTGTTTGTGGTAGATTAAACCTTACCAATTGGTGAATTAGAGACATCACTATTTAAAATGTCTCAAATGAAACACAGAGAAAAAAAGGAACCTAAATCAAAAATCTCAATGGGACAACTTCAAGTGGACTAGAAATGATAACAAATGTTTCTAAATCTGATGTAACTGTACCAGATGTGTCTAATCTCTTGACATTATAATATTGTCACCTACCAGACCACACACATACACACACACACACACACACACACACACACACACACACACAAAATGTTTTAATTTTAAGGTCTTGAGTTGGACCACATTCATAACTATCCTAGGGTGCATATAGCCCACAGGTTGCAGGTTGGACATGCCTACAGCATCTATTCCCACAAATCTAAGCTTAATGAATATAAAGAAAATTATACCAAGGTATGTCATTATCAAAGAGCTAAGAAACAGTGATAAAAGCAAAAAAGGAGAAAATAGGCAAATTATTTACAAAGATATAAATGTAAAGATGACAAAGGAAACATTATCAGAAAAAATACAAGCGAGGGGACAGTGGAGAAACAACTTCAAAGCTTGGACTTGTTTTTTAGAGTATAATGCTACCGATTTCCTAACAGCTCCAGACTAGCACATGGCATAAGTTTCCCATAAGACATACATCATCCTGTCTACACCCAGCCAACATCTCTTGAGGAATTCTGTATCCACTAGCCTGCTTAATTCTGTGTTGGTTACCTTCTTCTAACTGGAAACCCCACTTATAGCCCATGCTCAAGACTGACTGTGTCTCACCAGATGGATGTGTTGAATCTCTAACTGAAATGACTGTATAGGGTCTTTGGGAGGTAAGCGAGGTTAAAAGGCAGTCTTCACTTTCTCTTCACCATAGGAAGACACAACCTGAAGGCAGCCTTCTATAAGCCATAAAGAAAACTGTCTGTGGGAAATGACCACATTAGTGCCTTGACTTTGAACTTTCAAAATAGGTTTCTATGGTTTACACCATTTAGGCTCCAGTGGTGTGGTGTGGTGTGGTGTGTTGCCGACTCAAGCTTACTTGGACAGGTTCACCCCCAAATCTGATTTTTCTCGTCTCCTCACAGTTCACCTATAGGCTGCCATACAGTCAGGCAGAGGGACTGCTGTACTGCCCAAGGCACGTGGAACCCCGGGAAGCCCCATTCAACAGTGTTGGAAATCACCCTCCATTTAGCCCCTGGTTCTGATGTTCTACCAGCTTCGGGTGGTCTTGAAGGTCACCTGGTTCACCCTGTGGCAATGATAATGTTGTAAGGAGAGAGCACACAAGGGCTCCTTTAGACCTCTCCTGGTAGTGCTGTATGGTCTCTTAACTTTATTTCCTTTATCTGTAAAACAGGCCTTAGGCCCCCTCCCTGAGTAGCTGTGAAGATTGCAGGATGCCAGACAGATTTTCAGCTCACCCTTAGGGAGCCATCGTTCTGCTGCTCGAGCAGCCCAGAGACCACACTGCTACAGGTCCCTTCTCACCCACAAACGTGGCTGCCTATATGATGTGGAACTGTCTTCTTGACACACACCCAGGATAACTTTGTGAAATGACAGATGGCAAAGCCCCAGCATGGCCCAAATCGCTTTTCTTTCCTTCTTAAAAACACTTCTTGTCACCTTGCAGCAAACCCCTGAGATGTATTTTGTGGCTTATTATTCACTCCACCTGGTAATTTGGGGAGATGAGAGCACCAAATGCCACCAAGGATGCCCCTGTAGCTGCTAATAGGAGCCTCTGTTTGGAGCCCACGGTACCCTCTTGGCCCCAACAGCTCTGACAGCTGCCAGAACACCGTCTGCCAGGCCAGGATACGTGCTGAAGCCTCCAAGGGTAGAATAGAGCCCTGCACCGTCACTCTAGCATCCCAGAGGTGTTCTGCATTAATAATCTATAGTTCAATCATTAGGAGAAAATCCAAGTGAAATAGGAAAATACACCCCTTGCTGGAGGCCAGGAGGCTGCTGGGAGAAGGCTTCTCCACCCCTTGGCAGCCTTAATGATTAGTTCCCAGCCCCTAGGAGCCCAGCTGACAAACGGTGCCTGCAAGCTGGAGGCTTTCCGCATGTGATAATTGAACAATGCTCAAACCCATCCAAGATATTAACACGGACTCACTGCCTGTGGCGATCCGTCTGGGTTGCAGGCCCCTAACCCGGTCCCCCTCCAGTGTACCCTGAAAGCACATCCACCAGTCACTCCTTGCCTTCAAGACAGATCTGCAAGTGGAACTTATACAGGGGCACCCGGGGCTGCTGGGGTCCTGGCAGGGAATTAATATCTGAACTAATGTGATTTTTCCAATTATGTGTTACATTGAAGTGTTCACCCAGGCCTTTATTGTTACAGCTCATCGTTCTTTGGGGAAGCAGTCTCAAGTAGAGGAGCGTTTTTAATTTCAGGGTTGCTTCTTTTTAAAAGTACTTATTTAGCTCAAGATATTTGTCCCTACTCTTCCTGGTCATACCTATTATTAGTTCAGAATCTCTGTAAGTAACAAGAGCCTCGCTCCAGCGGACAGACACCCCAGAGAGGAGGCTTTAGCATAACTCAGAACTAAAGCCAGGAAGAGCAAGAGCAGCACCAGAGCCTGGGCATCCTGAAGCTAGGCTTTACGTGAGACAGCCTTGGCACCTGAGGTCCACATGCTACCCTCGTCTAGAACTGGTCCCATGTATCATAACCTGGTGTCAGGAGACAAAAGGGGACCTTTCTCTCTCTCTTATGTCCATTTTGAGAGACTCCAGAGGGAGAACTCAAGTTGGTTGGTCACCTGTGATGTTCCCATCTGCTTAGGCTGTCAACATGGCTATGTCTCATTACTGAGACCAGGGAGGAGGGCGCTTGAAGGGTAGAGGGGCATAGAGCAGACAAAAACCTCTCCCTGTATATCCTCAACAACAGAACACATCTTCAAGCCCCTCAGCCTCCTGCCTACCCTGTTTGGGACTCCCCCACTTCTGGACAGGATGAAATCCATGTCACATAGAATCTGGATCCCAAAAAGCTGCCAAAGCAGCTGCCTGACACACTGCAGATACGCTGGGCCTGATTCTCTGTGGACAGAAAGGAATCAGAGAAGATGAGTTCCCTTCCTCTGTCTTCCTTAGACTGTCCCGAGAACCAGCTTCTCCGTGCATTCCTGGCAGAGAGACATTCTGTGGCTTGATCCAGTAGCTAGCACTTAAAGCCTAATCCTGGCTTTCTCCATTTTCAACACAGTTCCTTCTCCTTTCACTCTGTGCACCCTGGAACTGCACACCTCAAATAAAACATTAACCCGTGATTCTTGCCACTGCCTCTATTTTGTGGGAAGAGCATGAAACCCATTAGGATAATAAGGATGAAAATCACTAACCTAAGTTTTTATTTTATCAGAGATCCTTGCACCTTTGGAAATAAAGTTCCCAGGCTGACTGTAGAGAATTTTCTAATAAACTTCTGTCTCATAGTTAAGAGTTAATTTTAGATAAAGCCTTGATGAATGACTTATTTAGAATAACATTGAATAGTACTTTTGGGTTCCTGGAGATGTGACTCAGTTAGTAGAATTCTTTCCTGGTCTGCACGAATTCTTGGGTTCTGTCCCCCAGCACCGCATAAAACTGGGCATGGTGACTGTACCTGTGATCCTTTTACTTGGGCAGTGGAGGCAGAAGAATCAGAAGTTCAAGGTCATCCTAGGCTAAATAATGAGCTCAAGGCCAGCCTGGGTGACATGGGACCCTGTCTCCAAAATAAAGAAAGAGGGCAGAAGGATAAGAAGAGAAATAAGTCCTAGGGGGCTTCTGATTATATATAGGAGATTGGACAGGTAAGTTTATTTCTTCTCTGTCTTGGAACCGCTGCCTTCCAAAATGATAGAAAAACAAGAAAAGTGTATAAGACCTGTATAAAGACACAGGTCTGGAGAGGTGACAATGGTAAGCAAGCAAAGGCAGTGTACCTCAACCAAACAGGGGATTGTAGTGCCTGTAGGAGGGACACTGGGAGCAGAGGTCATGGAGGACTAGGACGGAGAAAAGAAGTCAGGATTGAGTTCCTTTCACCTACTGCCTCGCCCAAGCCAGTGCACCCACCCCTCGCCTCCTTGTAGAAGACTGGAGGATTTTCTCTGGAATTTTTTGAGCAAGGAATCCAGATGTAAGGACACCAGCTGTCGCAGAGGAAACATGATCTGTGGATCTAGGAAGAAAATGAACTTCATGGAACTCTACTTGCTAACCTGTCCCCAGAACGGTAGCAGCTGAGAGCAGAAGGAAAAGATGCTATGACAGGAAGGACAAGGCATTCTACCTGGCTGATGGGAATTCTATAAAAATTAAAAAAAAAAAAGAAAGAAAGAAAATAAACTGACTCTAGATCCTGTCAAGTTGAGCATCAGTATCATCACAATCAGGGTTTTGCAACCCCTAAGGAATCTGTGGATGCTGGTGCTGAGCACCCATGACTGCTGGCATGGGAGAGAGATGGCCAGCGGGAAGCACACCATCTTGCAACACACAGGTAAATGGACCAGCATCCAAGCAGGACTGTTAACCCACTGCCAAGTGACGGGAAGCAAGGTGACAGAGCATGTTAACCAGTGTGACAGAATGGCAGCAGCAATTCAGAGTGTGGAGACTACGGGCTAAGCAGTCTGATAACTTCAACACGAAATCAATGCAAGAAGCCAGGTGGTGGTGGCGCACGCCTTTAATCCCAGCACTCTGGAGGCAGAGGCAGGCGGATCTCTGTGAGTTCGAGGCCAGCCTGGTCTATGAAGGGAGATCCAGAATAGTCAGGGCTACACAAAGGAAGCCTATCTTGAAAAACAAAAACAAACAAACAATGCAAGAAATAAACAGATGGAGAGGGAAACCTACAGATCAATTTTTTTAATTTGTTTTTTATATTTACTTCTCTGTGTGTATAGAGTGTTTTGCCTACCTGCATGCATATAATATATATGTTACATACATACATACATGTGTGTGTATATGTGTGTGTGTGTATGCACAACATGCCTGCTTGGTCCCTGTGGAAGTCAGAAGAGGGCATCTGATCCCTTGGGACTAGAATTATAGATGGTTGTGAGCCTTCATGTGTGTCCTGGGAATTGAACCAGGGTCCTCTGCAAGAGTAACAAGTATTTTTAACCAGTGAGCCAACTCTCTAGCCCCTAAAATATTCTTTTAAAATAAACCATATTGAGCTGGGTGTGGTGGTACATGGCTTTAATCCTGGAAATTAAGCAAGGGAAACAGAAGCAGGCAGATCTCTGTGAGTTCGAGGCCAGCCTGGTCTACAAAGTGAGCCTAGCACAGCCAGGGCTCTGTTACACAGAGAAACCCTGTCTCGAAGAAAACCAAAAACAAAACAAAAATAAAAGCATATTGGATATCAGTTGAGACAATATGTGAAAATTGTATGCCATTTATGAGAGTATTGAATTTTCGGCACAGGAAAGTTTATGATAAGTTATCATTGCTGGGTTTGGTGGCACACATCTTTAATCCCAGCACTCAGGGGCAGAGGCAGATAAATCTATGAATTTGAGGCCAGCCTGCTCTAAATAGAATGTTCCCGACCAGCCAAGGCTACATAGCAAGACCTTGTCTCAGAAAAACAACAACAAAAAGAAGTTATGTATTATCATTTTTAGTATTTCTAAGATGTGCATGTTTTTACTTATATGATACATGTATGTATACACATTCCGTCTACAGCCCCAGCATCATGAGACAGAGCCAGTACGTAGTCAATGGATGTTGCTCTGTGTCACTAGGATCTAGTGGTGGCGTCACATATCGCTATGTGAGTGGAATGCTTCAGTCAACTGGCCGTCCCTGTTTTGTAGAATCATGAAGTCACAGTGTGGCTGCTGAAAACCTCGGGACACAGTGATGAAGCAGACCCAGCAAACCAAGGCTCAGCACTCATCCTTAAGGACCCAGCCTCTTTCCTCTCCCAGAGTCACAGCAGCTCTGGCCACCTAAGCAGAGGGAAGGGCATGCAGTTAGAACCCTTGCCCTCTTCAGTGCAGCCCCTTCCCCAAACCTTGCCCTTGTACCTGTGAGGTGATGAAAGGGTGGTTAGCAGTGAGCAGGTACAGCTTTGCCATGGTAAGTGGTGTGATCAATTCCCATCTCTCCCGGCCCCCTGGTGGTCTTCCAGGGGAAACCGGGTAACCAAGAAATAGGAGGCATCCAGAGAGCTCAGGCATCTTCCCTCTGTGGCCTCTCAAGTACAGAGGAGATCATTAGAGGGTCCTTGTGTTGCCTAGCAACCTGTGAATGCTGTTTGCTATCATGTCATTAATATGATATGAAAGTGTTCCATAGAAGACATTCATCTCGCATTAATGAAAATCAAATTTGCTAATATGACACCAAATCTGTTCTTCCTTGTGACTTTCTGTACTTAAGTAGCTTATTTATTGAATTAGACGGTGAGTGGTTTTCAGGCTTGAGACTGTTAAAGTATCACAATAATGACTTTGTTTCCAATAATATCAGATGGCCCTTAATGATGTGATTATGCAGCTGTCACCTTGACCGCCATCCTTGGACCAAGCGTCCCTCCCTGGAGTCTCACACCCGTCAGCTACTCCACCATCCAGCTTCTCACACGGTCATCCCTCAGCGGGGAGAGGCTTCCTGCTCAAGCCCAGCTCCTCTCCCAATTAGCTCAATTTTCCTTCAGAGTGCTGGGGCCAAAAACTGAAGATGTTGAGCATAAAGAAGGCTCTCAAATCCGAAGCTTGTCTGTCTCTCTAAAGATAGGATAACAAATGGCCCTAAATGCATCAGGCACTATGGGAAATACTTTGAAGCAGGATGTGTTCCTGAAAACAAGCATGGGATTCAAATGCACAAAACCCAAATTATAAGCCAGTGGTACCTAAAAGGGGACAATCATATCCCAGAGTTGAAACAAGGTGCCCAGCACTCAAGAGGCAAAGGCAAGTGGATCTCTATGCGTCAAGGACAGCCTGGTCTGCACAGGACCACCAGGGTACATAGAAAGGCCCTGTCTCAAGATAAAAATAAAATAAAATGGGGAGCTCAAAGTGCCTTGTAGTGCCTTTAATGCATGAAATTTAAAATTCAGCAGTCAGAAAGGAACCTGGAGGTATCAGTGGCTAAGATATAAACATATGGGGCTGGTGAGGTGGTGAGCAGGTAGACACTTGTCATCAATCCTAACACTCTGAGTTCCTTCTCTGGACCCACCTGATGGAAGGAGAGAACTGGTTTTTCAGGTTGTCCTCTGACCTCCATGCAATTTTCAATATGCACACCAATCGATTCAGAAATTCCACTCCTGAGCACAAAGATAAACATTCGATGGAAATGTTACTTGGGATAACTGGGAAATTTGGAAATAACCTTAAGATTCATTATCTATCTTCTGACCTCTCCCCTTGCACTGTGACACAAGAAATGGGGTTAGTTCAGAAAGACAAACTGACGGGGTTCTTATTCAGTCTTTTAAGAACCATCCCTTTATAACAATGTCTCAAACAATGTCTCAAGGAATGGAGAAATGTCCAAAATACGCTGACAAGCCCAGTAGTGAGCTACAAACCAGCATGTAAAATTCTGTTTATAGAGGAATATTAAAAGCACAGCAGCCTCCTGGTGCTATCCGTGCTAGGGGAAAGCAACAGTTTGCTGCCCGCCCTCTTCCTGGGTCCCCTCTGTCAATTCACCCAGTGATGCTCTGAGCAAGTTTCCCTCCATCAGCCTCTGTAAATTGTTCATGTTTCCTGGGTTTTGTTTTCAACCTTCTTGACGTCTTTTCATTAGGTCATGCCCTCTCTCTCGAGGTCATCACCCTGCTCTGGCAGTGCCTCTGTCAGTCTGGCCACATAGGCATTCTTGTAGGTTTGAGATGTAATCCTCTTTCTCTCAGGACTGCCATGAAAGAAACCCGCAGCCTGTGGCTGTCTGTGGCTCTGTAATCCTCAGTTCCCCAAAGGAAGTTTGCTAAACTATACTATCAGGGGCTTCAGGTAATACATTCTACACAAGGGACTAATTAACTAAAGGACCCCATTAACTAAGGACCAAAACTTTCCCTTTCTCTTGCTGTCGGAATCAGAGGCAGCATGACTGTAAGTACATATGGGCTACTCGTCAACTAACTATATAGCCCAGGATAACCCCCCTGAAACCTGTAAGAGGGGACCCCACTTCACAGGCCTGGACTCTTCAGAATTCCCCCCACATTGTCTGTCTTTGGTGTTAACAACTCCTTTAATAAACATCTTATCCAAAAGGACGGCCTGTCTCAGCGTCCCTCCTGAATCCTGAAATCTGAGACCTGACATAGCAGTGTTGAACCTCAGGTTCCCCTTATTCTTCTGTGGGCACCTCTGTCTCCACATCACCTTTAAAATGGAATGGACTCATCAGCTCTCTTGTTCCCCTGTCTACTTTCCAACCTACATTCCTGGTTCCCTCCCATCCCCTCCACCAGGAAGCTGGCATGTCTGTGATATCCCCTCTCTCCTTCAGTCCAGTAACTCATAAACCGTCCACCTACTAAGGAGTTAGGATAGCAAAGGGGCCATACTCCCCCTCCCATGGCTTCCTCACATCCTGTGTGTCCAGTAAGCTCATCCCTTCCCTTCTGCTCCTACGCCCTTCTGCCTCATCCTCCCTCCATGCTAGCATCTGTGCTGGAATATCAGTAGACTGCAGCACACTTGCTAAATCTCTCCATAATCCTCCACGGATGGACACTTAGAGTCTATTCAGAACTGCTGCCTCTTGCCTTGCATCTGTCTGGATGCTAAAGCTTCAGATCATTACTCCTTCCCAGCATTCCTCACACCACTGTGGGTATCCCTGCGCCATTCCTTCTGACTGGAATCCCTTTGTCAGACATTCACTCTTTCCAGGATTCCATACAGCCTGGGGGTCAGCTCCCTGTGGGTTATTAATGGAACTGCAATGCTCTAGGTGCACAGTTCTGTGATGATATTTTACGTCATCGCTCTCCTTGTGGATAGCCACTCCATATGGACTACAGCATGTTCATCCTTGTAACTGAGATGCTTCTCTCAGTGGGAATTCAACAAATACTAACATCCTTACCCCTTTAGTCCATACCAATGCTACACAAGAGAAATGAAGCAAGACTCTGAACACTAACTTTTTTTAAAAGTATTAAAAGAAACAGATGAGGGGTGTAACCCAGGGGTAGACCTTGACTATCTGGAGTGAAGTACAGGGTTCCATCTGCAGGGAGGGAGGGTGACATGGGGGTAGAAATAGAGACCAGAGGGACAGAGGACATTAATAAAATATTTTTATTTAATCCAATTCTAGCTAAAATTATTGTCCTTTTATCACCTAATTAAAACCAAATTTTAACTAGATGTTCTTTTATGTCCCGCCTTTGCATGGGTCTCTCATTGTGGAGGGAAATACTGAGGTGCAGGGTACTCTGCACCTGGAATACATCCCACAGAGAACACACATTACCAAGGCCTGGTGGCTGTAGGTGGCCTGCGCCCCCCCCACCCCCCCCCACCAGGCCATGCCATATGGATCTAGATAGCTGTTGCGCAGGATCCCAGTCTTTTACTTAAAAGACAGGATTGTCCAGTGTAATCTCGCATCCCTTCGAGTTGTAAAGAAAGAGCTCTGTATTTTTATGGAGAGTACCCTCTCACTGAGAGTAAAGCGTGTCCCTTCAGTGGTCAGTGGCCAGCTGCATCCCAGTTATTCCCTCAGATTTGCCCACTCTGTGCACACAGTGTAAGCCGTAACTGTGGTGCCCTCACAAACCTGGCCTGGCCACTGAAGTCCAGTGCACCCAGACTTGAAAGCTTGGATCTGTGGTCTCCTCTTCACCAAGTGTGACACAATGGAGGAACAAAACACCCAGTGATTGCCTCTACCTTCTGTTCCTTAGTGACACCAGACTTTCAAAAGGTGACAGAAATGGAGTGAAGACTAACTTAGGCCTTCACTTAGATTCCCTAAATATAGACATCTTAGCATGCTTGCTTCATCATTTTGTCACACACACACACACTCACTCACCTCCATGGACAGACACAACTTTTCCCTAAGGCTTTAAAATGAGTCACTCATGTGATAGATATCCCTTTGCATCTAAATACTCCACTGTCTTAAGAATAACAGCATTCTCGCACTATCCCCACAAGATTGTCTTTATTTTTTTAATTGAATTTACTTATTTGTTTGTTTATTTATTTATTTATCTATTTGTTTATTTATTTATTTATTGTATATTGGATTGTGTGTTTGGGTGTGGTGTGGAGGTCAGGGACCAACTTGTGGGAGGCACCTCCTTCCACCGTGAGGATTCTGGGACTCCAACTCAGACTATCAGTCTGGGTGGTAAGTGCCTTAAATCACTAAACCGTCCCACTGGCCCAGCTGTCAGAGTTTGAAAATGATATTACTTCAAAACAAATTTGAATATCAAATCATTTGAATCTTGCTCACTGCCATCCTCGTACCTTTCTTCTTGCCCGGAAAGCCATTCGGGAACTCCTTAAATGCCATCTATTCTCAAATGTCTCCACTGGGGACAATCCCATAGCCTTTTCCTTCTGTGACTGTCACTTTCCAAAGCTACAATTAGCCCACACAGTTGTGGTGATGCACTCCTTTAGTCCCACCACGCAGAAGGCAAAGGCAGACAGGTCTCTGTGTTAGAGGCTAGCCTAATCTGCATGGTGAATTTCAGGACAGCCAGGGTTTTTTTTAGTAAGGCCCTATCAGGGAAAAATAATAATAATAAGCTGCAAGTCTGTATGTAGTTCTGTAGAGCCTCAGCCGCTCCAGTGTGTCTGGTGTGTCCCTGTTCTTTTCAGCCTGTGTGCTTTGTAAGGGCCCTGTATCCTCCTTGGCTATTGTACTGGGAGTCCTAGGATGCTAAGCAGTCCTTTCAATATTCCTGCTAACCAAGTCACAGTAGAGCAGGGCTGCAGGCTGCCTCCTTGGAAATGTGTTCCTTTACCTTGGTAATTAGTCAGTGGTGCCTTGAGGCTGTGGAAGTATAGTATTTTTCATTGTTACTTTCTTCCAGCCATGTTAGGGCATTGATTGACACCTATAACTGGATTCAAGGATTACTGTGCTGTTTGCCAAATAGTATTTTTTTTCTAATTCCATTATTTATCCTACATTCATTATTCTGGATTTGACCACACAGAAGAATATCTGTGTTCTCTCATTCATTCACTTCAGCACGGGCTTTGGTATTTTCACTCTTCCACAGGTTATAATCTATCACCCACACTGTTGGAGGGTGGTATGGATAGAAGTAGGAATATGCTAGTTACACTTTTCATGGTTATAAACTAGGGGTGGAATTTAGTCCTTGTCTAACATGTGCAAGATTTGATCTTCACTACACAAAATAAAAAGAGAAAGGAGAAGGTATGTATACTTGTTAGACCCTACAAACCCTAAATCATAAGAGACAGAGACAGGGAGAGCTTCTTCTAGCTTCTTTTTGTGCCCACAAGACTCCCATGAAAGCCAGGAGCACATCATTTAAAAAGTCATTCATTATTTGACTCTTTTAAACATGTCTGAAGCGTGGAATGAATTCCGTCTGCACTAGCTAATGGTGTTTCTACTAAGTACTCTTAAAACTTTAGAGTGCAATTAATTTAACCAAAAGAATAAAGAGGCAACAGAATCTCTTTCTGGGGTTTACCAGCCCTTGCGACCTTGGTCTCTGAAAAGGTAATTCCTCCCAGCCCCTTGTCCTGTGACTTTCATGGGGGTTCTCGGTGCACATAGACACTTTTTTTCCTTCCCTTACAGGAAATAGATAGGAAATGAGTGATGTTGGAGCAAGGCTGAGTGGCTGAAGGCCTGATGCTAGCCAGGCTCTCGGTGGCCTCATTAAGGGAAAACGGCTGGGCTTTCTATGACGAGGAGCAGAGTAAGAGGGAAGGACAGGAGGGAGGCCAGAGCCCCAAGAGCATCCCTTTTCGTGCAGAAGTAAATGCCAACCTCGCCTCAGACCATTAGGCCCAAGCTTATATACCATCAACATCAGTAGCTGGACAGCAATGGGCTGCTGGGTTGTAGCACAGACTACGTTAATGCCCCTACTTAATGTGAGATGTGCAAGGAAACATCACAGACAAAAGGAGAGAGGAAGTACCCAGAACTGAAGCCCCATGCCATCCCTGACTGCAGATGCCACCAGTGGCACCTGCCAAACCCAGTTCCCTTCACTGCCGATGGATGGACAGGTGATATTATGACATCATGCAAGTAAATGCCAACAAAAGCAAAATTTTTAGGTATGAAGGCAGTATGCATTTCTGCAGCAAAGTTGTTCACTCTGGCAAGTCAGGCATGAAGTCAGGTAGCTCAGGACGAAATCCAGGCCATCAAGTTCCTGAGTCCCTGAGTCTTAACCCCAGCCCACTTTCCCATCATAGAGCACAGTCAGCCATTTTTACTTACTTGGCTCATTCAACCAGTAAACAGGTACATTTTAAGAATGTGTGTGGAGGGTCCACACCCTCAGAACACAAACAAAAATGGAGAGGAAGAAGAGGAAGGGAAGAAAAAAGCAAGGCCTCAGATTCACAGTCACCATATAATCTGTTTTTTCTGGTAACGCTTTAGTGCAGAGAACCCTTACAAAGGCTCCTCATGATGCCTCTCTTACCTTTACTGCTCTATAAAATTGCTGGTGAATTAATTTATGCTGATGTCCCTGGAGGGAAGGAAATCAGCCACAAAAGAAAAAAAATCACAGTAGCAAAGAAAGACTTTCTTTGAATTAAGCAGCAAACATGTGTTTGAATAATGTCTTTAGTTTGTGACTCACACAGGAAGGGATTGCCAGCCTCTTAGGCTGATGAGTAGGGTAAGGCCATCAGGAGGGACAGCAGTGGGTAGGGTATTTTATTCAGAACGCTGCCCTGTGTGCGGCACAAAGGCAGATCTGAATTCCAAGCCTGTCTCCTTGAACTCTGACAGTAAGCCTCTGAAGGAAGGGCTGTCACTGCTCCCATTTTAAAGTTTAAAGGGCTGAGGGTAATGTTAGAAAGCCTCACCAGTGTCACACAAGCTTACAAGTGGTAGTACTGCAACAAAAAGAAAGGAGATACCAGTAAATGAGAAATAGCTGAGCTGAGGTGGAGCTAGCCGGTGTCACCCAGGGGCCTCCTGTATTCACATCAATAGGAGCAGGCAAAGAGGCTCACAACTGTGGCTGGCTTTGGCTCCGTGGAGATCATGGTGAATGGCTGGACCTACAAGGATCATATGCATTCTTCCCTCCCTCCCCCGATACTGGATTTGAACCCAGGGCTCACTCATGCTAGGCAAGCACCTGAGCTATCGCCCCAGCTAGAACACATGTACCACCGTCTAAGGTGAAACTCAAGGTTTCCCTGAACCAAATCAAAGACGCAGAAAAACAAATGGACAGCAGAGAGGGATTCTGGATAATTCTCTGAAATTATGATTTTGGGGTAGGCACAGTGGCTAACACCAGAGGTTGCAGCTATTTGGGAGGCAGGGAAAGGAAGAGGGCTGCAAGCCCAGGAGTTCCCCCTACAGCTGTGTTGCACTTTTTTCTCTGAAGCCAATGAGTGTAACTTCCACCGCGATTGTGTGGGTTTGCTTTCCTCAGCCTGGCTGCAGGCTGCTTAGGTTATCAGAGTCCCACCCAGTGTCTGTGTGTCTGTCAATAGCCTGATGCACTGTGAACAAGGATAATCAATGACTCAATGATTGGGCCACATCGACCAGAAATGGTTAGTTAGGTTCCACAAGTTGACATTTTCCAGGCCTTCTTAGGTCTGAGTGTGTGGCTGGCAAAGTGACAAAGAATGCAAGTCCTTGAAGAACAGCGGACCCACTACTGGCAAAGGAGCAGAGGTTGCCTGTTCTGTTTAGATCCTGAGACTTTGAAACTGTCCTCAACACCCTACATGTCGTTATAAAAATAACAAACTTGAGATTTTTTCACCACTTGTCCCTCTGACCCTCTCCCTGTGATTTCTAGGGAGGTATGCATGTATGCAAGTTGCTTAATTTTGTTTTTCGTTTGTTTGTATTGGTTTTCTGGCTTTGTTTTGTTTTGAGACAGTGTCTTACTATGTAGTTCAGGCTGGCTTCAAACTCACGGTAATCCCCCTGCCTCTCAAATGACTGGATTACAGATGTGAACAACCTCGTCTGGCTCCTCTTTTTTGAGTATGAATTGGGAAACAAATTGTACTTTTTCTTTTTAAACTGATAATATTCAAGAAAAAAAAATCCTCCCAAATTCTTCATGAAAGCCGAGTGGGCTATGGTGCATTGTCGTGACAAGAGCAGAAACAGACCCTCACTAGGGTCAGTCCCTGACTCACCACTAGTGATTCAACTCCAGACTCTGTTCACTTTAAGATGGGGTCAGACCAGGCAAGGTGGTATGTGCCTTTAATCCCAGCACTGGGGAGGCAGAGGCAGTTGGATCTCTGAGTTCAAGGCCAGCCTGGTTTACAAAGTGAGTCCAGGACAGCCAAGGCTACACAGAGAAACACTGTCTCAAGACAAACAAACAAACAAAGATGGGGTCGAAGCAAAGTGCAGTGAGTACAAACTGTACTTGCATATTGCATTTTCATCCTTCCCAGACTAGTGGGGTTGACTTCCCATGGTAACTCGAAACTCTTGTTCTGCCCCTTGTGTACCTTGCTTGCAGGGTCTCCATGCTGCACGGGTTAGGTGGGTCAGCATATTTCCTGTTTGTGGTCTTTTCAAGTTATAATGGGCTTAGCAGGATCTCCGTCAATATCCCCCCTTTCCACTGATGGGAATTAGTTAACTGAAGCCCAGAAATCACTAGAGGAGGGGCACCATGACTGAAACCTCGAAGTAAAGGTCCCTCTAATGTCTGAAGGAAACAATTTTCATTTGACCAATCACAATTGCAGAAGGAGTTTGGTTAAACTCAACACGTCTAATTTTGATGCTGGAAAACTCTTAGGTTCAGCATCCCAGCCACCCTGTACCCCTCTCAAACGTCCTGTAAGTGGATGACTGAAACTAAAGTTTGCCAAAGAGAAGGGAGACCTACCTTGGGCCAGCGGTGTTTGCTAGGAGCTTCAGTCTGATTCAGCCCTCTGTTGGCTGCTGCGGGGACCCAGAACTCATAGCCCCTGAGTGTAACAGGCGAGGGGATGATATGTGGTGTGTGTATGTGGTGGTATATGGGGTGTGTGTGTGTGTGTTTATATGTAATGTATATGTGGTGTGCGATATGTGATGTGAATGTATGTATGTGTTGTGCTGTGTGTGTAGTGTGTGTGTGTTGTGTTGTATGTGTGGTATGTTGTATATGTGCATGTGGTAGTGTGTGTGTGTTTTGATGTGTGTGGTGTGGCATGGTGTGTTAGGTTATGATAAGCATAGCATTTTGTTGTTGGGAAAATACTATTTATTCCTAAAGTACTGGAGATATTTTATTAAAATTACCAATTCCTCATTTTCTTTAATAAAGTCCAGTTTTCTAAAAAAAAAAAAAAAAAAAGAGTTTGCCAATAATTCAAAAGAGGAGAGGGGGAGTGAATTGGAAAAGCACAGAGGATTTGTAGGGCTATGAAATTATTTGTATGCTACTATAGTAGCATAATAGCGTAGTGTGGGCTGTCTATATGGACATCATTACACATCTGCCAAAACTTAAAAGAGTTACAGCACAGAGAGCCCACCGTACTGCATTTAGTAACCCTGCAACAGTATTGGGCCATTGGTGGTAAAAATGCCCCACGGCAACAGCAACGCCAGGCATGAGTAACAGGCAAACCTGCCAAGAGGAGGCGATGTTCACAGCCCCATGTCTTGCAATTCTTGTGCAGGTCACCTTGCGTCTAAGAGACAAGTCATGTCTAAGAGGAAGCGTTTCACGTCACTCCTTTCTATCCTCTACCTCTCACATGCTTTCCACCCCATCTCCCTTGGTGTTCCCTGGTTACTGGAGGAGACAATACAGTAAACGTGGTGAGAAGTTCATGGATGGAGGGGGAAAAACCCATGAGCCTCAACGCCACACAAAGAACTACCCCAACCAAGGAATGCTGAGAGTGGGAAAATTATCCCCAGGAAAGAGCATACCAATTGGTTATCCAATACCAAAAGGTCAGCCCTGAAAACATACATATAAATAACATTACACAGATGAGCAGGGTGTATTTAGGAATATATATGTATATACATGTACACATGTAACAATAATTAATTAAAAAGAGCAAGGAAGGGTATAAAAAAGATTTGGAAGGAGAAAGGGGAAGGGGAAAATGATGTAATTATATTAATCTCAAAAAAATAAATGTTTGTAGATGGGAAAGTCATAGGCATAAGGGATGGGAACCTACAAATTGTTTTGATGGAAGAACAGCGTGCTCTTTGACATTGTGTCAAACTGCCTCCTAAACATTTGTTTATATTCATGGATTAATTGTGCTGTCAGTACTGACCAGAAAGGCTTGTGCTTGCTGTGAGTGACATGTTGATGCCCAAAATGTGAACAATAAATGGCTGTTGAGTGCAGCTTTTTGAGGCAGGTTTTCACCATGTAGCTCAGGCTGGCCATGAACTTAGTATATGACCCAGGTTGGCCCTGAGCAACTCCTGGTCTCCTGATTGGGGATCCTGAGTGCTGGGACTCAGTCGCAACAGCACATCCAGCTCACTCTCCTTTTTTTTTTTTTTTGGTTTTTTCGAGACAGGGTTTCTCTGTGTAACAGCCCTGGCTGTCCTGGACTTGCTTTGTAGACCAGGCTGGCCTCGAACTCACAGAGATCCGCCTGCCTCTGCCTCCCAAGTGCTGGGATTAAAGGCGTGCGCCACCACGCCCGGCTTCACTCTCCTTTTCTTGATGCTGCCCGTCTCAGGGGCATTTTGCAGAGTTTAGCCTCCTTCAGCTGAGCTGCATTCTCGGTTTCTGAAAGACACTTTAAAGCCAGGCAGTCACAAATGGGTACCGTGCATTGTGCACTCAGTCAGTGAGCACGCCCTTGATTGATCCCAGCTGTGCACAGTTGCCAAGATACACACCCATGGAATAATCCTATGGCATATGTGACTAGATACCTCCATTAGGGGTGACCCATCCATGCATCCATCCATCCATCCATCCATCCATCCATCCCCTCCAAACCATCACCCTACTTTTGTGGCTCTCTGCCCTTCCTCCTTGGTGATCCTGGCCCCTTCCTGCCCTTAGGAGTTTACACTTCCTCTTCCTCCTCAGGTTTCCATGTGACGCCCCCTCCTTTCCCTCTCCAAGCCACCGCCTCAGAAATGAGCCTTTCACTATCTTCTTCCCCAGCTTCTCTGCCCCTGCTTCACTGAATTTTTTCTCAACAAATTCCTCTTTTTTTTTTTTTTGTCCATTCCTTAGTCACCTCAAGAATATAAGCTCCACATTGGCAAGGACATCTGTCTTTTAGGTACCCACAGTTTTTCTGGTACCCGGAAGCATGGTACAGACACTGGGGACAAAGGGTAGATAGTGCTAGTGGAGGTGACCCTGGATGAACTACGGGTGTAGATCAAGCAGGGAATCAGGTCACAACGGAGTACCGTGCAGACTCCAGCATACTCTTCTTATAGTCACCTTCCGGTGCCTGATAGCTCTGGGGAGTTGTATCTCTGTTGTTCCTCTGGCCAGAAACCAGTTTTTTCTTGTTGTGTACATACCCATGGGACCCATGCCCCCCCCCCATGAACAGTGACAGAGTCAAAAGATCCATTTCCAGAGAAGAGTGACTCCAGGGAGTCACCCTGTGTCAGACCCTGAGGAAGTAAAGTTACCTGTCCCAAGATGTTTCACATTACAATAAAGGAAAGGCTAAAATGTCAGTAAACGTGCTTGGTTCTGGCAAGAAGTATCAAAGTTTCCAAGAATGCATCACATCTTTCAGGGATCACTGTGAATGATGGAGGGTCTTCTTGTTCTCCGTGTAAAATGTGCTCTTTTTACCCTCGGGCACCAGGTAGTGAATCTGAACAGAAGAGCACACTTCCCTGCAAGCTGCTCAGTTAAACAACAGCGCAGCCGTGCAGAGGCCAGGCTGCGACACCGAGGTGGCCTGTTTTCTGCTCATTATTAATCCAGAAACCTTAATGATGAACAACATTTGTGTTATTTTCCACCCAAATTTAATCTGTTCATGCAGCAGTTCAGTCAATCCCGCAATCTGTTTTTCTCAAATGAGGGCAGATAATGGAGACGCCGTTCTTTACAAGTCTTCAGGCTTTTAAATTCTGATAAAATCAGGATTCTTCACTGGGTCCTGCCCCAGCTCTGAATTAAACCACTTTAAATGTAATTATGGAACCTGGCCTTCCATCAGGAACATCCATTTAAAACATTGATTGGCCAGGCTGCTCCACGAGGCTCTTTATGAGCAAACGATTGCAATGGGGCCAGAACTGTAATTTATCAAGGCAAAAAAGCAGGTAAATACTTTATTAGTGGTAATGAGAGGGTTGCCAGCTAACTGAATCTCTTCTTCCCTCACCAGCTACTTCACGGAGCCGTGGTGCATGGCCCTCTTCCACGATCGTTTTATTGATCTCAGGAAAGAGTTGCGCCAAATCTTAGTCTCCAAGCAGGTAAGAGTGATTAATGGATATGTGGGTGTTATTCCTTGCAAATTGTAAGCAGTTGACAGCCGTTGATCATTTGGACTCTCCCCTACATTCTCATCTCAAAGTGGTTTTTTAGCCCCTCTGTACTTCCTTAAATAAACTCTGGAGTCTATAAATGTAGACAGCATTGTTTCAGGGGTAGTGACTTTGCTTAAATCCTTTTTTGGGCAGTACATTAATGCTCATGCATTTTATTTTGTTTGTTTTTTTTTTTCAAAAGTAGCTGTATCTTAATGATTAGCTAACCAAGTTGACTGACCATTAGATGACTGGGTTTTACCTGCTGCCTAGAATGGAAATTGCGTTCCTTTAGTTTTCTGTCTGTTACTGCCGAGGGTGTGTGTATGTATGTGTGTGTTTTTTAAAAATGTAAAAATGCCAGGTCTGATGGCATGTGTTTGTAATCCCAGCACTTTGGTGGTGGAAGTAGGAAGCTCAGGAGTTCATGATGAGTCTCTGCCACATAACAAGTTGCAGACTTGCCTGGGTTACACAAGACTCTGTCTCAAAAGACCTGCCTCCCCCCAGCCCCTGCAGACAAAGGAAGAAAGAAGAGAAGTGACCCTAGTGTCAGAATACACTGATTTATAACTAAAACATCTATCTCAAGATGATAGAGAATTATATGGAATTTAGGCTTCTTATCCCAGAGGCTCCATGCTCAACAAATACCTCTGTGGAAATAAGGAAGTATTTGTGAAACTTCATATTAATTCTCTTGATATCAAAGTCCTTAGTATAACTGAGGAAAGTTAGGATCTATGCTCAGGGTGGTGGAATGTCCGTCCCAGAATCCACATTGATTCAGAGAGACAGAATATCTGGGCCTTCATTAGTTTCTATCTCGTTCTGATATCTGAATGGACACTTCCCACCCTTCTTGTCACTTCCACTTGAGAGCATCTGCGGCCTTAGAGGTTCTGTGGTGGAGTCACCATATTGAACAACCTAGATGAGATCATTTATGTAACCCATACCACATTCTAGCCTCAGCTCATATCTTCTCACCTACTATAACAAAACCCTTGCCTCCTAGTCCTTACACCAATGGAGAAACTGAAGTTAAATGGCCCACCATAGGTTCGTTACACAGTAGTCTGGCTAACAAGCTTCACACTCAAAATTCTCGTTCTCCAGCTGGGCCTGGAGCATTACAGAATCAAAACACTGTCTCCCACATCTTCACTCAGTTTCCAATACAGTTTCTCAGGAACCTGCTCCAAAATGTAGGCAATTTACCAATTTGAAATAGACTTAGATTGGAACCATAGCTATAAAGTTTAGATTAAAATGGCATACTTTAGGGTCCACATAGGCAAAAATCCAAGAGTCAATATTAGTAGGAAATATGTACGTTAAAGGGTCAAAGTTCCCATAGGCATGGATGGTGCCAGTCAGTCCCACATGGCCTTGAAAGGGAAGCCATGTGGGTAAATGTGAAGTCAGACAATGCTTAAGTCATTCAAACTGGAGTGTATGTATAGACACTATCTGGCTCCAATTTAAGTACCCCTAAGGATACTGAAGCACGTGGAAGCTCGAGTGCCTTGTATACAGTGGAGCAGCATTTGCATAGAAACTGCATCCTTCTGCATGCATTAGATCATCTCTAGATTGCCTAAAAGCCTACTAAAATATCATAGAGCTGGAACTACATCATTTAGGGAATGATTAAAAAAAGAAATACCACATGGGCACTGCCAATACAGGTGTAAATTTTTTTGCAAGTATTTCTGATCCCTAGTTCCTTGGATCTGTGGGTGTGAAGCCTGTCCCTACGGAGGGCTGACTGTATACCAACACGAGAACAAGTCAGGCACCATGCTGCATCCTGGAGCCTGGAGAAGGTCAGCTCAGGGTGCGATCTGAACCATCACTGCAAACCTAGCGCTCACCGCCTCTACTTAACTTCTTGGGCAGCTCCCTCCTCTCAAACTGTCGCCTAGCGCTCACCGCCTCCACTTAACTTCTTGGGCAGCTCCCTCCTCTCAAACTGTC
>CAJQZJ010032307.1:894588-904952 GCA_907164525.1 Lophiomys imhausi
ACCGCCTCCACTTAACTTCTTGGGCAGCTCCCTCCTCTCAAACTGTCACCTGCTGGGTGCTGTCCCAGTGACTCCACTGAAGCTTTCTTAACCCCAGTGGCACTTGAGCTCCTTGGTTAATGCCGTGCACAGCACTAAGCGGCTGTAGGATATAGGTACGGTTTTCTTGTTACTGGCCTGTTTCTGAGGTAAATACCAGAAAGCTGAGACCACAGACCATATTTTCGTCAATAAAATTCAGTTTCCTAAAACGTTAATTTCCCAGGGTTTAGGGGAATGAGAGAAGGCTGGATAAACAGGAGAGGCACAGAGAGGCACATTATGACACTCGAACTGTCCTGTATGATGCCACCACACTACACCATTGTCTAAATCTAAACCAGTGGTTTAGATTCATAGCAATAGCAAAATTACACTTATGAAGTAGCATCAAAAATAATTTTATGGTAGGAGGTCACCACAACATGAGGGGTGGTATTAAAGGGTCAAGGCTTTAGGATGTTATTTTAGCACCCAAATATCTGAAGCAAAGTTGACAGATTGAAAGAAAAAAAATGTGTATAAAGTAAGGATTGGATATTTCAGTATATTACCTTGAGCAATGGTTAGAATGGTCGTCATATGAAGAAGACGAGGCTGTTCACAGCACTGTGAACCTTTTTGAATCAGCCCAAGTGCACAGGACAGCTTCTCAGCAGTGCAGGAAACACCTTCTTCTCAAGTGCACAGGACAGCTTCTCAGCAGTGCGGGAAACACCTTCTTCTCAAGTGCACAGGAACATCCTCAAGGTCATAGAACACTTGTCCGTAAACTTTAAAATATCCAACTGCATAAGTATATTTTAAACCATTTTAACCAAATGCCTAGTAAAACTAGGAGCCAGCACAGAAAGCAAACTAGAAATTCCACTTCAGGCCCAGCTGGAGAACGAGAATTTTGAGTGGGAAGCTTGTTAGCCAAACTACTGTGTAACGAACCTATGGTGGGCCATTTAACTTCAGTGTCTCCATTGGTGTAAGGACTAGGAGGCAAGGGTTTTGTTATAGTGAGTGAGCTGATATGAGCTGAGGCTAGAATGTGGTATGGGTTACATAATTTCTAGTTTCTTTCTGTAGAAATTAAGTAAATACCCTCTCAAGAAAGTGACTAGGTCAAAGAAGAATCCAAAAGGGATGTTAGAAAAACTCAGAGGTGAGCACAGAAGGAAATACCACTCAAAACATTGGTTTTGTTTGTTTGTTTTAGCATTTATTTATTTCTTCAAGTTATATCACAATCATAGTCCCCTCTCTCAAAACATTGTTTGCAGAAACAGTTTGTGGGAAGAAATGTATAGATAGATATAAATGTCTACTTTTTAAAAAGGAAAGGTTAGGCTGGACAAAGAGCAAAGTGGATAAGAATGTTTGCTGTCCTTCCAGAGGAACCGAGTTCTGTTCCCAGCATCCAGGTCAGGCAGCCCACAGCCATTTCTAAGTCCAGTTCAGAGGATCTGACACACTTTGTTGAACTCTGGAGAAGGAGCCTACACACACACTCACACACACACATACATCACTCATACATATACATCATACACATACATGCACATCACATACACATCATACCATACATACATCACACATACAAATAAACATAAAAATAAATCTATATGTAAAAACAAAAATGAGAGATTTCAAATAATAATATAGTGTCATACCTTAAGGACCTAGAGAAAGAAAATAAGCTAAATTCACCATCAGAAGAAAGAAACTTTAAAAAAAATAGAGCAGAAAAAAGTGAAATAGAGACTAGAAAAATAATAAAGTCAGTGAGAACAAAAGCTGTTGTTTAAAAGATAATAAAATCATAAGCTTCTGGCCAGACTTATAAATAGCAAATAAGAAACAAAGGTAAAAACATTCCTGTAGCCTTATCAAATAAGAAAGGACTTAAAGAGACTATTATGAATAATTCTGAATTATGAATAAAGAAACTATTATGAATAATTCTGTGCCATCAATTACAAGATACTTTCATCCATGAAAGTGACAAACTCTTAGAAACACAGAATCCAGAAACTGACCCAAGAAGAAACAGAGAATCTCCACAGATCTATAACGAAGTCATCACATCAATAATCAAACCCTCTCAACAGGGCAGGGGATGTGGCTTAGCCAGTGTTTGCTATGCAAACACAAGGACCTGAGTTGAATCCCAGGAGCTCTCATAGAAAGCCAGGTGACATGGCATGTATTTGGAATCCCAATGATACACTGGCCAGCTAGCCTACCCTACATGGCTGTGTCCTGGCCAATGAGAGACCCTACCTCAAAACACACAGTGTTTTGAGCAAACATATACACCTCAGGAAAGCACCCAGAGTTGACCTCCGCCTTCCATGGGCACATGAAAACAGACACACATCTCAACAAAGGTTAAACTCAGACGTCATTAGTAACTGATACCAAACATGTAAAGAAATCACTTCAGTCTTTCCTGAACTCTTTTAAAACACATAGAAGAGGGAACCTTTACTCTGATACTACAGCCAGACAAAGGCATCAAAAAATAAATTTTAAGAAAAGACAAGCACAGGCCAGTATCCCTCATGGATTTAGATGTAAAAACCTTCAATGGAAGATTAGCAAACCAAATCCAACAGCATGTTAAACGGATTATACATCATTACCACATGGGATTTCCCCTGGGAATGTGAGTAGGCCAACACACAAAAAAGTGAAACCAGTACAGCACAGTATTTTAGAGTGAGGTAGGGAAGAGAGCAATATTGTCTCATCTGTAAAAAAATTAAGGCCAGGTACGACCTGTAATCACAGTCCTTGGGAGGTAGGGACTGAGAGGCCAGGGAGTTAAGGTCATCCTTAGCCACATAGCAAGTTTTAAGATACCCTCTACATGATATATGAGATGTTGATTCCAAAAACAGAACAAAGAAGAACAAAAGAAATGGAGGGAAGAAAGGAGGGAGGAAAATAAAGAAAAAGAAAGGAAATGTCATAGTTTGAAGACTAGCAGTAGGGTTTGTAGAGATGGCTCAGTGGCTAAGAGAGAGACCCAAGTTCAGATCCCAGCACCCATGCAGGCTGCTCACAACTCCCTGTAACTCCACCCCGCGTGGAGTCTGCTTCCTGCTGGAAGCCCATACATGTTGTATTCGTTCACATGGATGTACACAAACACATTAAAAAAAAAACAAGCAGTAGAAGGAAACTTGTCCTATCTGATAGGTTATAAAAAATCTACAAGTGCCAGACTGAAAGCTAAAGCCTTACTCCTGAGATCTGTGGAGTAAGACAGAGATATCTCCTTCCAGCATTTATGCTCAACATTGCCCTGGAAAACAATTAAAGGCCATCATCTAGCTAGAACAGTTGAACAAGGAAAAAGAAATAAGAGGCACCTACCTTGGAAAGGACTAAGTAAAACTATGACTTTTCTTAGATGACACAATTCTAAGGAACCCAGAAAATAATAAAGCTAATAAATGCACTTGGTAAAATTGCAGGGTACAAGATCCACACGCAGCAATCAGCTGTCTACATCAGGGAATCACACAGCAGTCAGCTGTCTACATCAGGGAATGAGAATGACATTCAGAAAATAATCTCACCTGTAGCAACATCAAAAATAATTAAAATACTTGGGAGTCAGTTTAATTAAAGTAGTACAAGACTGGACACTGAAGACTACATGATGTTCTGGAAGATTCAAAGGCCTAAATAAATAAACAGAAGGGCATTGGTTCATAGGCTTAAAGACTATTTTGATAAGATGGCAGCAGCATGCAGAACAGCTTAAAGAGTCCATGAAATCCTATCAAAATCCCAAATGCAAGAGATTTCAAATAGCCAGACTGTCTTGTAGGGACAGCTGAGCAAAGCTGAAGGCTTCATACTCTCTGATTTCAATCCTTACTTCAAAGCAACAGTAACAAATCAGTGAGGTACTTCATAGGGACAGTTATATAGATTAACAGAATAAAACTAAAGGTCAAATATATCCAGGTACTAGACCTTAGGCATGGAAGCCCAATGTGTGGAAGGTTAGCAAGAGGACCAAGGCCAGTCCCAGTTATACAGTGAGTTCCAGGAGTAAACAAATAATCAAACAAGCAAACAAAAAGGGGAGTCCACACACATGTTCATTTACATGAAAAGATGCTCAATAATATTAATCATTAAGGCAGCAAAAATCAGAACAACAATAACAGACCACATTCACTGGGATGACTGTAATAAAATACATATGTAAGTAAGAAAAGAAAGAAAGGAGGAGAGAGAGAGAGAAAGAGGAGAAGAAGGAGAAGGAGAAGAAAAGAAAAGGACAGGGCTAGAGAGAGATGACTCAGCAGTTAAGTACACTAGCTGTTCTTCCAAAAGATCTTGGTTTGATTCCCAGCATCCATATGCCAGCTTCTAGTTGTCAGTAACTCCAGGTCCAGGGGATTTGGCACCCTCTTCTGGACTGCCCTTGCATGAGGAACACACATGGTACACAGGTGTCCATGTAGTTGAAACATGCATATTCTTAAAAATAAATGACTCTTTTTTTAAAGACAGTAAATATGGTTGAAATAGCATCCTTTCATAGTTGTTAGTGAGGATGTAAAATTAAGCAGTTCCTATGAAAAAAATATTTGATTCCTAAAAAAGTTACAGAGAATTATCCTCCGACCCAGCAACTATACTTTTATGTATTTTTTAAGACTTAAAAACTATTCAAATGAATACTGTGCACAAATATTCAAAGCATTCAGAATAGCTGGACAGGGGAAATCACCCACTTGTTCATTAGCATACCAATGGATAAATAAATGTGGTGTCTTTGTACAATGTAATAGAACTAATCCATGAAAAAAATGAATTCCACAATCATATTTCAGAACAAAAGCCATGTGATCTTCTCAGACATAGCCTATCCCATAATAAAAGCTGACAGGAAAAGAGGCCAGGGACAGGAAAAGAGCACCGTTCTTGCCAATTCCATCAATAGTCGTCCAAGACATTGCAGCCAGAGCAATTAGGCAAGAAAAAGAAATCAGGGACTTCTGCTTATGTTACTGTGAGAAGATACTGTGACAAGAAGGAACTTAAGGAAGAAAGAGGGGAGTTTGTTTTGTTTTGTTGCTGTTTTTGTTTGTTTGTTTGTAGTTTGTGGTTCTAGAAAGAACTCAGAATGGCAGGGATGCAACAGGTGGATGAAGCAGAAAGCTTAGAGTTCATCTGTTAGAGCAGATAAATGAAGACTGGGAGTATGGCCTGGTGGTATATGCAAGGCTGTAGGTTCCATTCCCAGAAACACACACACACACACATACACACACACACCAGAGAGAGAGAAGGAGGAGAGAGAAATGTTTTTATTTCCTCAGATGAGGGGATGAGATGAGAGCCATTCCCAAGCCTTTCTAGCTCTTTCTGAACTCTCAATGGCTGGCTCAACTCAGCTGTTCTGGCCCAAACTCCTCTCCAAGCTGACTGATTCAAGCTGACTTCTCTTGACTTCTGGCTGAATTATCTTCCTAGCCTCCTACTAATTCTGGCAATATGTTCTAATCTTCTGGCTCTTTCTCATTCTCTGGCTCATTCTGTCTTCACCTGTGTCTAGCTTGCTCTCTCTGCAACCTGTCTCTGCAAAACACTCCTCATAAAAACTCTTCAGTAAAAAACCTCTCCTTCCTTCCTGCACTACTCTTAAGTAGCCTCTCTTTTCTATCTTCTTCTCATGAGAGTTGGGTATATCCTACCTCTGACTCATTCTGTCAAATCTTTCTCTGATTCATCACTTTGTCTGCCCTTCAATTAGGCATCACTTTCAAACATGGCTGCTTCCTTCTATAAACTAATCTTACCTTCATTGTTTGGGGTTAAAGGTGTGTACTAAGGGTGTGTCTGTATTCCAGGCAGATCACATAGACCTAGAAGATCTTTGCCAGAGGAGCCATGTTGCTGGATTAAAATTCTGGAGGGGGCGGGGGAAAAGCCACCAGATTAACAGTCAGTAGCAGGACAGAAAAGCAAAGCATTAACAATCATCTGATTAAAAAGGAAATTAAGGAAACAATCGTGTTTACAACAGTATCAAATTTCTTTTCAGAATAAATGTAACCAAGGACATAAAGGATCTGTAGACAAAAAAAAAAAGCATAAAACATTGAGCACTGAGCCCTAGCACCCTGGCCTGCACCCCAGAACCCCTCACCTCCAACAACAACAAAAACAAAACAACCCAACCAGGAACAGGTTGATCAGAACAGCTGCCCTCAGCTCCAGCAGATTGATCTCCTGCTTGGACTATAACAGGCACCAGGGCTCGCTCTCTCTCAGCCTCCAGCCACCTCCAATCCCTTCAGTCAGCAGCTCCACCATAGGCTTCCTGCCACCTCCTGCCTTCAAGCTCAGCCAATAACTTTAACTTGTAATGGAAATCATGGCCTCCCTAACTGGTCAGTTTTGCTCTTCTAGGTGAAGCCCATTCACTTGTCCACTGCCTAGGGGCTTCTAGGGGCTTGCCTCTAGGGGCTTCCTAAACCTACCTCATTCTGGGCTCTGTTCTGGCAACTGAACATGGCTCCAGTGGGCAATTTCCTCCAGAACCATTCACAATTAATCAGGAAACCAGCCCAGTGGCCACGGGCTTCCCAGAAGAGCCGACATGAATGGAGATGACACTGGCAAATCCTGGGCACCATGGAAGGTTCTGTGGAAGCTGCCAGGGTCTTACAAAGAAGTCTAGTCATCTGTCCTGGGCCTGCACAGCAGACCCTCCATCTCTGTAACTCCCTGAACAGCCCCCACCTTAAAGAGCAGGTGACACTCCTCAAGAGAGGACTATGATATCCATACTGGCTCTACATGCTGGCGGCCCCAGGCCTGGCCAGCAGGGGTCTCTGGGAAAGGCTACCCCCAAGCAGGAGTGGGAGTCCCAACGTGCAGTTTCTTCCGAGGCCCCTCTGCAGCTCTTTCCAGCACCATGTAGCCTTTCAGACACCCACGATGAGGTGTCTGAAATAAAGAAGGGAAATAAAGAAGCTGGAGATGACATAAGTAAGTAGAACACTAACCTGTGTTAGAAGACTAGGAGAATTAAACTTGTTAAAATGTCGATATTATCCAAAGCAACACAAGACTCAGTGTTATCCCTAGAAAAACTCCCATGGTTGTTTGCACAGGAACAACAACAAATTCTCAGATTTATTTGGAACCACAGAAGATCAGAATAGCCAAAAGGAAAAGAATAATGGTAGAAACACCATGCTACCGAATTTTGAAATGCATGCCAGTGCTGCAGTGCAACACAGCATGGTTCAAGAATTGAAACAAATACACTGGCCAGCAAGAAAGGGACCCGAGAGCTCGGAAATGTGCCCATGCATTTACAGCCAATTTCTTTAATCCGCTGGAAGAATTCCCTTTAAAATGTTTTCATTTTTCCTTTGATAACTTCATATATGATTTTAAGGTGTTTCGTTAGCTTTTTAATTTTGATTTCCCATATATGACTGTTTTGCCTGCATGTATACTGGTATACCACTTTGCATTCCCAAAGAGGTCAGAGGAGGGCATCAGACCCCCTGGAACTGGAGTTACAGACATGTCAGCCCCTAGATGAATGCTGGAAATCAAACCCTGATCCTCTGGAAAAGTAACCAGTGTTCTTAACCACTGAGCCATCTCTCCAACCTCCTAGTTAATTGATTTTCTTAAACAAAGGTACCATACAATGAGGACAGGACAGACTCTTTGATAATGACAGTGAGAAAATTGGGCATTCATACACAAAAGGACAAAAACAGGGGTTTACCAGGGAACACATACATAACATTGAAACCATGAAACTCCTAGAAGAAAACAGGAGGAAGAATCCTTGACATCTGGGCAAGGATTTTCTGATATGAACCAAGAATAGGCAAGAAAAGGAAAACAGAGAAGTGGGTCTAGGTCAAACTGTTAAGCTTCCCCACAACAGCAAAGAAATGTCATAGGTTGTGAGAAAGTATTTGCAATCACGTATTAGATATAGATTAATATCTAAAGTACACGAGGAACTCAATCACTCTGACAACAAAGCAGATAGCTAAATCTTTTTTATAATTTATTGTTTTTGTTTTATGTACATTGGTGTTTTGACTCCATGTATGTCTATGTGAGGGCATCAGATCCCCTGGAATAGGAATTACATACAGACAGTTGTGAGCTGCCATGTGGGTGCTTGGAATTGAACCTGGGTCCTCTGGAAGAGCAGCCGGTACTCTTAACCACTGAGCCATTTCTCCAGCCCCAGCTAAACTTTTTAAATAGGGAAATGATGTGAACAGACATTTGTCAAAAGGAGACCTATAAATGTTCAGTGAACAAACATAAAAAAAAAGGCTAACACCAGCAAGGACTGAAAATTAAAAACACAGCAAGCTACTACCAGACCCTGTTAAAATGCCTGTTATTAAAAAAAAAATTTTTTTTAAGCTGAGAGTAAGAAGAGCTGGTGAAGTCACAGAAACTTGTTGAACATTGCTGTTGGGAACGTAAGGGAAGGCCATCTTGTAAAACAGCACAGAGATCATGGATGGAGACACCACATGATTGGCCATTTCGCCGAGTGTAGCTCCAGAGGTGTTCACAAAGAAATTTGTGTGTGGAGAATATTGTCTACACTCCCGTGCTCACTGCAGCATCAATGGCCAAATACGGGAACAATGTAATTGCCCATCCATGGGTTAATGGGTAAGGAAAATGCAGCGTATATACACAGTGGAATACTATTCAGCCCTAAAAAGAATTGTCCTATGCAACAGTGTGGATTAACCTGTTGCTACAGGAAAGAAGCCAGGTTCTGCATTATCTCACTTACAGAATCTGAAAAGATGAACATATAGAAAAAGAGCTGAGAGTGGTGGTTGCAGGTAGCTGCTCAGGTAAGAAGGAGGAGGAAAGGGGGGGTGTTGTTTTGATAGGAGTTTTAGTCACCTAATGTACAGCCTAGTAACTGACACTAATAATAATATACAGTTGTTTCAGAGTTGTCATAAGGGTGGGGTTTAAATACTCTTACCACAAAGATGGTGAGTATAGGCGGCATTGGATATGCTAGTTGGCCTTAATCAAGGCACCATATATGTGTGTGTCAGAACATTACATGGTACTCCATAGTATCTAAATATACACAATTACAGTGAGTTAGGAATAAAATTTAAAGATAAGGGAAGTTTTCAGAAGACTATATAACAAGCTAAGATATTATGCCAAGTGAAAGAAGCCAGACACAATAGGTCACTTATGACATGGGACACTTGGAGGTGAGCTGGTGGCAGATAAGCACAGTGTGAGGGGAGAAGTCACAGTGCTACTTGTGACCTCACACCATCCTCACCACTGTAGAACAGCCTTGTACAGTAACAAGCCCAACTTTCTATCAGTTCAGCGTTTCATGCTGATAATAGAATCCTCTGGAAAAACGGAAGAAAAACCCAGCTGCATGTGGACAGCAGATTACATCTGTGGGTTGGGTGGGCATTTTACCATTTTCAGCACTCTCCCTCTTGGTTCCAGGCCTCAGTTGCTTTTCTCCAACCCACCATTCAGCTTGCAATCTCAATTTCAATCCTAAATGTTAAAGCAAGCAGATAATTTTTATCCTAAAAACTAAGGGCTTAAAATTACAATCCTTGGTGACATCATGCTACGTGATAAACAGACGCCTGCCAGGGAAACATAAACAATGTGTGACTGCCATTGTCTGAGGTGCCCCTGGAAAGAGCCGGGGACTGGGGTGAGTGAGGGACAGGACTGCATGTTCCTTTTGACAGAGACAGTGTCTGTCATTCAGGATGCAAACTCTGAAGACAGATAGATGATTGTGATGACAGTTGTACAACAGTGTGCATGTACTGAACTATCCACTGAATATGATAACAGTGTGCATTACATGTGTTTTGTTACCTTTATGAAGAATTTCTACAAGGCTAGAAAAATCTCCCATCCTTGGGGAGCTGACACCACCCTGCTGTGGTGGTGCTCTGACTCAGACCTCTTAACTGCATTCACAGGATGTGGACCTGCCTTCCATGGAGCACCTAGCCCACAAGATAGAGGAAAAGGAGATAAACCTGAGTGAGAAGCCCCAGAAGTACCTCCAAAAGGTTTTTGAGGATTCCATCTACAAAAGCCTGGTGGAGAAGAGCATCCTGGATTACCTTCATTACAACCAGTACCACCTGCCCATGTATGCATGGCCGGGCATCATTTAGCTGTCGCCAGCGGCCCCCTGGCATCACTTCCACTCTCTGCAGACAGAACACACATACACACACACATACACACACACACACACACACACACACACACACACACACACACACACA
>CAJQZJ010032307.1:913142-948738 GCA_907164525.1 Lophiomys imhausi
CGCCGCCGCGCTCGCCTGCGCGCCCGGGCCGCCGCCGCCGCCGCCGCCCGGCCCGCGGGCCGCGCACTTCGGCAACCCCGAGGCTGCGCACCCCGCGCCTCTCTACAGCCCCACGCGGCCGGTGAGCCGCGAGCACGAGAAGCACAAGTACTTCGAGCGCAGCTTCAACCTGGGCTCGCCGGTGTCCGCCGAGTCCTTCCCCACGCCCGCCGCGCTGCTCGCGGGGGGAGGCGGCGGCGCCAGCGGCGGAGACGCGCTGCTCTTCGCGCCCGCCGAGCTCAAGATGGGCACCGCGTTCTCCGCCGGCGCCGAGGCGGCCCGGGGTCCCGGGCCTGGTCCCCCGCCGCCGTCCCCCGCCGCTGCCCTGCGGCCCCCGGGCAAGCGGCCCGCGCCCCCAGCCGCCGCCCCCGCAGAACCGCCCGCCAAGGCGGCTAAGGCCCCGAGCGCCAAAAAGCCCAAGGCCATCCGCAAGCTCCACTTCGAGGACGAGGTGACCACGTCGCCGGTGCTGGGGCTCAAGATCAAGGAGGGCCCGGTGGAGGCGCCGCGCGGCCGCCCGGGGGGCGCAGCCAGGCCGCTGGGCGAGTTCATCTGCCAGCTGTGCAAGGAGGAGTACGCCGACCCGTTCGCGCTGGCGCAGCACAAGTGCTCGCGCATCGTGCGCGTGGAGTACCGCTGCCCCGAGTGCGCCAAGGTCTTCAGCTGCCCGGCCAACCTGGCCTCGCACCGGCGCTGGCACAAACCGAGACCCGCGCCCGCCGCAACCCGCGCGCCGGAGCCAGAGGCCGCCGCCAGGGCCGAGGCTCGCGAGGCCGCGGGCGGTGGCAGCGATCGGGACACGCCGAGCCCGGGCGGCGTCTCCGAGTCAGGCTCCGAGGACGGGCTCTACGAGTGCCACCACTGCGCCAAGAAGTTCCGTCGCCAGGCCTATCTGCGCAAGCACCTGCTGGCACATCACCAGGCCAAAGGCGCGCCGCCGCCACCGCCGCCGCCGCGACCCCCCGCCGAGGACATACTGGCTTTCTACGCGGGGCCGGAGGAAAAGGCGCCCCAGGAGGCCGTGGGCGACGGCGAGGCGGCCGGTGTACTGGGCCTGAGTGCGGCCGCCGAGTGCCACCTGTGCCCGGTGTGCGGGGAGACCTTCCCCAGCAAGGGAGCCCAGGAGCGCCACCTGCGCCTGCTGCACGCTGCCCAGGTGTTCCCCTGCAAGTACTGCCCGGCCACCTTCTACAGCTCCCCGGGCCTTACGCGGCACATCAACAAGTGCCACCCGTCTGAGAATAGACAGGTGATCCTCCTTCAGGTGCCCGTGCGTCCAGCCTGCTAGAGTGCGCCCTCGGTCCCGGCCCCCAGAACTGTGCCTTCACTTGGAGACCCACAAAGAGAGCGCGCCCCCATGTCTGCGCTGGGGGGGGCCATCCCTATTCGGGGTAAAAGTGTCCTCTTCGCTTCTCTCGGTGTGGCGTGACGGTAACCCTGGTCTTCTTGGCGTGACTTCTTTTGGACCCCACCCCCTTTGCGTTGTGTCCCCCCCCCCCCCCCACACACACACCCGTGGCGCAACAGGAGTCCGTCTCTTTCTGTACAGGGAAGGGGGAAAAAAGCTGTACGCATTTGTCTCGTGGTTGGAAGCCTCCCCTTGAGAGGCAAAGCTGTTTTTCTTGCTAGTATTCGCTGTGTTCATGGTCTAGAAAATGCGGTTTGCTCTGCCTACCAATCTCTGCTCTCAATGTCTGTAGCGTACGGGTTGTTTTGGGTGAATCTTGAGGAATAAATGCCTTTATATTTCACAGGCTGTAAATTGAACTTCCCACACGATTAGCTTTATTATGGCTTGTGAACTGCTGGAGTCTGGCTTTACCTTTTTGTATGTGAACAAATCAAATTGCTTAAAAAAGAGTTTTCTTTAGTATAGCCACAAATGCCTTGACCTGTTGTCTGTTGGGGGTTGTTTCTTGGGGGGGGGGGGGCAGGGAAAGGAGTTTTCACGATGTGCTGTAGTAACTGCCTCAGTATTTCACCGAAGACGTTTTGGTTTGATCATCTTTGTTGAGGTAGGATTTATGAGTTCCCTTTACATGTACATGTTGATTTATGCGTAATTGTTATTTATTCTTTATTTATTTATATTAATTATGAAGATTATGATATTTGATTGCAGATTGTTGTTCTTTTTTCGTTTTTTCTTTTCTTTTTTGCTTCTTTTTTTTCTTTTGTTTTGGTTTGTCTTGTTTTGTTTTGGTGTGTGTGAACTTTCCCCTCTGCCACTTTTGACATTTCACTGTGCATTTTAGGAAAGAACCTTTTTTTTCTAGAGGGGTCTGTTGAGAGTTTTAACTTTTCTATCTATCCGAGGAAATTACAGACAACGTACCATTTTATTCTGCTTGAGGGGCCCCAAGGCCCCTGTAAAACCGACAGCTCTTACTTTTAAATGCAATCTCTTTTCTACATACATTATTTTCTTAATTGTTAGCTATTTATAGAAAGCTTCGATAGAACTGTTTCAACTGTATAAATATTTACTATTCAAATAAAATATTTTCAAAGTCAAAACATTGTGGTCTTATTTCAGTATCAAATAATTCCTTCTAAAGAAGATCTAAAGTAGATTTTAAATGGTAGTTTAATGGCTCCTTAAAAGCACCCTTATTCCTATGGTTAGGAAAAACTCCTCTCCTCAGTGGGGGATTTTTCACAGCTGAGCCTGTGTGTCTTAGATTCTGCCCTTTTTGACAGAAATATACTAGAAGGTAAGTTAAGCCTTTCAGATGGGTCTAACTAAGCAATCAAAAGAACCTGCCCTGTTCATAACACATACAGGAACACCATTTTTTATTTAGCATATTCCTCACTCGTCTGTAATTTGGTGTTTTAGGTGACAGCTATTCCTCAAATAAAGTGGAGATTTTTATTATAATGGACCAAGTAGGAGAAAGCAGAAAATTTACCTACAAGTTAAGCAGCTGGATTTGGAGAGAGGGTTCTAAAATAAGTTTCCAGTCAGGTGAGCCATCTATGGGTGTGGGAGCAGGGGCGAGGGAGTGAACACCATCTGTTTGGGGTATTAAATTTAATAACAGGCCATTACAATGTTTTCCGTTATTTGTCACTCAGTTCTTTGAAGAAGGGGTCTGTTGATCACTCACAGAATTCTGGAGAGTACGATTGAGGGGCACAGCCACACTTCACACATGAGTGTGCCTTCATTTTGCCCAGCTCTCCTAGCTTTTTCCTAATACCCATTAGGTCTTCCAACCACATTTGCCTTCCAAAGAGACGTAAGATATTTACATTGTGGGGATCTCCCTAGAAGAGTTGTGATAGGGTGGACAGGGAGGGACTGAGGAATTCAGGAGTAAATCCGGGGGCCTTTAAAGAGTTCCCTCTGAACCGTCCATTGAAGTACAGGGCAAGCGTTTCTGTGTTCAATGGCATTAGAACATTTTCTTTTTCTTTCTTCCCCTCCCCCCTAAACATGAAATCTGGCCCGCTTGACAAGTCCAGACCTGCCATCTGTGTTGGACTCACTGTTTTTGCCCTTGGCCACAGGGTGTGAATTCACCACCACTCACCTTTACACATGCAAATGTGACTAACTTGTTCATGAGTGGCCCTCTGTCTGCTGGGGAAATTATTCTCATTGAACAGACACAGTATTTCTCCAGGATAAAGCCAAAGTTCTGTTTATGCTCGTGAGCTTCTAAGTGAAGCTGCATCGTAAACAGATTATTGAGGTTGCCCCTCATGTGTCAGTGAGGAGCACTGGTAGACTGATTTCAAAGTAATGTAAGTCATCCTGTCACAAGGAAGTCAGCCTTCCTCTTTTCATGCTCCCTTGGATAGTGCAGAAATACACTCTTCTTTAAACTGATTCAAAGGCTGCTGTGGGCAGGTTGTGTGTTCTGAGGCACTCCAATATTGGGAGGTCACTAGTAGAAGCCAGTTCATGATTTTCCACCTTATACCACAGTGAAGGCTTGGTGGTGAGAGAACTGGGGGTTAGGGCTAGTAAACCGGTTAAGGAGTAGGCAGCCAAAACATGAATGCATAAAGAAATTGCTAGCCCAGTTCTTTATTTCTGTTTAGATTGAGCAAAACAAAAAAGCAAGAGGGTGTTCTGAACTGCTTTGGACTCAAAATGAGCTGGTTCCTGGAACAGCGGAGAGGCCCAAGTTGACCTCTTTCCTCATCGTTTCTTGTCGCCCAGAGAGAGCCTGTCACTCACCGGCATTGCTTCTCTGAGGCTGAAACAGTGGGAGCTCTGATGGGGAGCTGAGCAGGAACACTGACTGCTGGGAAGATCTACCATGGGGGGCTTTTGCTGAACACAGAGGCTACAAGTCCTTCCTTCTTGGTAGCACCATGGACAGAGGAAATCACACCTATCAGATCCCCAGAATGCGGGACAGTTTCAGTCTAGAAGGAGGCTGGCTGGACTCCAGCCCTGCAAGTGCAATGTTAAGTGCCTAGCGGAGACCTGGGTGCACATGGTTGGACAGGGCAGGCCCGCTACAATTGAATGTTGTCTGGCGGGGGTGGGAGGGCACTGCTAGAGAGGGTGCAGCACTTCTCATCCGCCCATTTGCTCGGCTGCTGGTGCGTGATACCCTTGTCCAGTGCCTTCCTCCCCTCACATGACTCACCCCATCCTTAAAAAGAAAAACCTTCATCCTACGGCTTTCCACAGAGTCAAACCAGACAAAGCAGAAGAGCCTCTCAATCCAAGAAAATAGGTTCTGGAGGAATTTCTTCTTACAAACAAGGACAGGGTCCCTAGTGAGGGTTGTTCGGGCTCTGTAGCTTTAGTCATGTCATTTGAGTTCCTCTAGGCTCTGTGTCTTTACCTGTTAACCCGAGATAATCTTGGTGATTTACCTTGAGTGAGGGTAGGGGTATATGCACCACGGGGCTTCTCAGGGAACATTCTAAAGTCTGAGAGGGAAAAGACAGCACAGACCCCAGAGGGCTCCCATGTTCTTCACACATGAGGCAACCTCATTGTCCCAACTGCTGTTGCCAGTGACATCTAGAATTTGCTACAAACCTGTCAGTCTGTGGCAGGTTTAGTTTGAACAAAAGTTGATGTCTTCAAATAATTTCCTGGCAAACATCATCTGTTAGCTTATTACAGGCCCAGGTTAAGATTGACTTTTTGATGTCGAAGCTAGGGGAAGCTGTAATGTTTGGTGGTTGAAGCTGCAAGCTGTGGGATTTTCAGAACAATAAGGAAGCAGAACTGTAGAGAGAAATCCACATGGTGATAGAACCTGCAGAATTAACAACACGCAATGACCCTGATTCTGCAAGACTTTAACCACAAATCTGGGTTCCAGTAAAACAATGACCAACCAGATTGAAAAGTGAGAGGGAGAGAGAGAATGAAAGAAGCCAGATGCATCTGTGAGTTCCATTTTCTATTTGAGAAGTGATCCTTTTCTTCATAACGGACCTGCAGCACTCCATGACAGCGTTCACAGTGAAGGCTGGGTTCACTCATGAGTTGTCTGTCACCAGTCAGAACAGGCACAGCAGCAACACAGAAGTTCAGAAATGAGAGCTGACTTCGTAACTCAAGGGGACTCCCTCTGGGTAGGCAAGAGCATGGTCCCCCAGCGACCCTGGAATGCAGAACCATCCAGGCGCTTTCACAATGGAAGACCAGACCAGCCTCTGATGGGAATCCTGGGTTTCTGTGTCTCAGAGATCAACCTTCTCTGGCACCTGTCATTTCCAGGCCAAGTCGAGAAAACAGAAGGGATGGTGGCTCAAGGCAGCACAGAAGCCTCACTTGCTCTGTGATTCTGGTGGGTAGAGGAATCTTTCGTTTCTTACCAGGTGGTCTTAGGAAGGCCTGTCTTCTAAGGTTGCTAAGAAAATAGTAGCTTTGTAATGCTCAACATCCTCATCCTGTGCAACTGACTATTGGTTTTGATTCCCTGAGGCAACTGGCCAGGCAAGAGGGTTTTCTGCAGAGAAATAAGTCCTGTTTCTTTGAACACTTTTTTTTTTTACTTGAAATTAGACATAATACTGAAAGCAACAGGGCCCAAGGAAAGGTGTCCCTAGCAAGGAGCCCAGGGTAGACCTTTGGATGAAGGAAGTTGATTTCTCATAGGGATAAGAGAAAAAAGAGGTCTGGCTTGCAGAGTTACCATTCACAACTATTTTAGATGTTTTTTTATTGTCCCAGTTTGTATTTTATTATCCTAATAGAGGCCTTGGCCTGATACGCTTCTCCAACTCAGAGGACAAACTGAATATGTCATTTAAAGCCAGTTAGCATATTTTAACGAACCCAAACATTCACCCCTCCATCTCTTAAGCCCCAAGAGTCTGTCATCCTTTGTCTACCATATACTTTTGTTGTGGGCACGCTGCCTATGGAACATGGAACTCTCCAGGCTGTGCACACTTCCTTCTGTATGGTGAGCAGATGGGTTATGGGGTGAACACATTCGCGCTTGTCTTGTTTGAAGATTTCTGTGCTGTGTGGTCTCCCTGGTGGCATTTCCACACAAAGCATTAGTACTTCTGTTTTCAGTTTTTGATTTTTTTTCCCTCTGTTAACTCATTGCAATAAGCCCACACTAGAAGGCAGCCATTCCAAACTGCAGTGAAACTTCTAGAATGTTCATGGCATTAAGAACTCCCAAGGCCTGGCTGTGAAGAGCCTGTGTTCCAAGCATATCATAGTCACCCTGCCTCACCAGCAATGCTTCTAACAGGCTGCCTCCACAGTTCTCATTCATTTTACCACTGTACCTCCCTGGGATCAGACATTCACACACACAGTTCCTTCCCTTTGGCTTGAGCCAACAGGCCAAGCACAGTGTAGCCGGGAGATGACACCGGAAACTTCTATCTTAATTCACTACTCTCCTCTTTCACTGATCCAAGAAGGCCTTTCATTGGGTGCAACATCTGCTTCGTCTCTGCTATACAAAGGCAGAGCCCCAGTGCAATGTCCTTTTCATGAAAACCACAGGCAGATGACAGTCACACCTGAGGCTGGCAGAATGAGCAGAGTAAGCCAAGATGTTATTGTCTGTGGAACCTAATAGGGCACAGGGAAGGCAGAGTTCACACAAGGGCTCTTTCTACTGGAGAGAAAGAGAAATTAGGCTACAATTTCCTGAGTACAAAGAACCAAAAGGATGGGAGACTTGGGCTAAAATACATGTGTTCAGGGTTGCTATTTAAAAGCTTGTGCCATCAACCGATTTGTGGCTCTTTTTCTCTTGTCTACCAACTATACTATGTGAAACAGGCTGTTACTATCCTAGAATACAGATGCAAATTGGCTGTTCATAGTTTCCCACAAAATAGAAAGCTGCCTCCCAGTTGACTTTATTAATATTGCTTACGTTCTCCCCCTCTATCATGGTTGCTTTAGGCAATGAAAACCACACTCCAACTTCCACCATCATTACAGACATCTAGGCAGAAGAGCAGATTGTCCATTACCTAGAAGGCTTCCTTCTTGATGTAATTATCTGACTTACCAGATGAAATCACAACTTGGGCTCTTTTTATAAGTAAACATAAAAGCTTCATACAGAGTTCACAACTTAGCATTTCAAGGAATTTGGTTAACTACTCACTTATAGCTTAAAACTTGATTTAAAGACAGAAGATAATTTTGAGTTAGCATTTACTAGCCTCAAAATTATGTTAATTTAATAGCAACAAACATCTTCTTGGCAATTGCTGATCTCTTTCAATTGTAAAGATATTTGAGCATATGGACATTCAGGTTAGTGTCCAGTAGTCGAAGATGACGGAAGGCTATCAATCATTATTTTTGTAACAGTTTTCTGACCCAGCGTCACAGCACATCAATTATGATGGTCCTATGGTTTGAATGATGGAAATATATATAATACAATGTTGGAAATGCAATACTCAATACAAGTGTTCAGAGATGAGGCCTAAGGGGAGGCACTGAAGTCATGATAGCTCTGACGTCATGGATGGGTCAGTGTTAGTGCAGGAGATAAGGTTATTATAAAGGTGCCTTGGCCCCATCATGCTTTTTCTCCCTTGCTTTCTATTTTCAGTGGAAGGATATAGTAGGATGGCTTTGGTAGTCCCAAGGGAACAAGGACTTCCTAGGATCCAGAGTCTGTAAGACAATAAACACCTGTTCATTATAAACCAACCAGCCTGCGGTACTTTGTCATAGCAGCACAAAACAAATGAAGATGGGAAACGACAATAAATGTGTAGTGGGCTCTTAATTTGCATTTTCAGGGCTTTGGTGATAGTAGACTCACTGCATCAGCATCACGTGGGAACCAGTTTGAAGAGCAGATGGAACTGCAGACTTCATCTTGGACTTAACAACTACATTAGAACCTGAATGTTAGCAAGGTGCCAGGAAGTCTCTGTGGACATTGCTATTGATGTCATGCTGGGTTTAGAGTGAATTGCTGCCCATAGACTGAGTCAATCCAGTTTGGGCAAACAGTAACTTTGAACTGAGAAGAGCTGGTGTCTTGAAATCTTAACCAGGGGCCACTAATTCCAATTAATGATCCACCTGTGACCATATTTGCAGCTAAATTTCAGTTTGGCCTAGTCTGAGGTGTTCATGTGAGTGACTCACTGAATTCTTACAAGTATTCTACAAGGCTACATAGATCTCTGCCTATGTCTGTGGGACAGATGAGGACACAGGAGGCTACAAGAGACAGGCTCATGGCTAACCATAGTGTGCAAAGAGAGAAAACTCAATGTGGCAAACATTTTAGTATGGGAGATTCATATGGATGGTGAAATGCATTCTGTCCTACTGCCAAGGGACTGGGATACACACAGTTCTAATCCCCAATCAGGTGTCAGAAGACTTGTCTCCCACCTGGGGAGAGAAAAGCTGTCTCCTATTTCAAACACAAGAGAAGCTTATTTCCAAAAATCTTGCAAATGCAAGGATCTGATATTCATGAGAAAATCAGATATATCCAATACTACAACAGCAACAAAGGATCCCCACTTGCATAACATCATATTTGTAGATTCTACCCCGATTTTGGCTTTGCTTTAATAGGCTGCAGATGGGAGAGAAATAGATGGTGGCATTTTTAAGCCACAGCATGGTGGGGGAAATCACTCTGATCTGGCTTTCTATGCTACCTTCTATCTGGTTCTTTACTTCCCTTTTTGGTTCTGAAAGCACTTGGTGTGGAAATCACTCATTTGTTATACACCTGCAGCCAGGTTAACAGGCCATCCCAGAACCATGACAACCATTGTGAATGAGGGCTGGGAAAAAAAATCCCTAAGCAAAACAGGTCTGAAGGACAGCAGAGGGATGCACACACATTTCTGTCCCACACATCAAATCAAGTCCAGATTCTGACACTCAAGATCTAGAAACTTTGTTTGATACAGGATCTTGTATGTATCCCAGGCTGGCCTTGAACTCACAGTCATCCTCTTGCCTCAGCCTCTGAAGTCCTGGGGTTACAGTCTTGTTCCACCACACGTGGCTAGCAACTTTAAAGAAAATAGTATAGTGTGTCAGTTGGCTTGTTACTGTGACAAACACCTGAGAACAACTATTTGAAAGGAGTGAATATTTGTTTGGGCTCATGATTTCAGAGGTGTCAGTCCACAAGAAAGATCATCATGGTTGATGCGGGTGGCCAGGAAGCAGAGACAAAGAGAAAGAGAAGGGGGGATATGTGGGCAAGACTCTTCAGAGACCTGGTTCCCCCAGTGACCTACATCCTCTAATTATACCCTACTTCCAAACGTTTCCACCACCCCCAAAATAAAGTAATCACCTGGGGATCAAGGTTTCAGCACAGGAGCCTAGAGAAGACATTTCATATTCAAATCAGTAGAGTGCTTGCATAAGCTTGAGGCTCTGTATTTGATTTCCAGCAAAACTGTCCCACTGCCAAGAATGAAACTTTATGCCTTTAGGAGCATGCCACAACTACAGCATCTGTAATATCCCTTTCTCTTTCAATGTGAAGGAGTTTACAAGCTCACAATGAAGGAATGCCATTCTTTCCCTTGCATGTTGCTGTGCTTGTTGAGGTTCTCATCATCTTCTCTCTACTGTTAAGAGCTGTGTGGCTTTAGTTATTAATCCTCTCTTTGATCATTTTATTATTGATAAAATGAGGAAAAGATGGCATTCACAATGTCCAATGTATTGGACATTGATTATATTTTCTACTTGTATCATACCTTTTAAATACCCATTCTATGCTTAGATAATCTCTTACCTAATGAGTCCAGCCTCCCCAAGGTACAATTCCCAAACTTTCTTTCCTTCCTCTCCTCTCCTGCAGCTAGGCTCTGCTAGAAGGTTATAGAAAACAGATTGGGCATGAACATCAATGTTCAATTATAAGAAGTCAGGTTACCCTTGGATTAGGGGTGCCTGATCTCTGATCAGATGAACTATGAGACATAGATCCATAAGAGGAATTCCAAGGAAGTGGTATCAAGTGGAGTTCATGTTTGGGAGAGACAGAAAGGGATTTGTTGTTAGAGGAAGGTCTAATACATTGGTTCTTAAAGGCTGATTTCATTGCTAGAGATCTGGTTACTGCCCTTTCTGAAGCACTCTCTGATTGGGTAACAAGAGTCACTAAATGGCCAATTAGCTGATCAGAAAGAGTATAGGAAGGTGGGACTTCCTGAGACCATGAAAGGACCCTGGGTTTTACACAGAGGAAGTTCCCTGCCAGGTCTCCAGAGCAGCCTACAATTCCACTGGCCTAATATAACAGTTTATTTTATTAATAAGTATCCAGCAGCTGCCCCACCAGACTGCACTGCCATGCCACATCACCAGGCTGACCTGCCAGACCAATAGACCTCTAAGGCGAGTCAGGCTTGCTGGCCTTCTACCAGGCCATCAGTTGCTCCACCAGCCTACTATAACAATTTATAGTTACTAATAAATATCATTGTTAACAAGGTTGCAGTTTCAATTTGTCTCTCAGAGGTGGCCATCAAAAGGTTCAGTATCATGAAATGACCTGTCTGGTAAAACAATTGGTTAATAAAAGTCGCTAATGGTCAATTAGCTAGTCAGAAAGAGTATAGGAAGGTGGGACTTCCTGAAACCATGAAAGGACCCTGGGTTTTACACAGAGGAAGTTCCCTGCCAATTGAATGTTCCTGAATATTTTAGCCCCAACATCTTACTATATGACCCTCCTAGACACAAAGTCAGGTAACTAGGAGCCTTTAATTAAATGATGCATCTACTTCAGCTGGTTAAAGTATATTTTGTAAGAGGAGTTAGATTAATATAAATTAGATTTAGTGAGTAGGGCTTCTGATACAATCTCTTAAAAGGGGTCATGAAGATTAGCCTGACACCTGTGGCACTTGGCATGGCAGCATATGGACTAAAAACAAGGTTTATGGCCTGGCATTGTTTGCAGCTGCTAAGAGCCTTACAAAGTGGGTGGAGCCCAGATTAGGCTGAAGCCAGGTGAAACAAGGAGAGACCCTATTGAAGGGTGAAGTGGGTGGAGCCTGAGAGTTTCCACGCGACAGTCGACCAGATGCAAGATGGCTTGCATCATCTGATGGAGAAAATGCTGGTGGACTGAAAAGCTAATCTCAAACAGAGCTGTAAAAATACAGTCAGCTCTCCCTGAGGCAGAAAAAAGCTGGTGAGCAGAGAAGGCCTCAGAAAAGCAGCAAAAGGCCAAGGACCAAAAACCCATGGCACAGCTTTTGCCTAGAAGGGTTTGACCAGTTCAAACGGCAGCCTGAATAGAACTGTGGCCAGCCCCAGCGACTGTTGCAGAGCAGCTGAGTGGCTAATACAAACTAAATAAGTTGGCCTGTGGACAACTGACACATTCCAGAGAGAAGAAAGCCTCAAGCCTCATTTAAAGTGAGGCTGCCATAGCAATAATAGCCAATTTACCCTAAAGGACCTATGTCTGAGATATTCCTGAGGAAAGACTGTTGACCAAATGCCATAAAGGATCTACTCCTGAGGTGTTCCTGATGACTGAGCACCTGCCTCAGAGACTGTATCCTTCTAAAAGGTTAGGGTTAGTTGTTAGATAATAGGTGTTTATGATTTTTAATAGGGTTAGTTGTTAGGTAATAGGGGTTTATAGTTATTCTTAGGGCTAGTTGTTAGGTAATAGGTGTTTATATTTGTTATAAGTGCTTATAGCTATTAATAAATATATTTGTTAATTAAAAGTTTCATCTTCAGGATGTGACTCTTTGTGACTAAATTACTTCCCAGGGTTGCTGTTAAAATTAAATGGGTTGTCTATAGCCATATGAATATGCCTAATCTTGTCTGATTTCATAAGCTTAGTGAGTTTGAGCTTGGAGAGTGCTTTGATGAAAGATTAAATGAATTATTGAAGTCAAGTGCTAGTATGAACTCAATACTTTTGCTCTTTTAAGTTTTTTGTTAGTTTGTTTTTGTATTTTTTAAGCTCCACATAATACCAATGCACTTGGTACAGGTTTTTAAATATTTCTTCAAATTCCTTTACATGTGTTCCATCGTGAAATAAAGTCTGAACCCATCCTTCTCCCTGTAAGACTGACTGGTTCTCTGCAAATGTTTCCTTAAAATGCATTGCAAGTAACACTAAGAAATGACTAAGTGTGGCTTCTAAGTGAGATCAGGAATGGCCATGTATCTTCTTCCTGGGCCTGTCTTGGTTTCAGTTGTCACACCGTGAAAAAGCCCGAGACAGACTAAGCTGGGGTCTCAGTCAAGAGTAAGAAGAATCAGTCCCTGACATGGGAGGGAACAGGACTCCAGCTCCTTTCATCCTCTTGTGACATTTTCTTGAGAGAGCCTGGTAAAAAAGGCCTGGACAAGCTTGCTCACTCCCTGGAGCTTTGAAGGAGAAAAATAATAGGATGGCTGTGGCTTTAAAACACTGAGTTTTGGGGGTGACTCATATAATAAATTCTGGTTTTTCAGAACACTGGGTGTGAGCTTTTCTATTTGGTCTTGCCCTCAGCCCTGTGTAGAAAGTACCAGGTTTCATCATCATTTCGAGTGTGATGAACATGATGAATATTGGCCATGTCACCCGAGATCATGTGACTTTTCTTCCAGATATAAACCAGAACCCAGGCTCTGGGTCCCTAGTATGGCACCCATTTCCTGTGGTCTAGGTTCAGAGGTTGAGGTTACACTACACCCAACCATGACATTTGAACCATTGTTAGAATATGCTGCTGTATGAAAATGCATCCTCTACATATCTTGTGTTCAGCTTGTTCAAAACAACCAGCACCCTAGTTTTATGTTTCTATCCATGGAATTAGTGTGTTTACATAACTTTGACCATATAACAACGAATCACCCCAAAACTCAGTGGTTGAGAACAGCAGCTGTTATTCATTAGACATAATTATTTATGTGGGCCAGGAATTAAGGAGCAGCTGGGCATGGGTGCACATCTGTAATCCAAGTGCCCAGAGTTGCTGAGGAAGGAGGATTTTGAGTTCACAGTCAAGTCAAACTGGGCTACATAGTTAAGACTGTCACAAATCAACAAACAAAAAGTAATTAAGTTGCACACTTGGTTGACAGGCTATATCCTGGAGTACTACAGTTATTGGGGCTGGAGAGATGGCTTACTGGTTAAGAGCACTAGCTGCTCTTCCAGAGGACCTGAGTTCAGTTCCCAGCACCCGCATAGTAGCTTATAACTATCCATAACTCTAGTTCCAGGCGATCTGATGCCGTGGACCTCCATGGTCACCAGGCATGTTATGCACAGATATACATAAGGACAAAACAGTCATACCTATAACATAAAATAAAAAAAACAAATCTCATGTTTTTAATTAAGGGGGGAAGAAGTTACAATTATCTTTCAAACAAGTCTGCACTCAGGTGAAAGGCTGATGGTGCTAAGGAATGGACTTCTGATCTGGCTCCCTCACATAGCCTCTAGTCTCCACAGCACTGCTTGAGTATCCTCACAGCAAGGCAGGATTCCCAAAGTGAGCTACTCAAAAGGCCACAAAAACTGTAATACCTTTGTCACCTAATCTTGAAAGGCACAGCACTTCCCTGTGTTCTATTGGTCTCACAGATCAACTCTCAGTCAGTGTGGGAAGGACCACACAAGAAAGACACAAGTATCAGAGGATGATGACCCCTGGAGGCTTTCTTTGAGGCTAGGTACCACAATCAGTATGGTCACCCTAAGGATGAAGAGATGGGGCAGAATGTTGGAAACCCAAGAGCTCAAGGCCATGTTTGCTGTTTCTAACAAAGGTCGAAGCTGGGTGGTGGTGGATCTCTGTGAGTTTGAGACCGATCTGATCTACAGAGCGAGTCCAGCACAGCCAGGGCTATACAGAAAAACCTTGTCTAAAAAAACAAAAACACAAACAAAAACAAAAAGCCAAATCAGATTGAATGCAGGTGTATTTTGATGCACTAATGTTAGTATCTTCAGGAAGTTCTTTGGGATGTTGCCATGGAAATATGGAGTATGGGGGTGGAAAAACCAAACAGAAGGCCTCAATTTTTTTTTTTTTTTTTTTTTTTTTTTTGGCCAGTAAATACCTAATGGCTGAAAAGGTTAAGGTGTCTTGCATTTGTTTTTCTCTAAAGTTGATGGGTAATATGAATTCTCTTATACAGACATAGGAAGGTTTCTCTATGTAGCTCTGGCTATCCTGGAACTCACTCTGTAGACCAGGCTGGCCTTGAACTCACAGAGAAATCCCGAGTATTGGGATTAAAGGCGTATGCCACCAAACCCAGCCCTTACTTCACTTTAAAACTATAACCCCTACATTGATTTTTATATAATTTAATGTCCTTAGCTTGAGCTGTTATGGCTTGAATATGAACCACAGGAGGCCCACTCATCCTCATTAATTCATCCAAATCCCTTTAACTTTCTAGAGTCTTCCTCCAAATTCATGACATTGGAAGTTATGATTTTAATGTATGAATCTGGGGGTTGAAATGAAGATGAAATCTATAACAATTATGTACACTCTGACCAGTGTGTTACTTTCCAATACTGCAAGAAAATGTCTGAGGTATCCAACTTTAAAACACAGGTTTATGGCGGGTGAGGTGGCACAGGTCTTTAATGGCAGCACCAGGGAGGCAGAGGCAGACAGATCTCTGTGAGTTCAAGGCTAGCCTGGTCTACAGAGTGAGTTCCAGGATAACAAGGGCTACACAGAGAAACCTTGTCTCAAAAACCCAACAAAACAAACAAACAAACAAAAACACAGGTTTACAGGCCAGGCCTTGTTGGCTCACACCTTTAATCCCAGAACTTGGGAAGCTGTGGATCTCTGTGGGTTTGAGACCAGCCTGGTCTACATAGTTAGTTTCTAGTCAGCAACCTAGACAAACTGTCTCAAAGACAAAACAAAACTGCAAACAAACGAACACAACACATAGATTTACTTTGGTTAACGTTTTTCAAGGATTTGGTTCAAGACCGGTTGGCCTCATTGCTTTTGAGCTGTGGGAAGGCAGCTCATTGTAGTGAGAGCATATGAAGAAACCCAAAGTCTCTCACCTCATGATGAGGGAATGAAAAGGTGGGGGGTGAGGAAAGAGATCATGGTCTCACATTCCCTTGAGGGCATGTGTCCAGTGACCTAAAACCTCCCATAAGCCCCACCTTAAAGATTCTACAACAGCCTAACAGCACCAAGCTGGGAACCAAACCTTTGACCCAAAAGCCTTTGCAGCAGATTCCAGATCCAAACATAATACTCACTTATCTCAGTTTTGGAAATTTATCCACAAAAACAAAAGCAGCTACATGCAAGGGTAGAAGTGTAATGGAACTTATTCCAGGAGTATTGTTACAAGGAACACCAGAGACCACCTTAATATTTACACTTGGACCAAGGAAATTAAATTCCATATTGATGAAAATGTGCAGCCACTAAGCATGATGAATTAGAGTCATGTGCACCCATGACATAGTAAATCTTTTGTTGTTTGTTTTTCAAGACAGGGTTTCTCTGTGTAGTGCTGACTGTCCTGGGGCTCACCGTGTAGACCAGGCTGGTCTCAACCTCAGAGTTCCATTTGCCTCTGCCTCCCGAGTGCTGATGTGCACTACTAGCACCCAGCAACATGGTAAATCTTAAAAGATCAGAGTAACATATAATATATAATGCCTTTTCTGTATAAAATAAAAGATGGCATCTTTTTATGTTTGCACGAATCTGGAGGGAAGGCTTTCAGAAAGAATTTGTTTTTAATAACTTGTTTACCATTTTCAGGGAGAGGGGAATTGGGAAAGGAGCAAAAATAGGAGAGAAAATGTATAGCGTATCCAGGGCATCACACATCTGTACTGTCGTTTCACTGCAATTTCAGTGACGCTAAGTTTAACAAATGAACCTTCCTTGATTAAGAAGCTCCTGTCCAAGTCTTCCCACCATAGCCTGTCTTCAGCTTTTCCTGAATTGAAGGGGATAAAATGGTCCCAAAGGAAAGCTGGGGCGGGGTAGGGGGTAACCATTTCTGGTGAGGTGCAGAGGACAGAATGGATTGCTAGTGCTTAGGAGGAGAGCTGATGCTGTATGTCAAGCCACTGGTGAGAAATGTGTTGCAGAGCTGTAGCAGCTCCGAGGGAGGGGGTGTCTCACAGAGGCCCTCAGGTCCCACTTAGCCTGGCAGCATTTCTTGGGGAATATTGATCAAAAGTGCTCACCTCTATCTTGCAAGGAGCATAATGCAGTCTGTGAGTATTCATGGGAAAAAGCTTTTCTTGGCCAGGCTATTTTCTGAAGTCAAAAAGATCCTTTCAGGAACGGTAATAGCAGTCCCTCCACACTTCACACCCTCAGTGAAAAGCACACTCCAATTTTCAGACCCTAGGACCCCACGCCTAGGAGGAGGCTGACGAGTGGGACCTATTCACGTAAAATGGTCTGTCAAACCCAATGAACATTTTGCCAGAGGGAGGAGAGATACATAAATGTTAGATTAAAAATTCGACCTGGACACACAGGAAGAGGCACCCTTGTTCCTGAGATCATTTAGTGCATCTGTTCTTTCTTAAATGGAATTTCCAATCATGTACATAATGTAGCCTGCTATGGAAGGCAGCATATTGGTGTGATATTAAACCTGTGTTTTTCATGTCTGGCAAGAACTTCCTAGTTTCTCTGACTTTGGCTATGTAAAAGGCAGAATTGCGTACATTATTTCTTAATTTACCTATCTACCTGTGTGTGTGTGTGTGCGCGCGCGCGCGCGCGCATACACACACCCCTTTCTTTCTCTAGTGCTGGGAATCAAATCTGGACCTCTTTCATGCTTGGCAAGTGTTCTATCAGTATACAATACAGCAGCTTAAAACCTTGCCCCTTTTATATTAGCCTAACTTAATTTAGACTAGTAGGGACTTAGGTATTAATTTTTTTTTTTGTAAAATTCTAATAACCAAATAAGGCACAATGCAATTTGAGCAAGTTCTTTTCAGTGACTCTTTAGCCCAGGTGTCATTTCCCACAGTCCCCTGCTGTGGTGCTTCTGGTCAGTTACTTTGCGGCACATGTGAAAGCACCTTTGGGCAGGGGGGAGTGTGGTATAAGCACACATGCCTTTGCTTCCCGGATGGGCCGCCATCTATGCTGGAGAGACGCTTACAGCTGACAGCATGTGGAAAACCCGACCCCTGGGCTTTGGAAGCAAGCCATTCCATTTGCTGGTGGTCCCTGTGGTGCTCAAGGACCTTGGTGTGCCTTTCCCATTGTTCCCTGGAATTCTTACCTGTAAATGCTCCTAGGAGGCAATGGTGACATTTTCAAATGGTACAGGCACTAAACACCATGTGGCTCTTTGACTCCAGAAGGTGGGAATGAACTTTCAGGGTGTGGCTGACCTGCTTGGGCATTGCACCAAATCCACCTTTCTTCTTTTCAAAGTCATTTTTCTTTTTAGTAATACCTGTACAATCTGTCTTTCCAGGAATGTGCTATCTGGTGGTTTTTGAATTCCCAGTAGGAGTTGGTTCCAAGTGCTCTTTTTGTAGGTGATAAAGAGAGGTTAGATTTCTGGCAAACCAGATCTTCTCAGTGCCAAAACTTTGCTGTGTTCAGCCTGGCTCCTATGATATGGCTCAAGGTGGTCTCAGATGAGGAACATCCTCACAGCGGTTAAACTACAGTGGGCTCAGGAAAACTACATTGTTCAAGAAACAGTCCATGGACAGGTTAAGGACAGTTATTGGTGCTGAATGGAGGTGTCATTAAGACCTGAGAACCTCAGCTCCTGGCTGGAGTCCCAGTCTAGCTGCATGAGAACCAGTGCGGGAACATCTTGAGGCCTTTTTTTTTTAAACAGGAGAAGTGGATGAAGGACAGGGTTGGTGTTCCCAGCTGTAGATCAGGATGTTAAAGAAACACATGTAGAGAAGTCCTACTTTGTAATCTTTTCTCATAACTCCCATGGGTTTGTTTTTTGTTAATGAAATGCAATTAAAACCACATCCATTCATAGAAAGAAGAGCAAATGAGAATAGTACTTCTTGATATGTTTCCATCAAGTGGCCTTGGCTTAGATGACACACACAGAGCCACACCATAGATGTGTGTACAGAGGTGACCACTGTAAATGTGGCATCCACTCGCTAGGAGATAGTCCACCGGAAATCCCTTTCCCTGTGTTTTCCCAGAAACAGGTATTTACCCTGAAAAACAAAACAAAACAAACCCCCTACAACTGCATTTTTCTAACAATGGTAGTTTTCACTGGAAGCTGAACTCTATGACATGGTCTGAGACTCCATGAGGGGGATGATGAGGGATTTGGAAGATGACTCAGTCCTTATGGGAAACATGGTGCCTAGAATCTTTTTGCTATAAGGAACCTTTATGAGACAACAGCGTTTGCACTTCAAGTGCTCATTTCCCTATCTGAAAGGTAGCCCGAGATGACCCCAGAGGAAAGCTCCCTATGAATCCTGGAAGGCCATCTGCTGAGCTAAATGGTTAGCAAGAGGGGGGGAGTCAGCTCCAAGGAGCAGCTGTAGAGCAGTAGGCCACCAACTCCACAGACACATGGGGGCTGCCTAGAATACCATCAACCAGGCTCCTCTAGTTCTCCAATCGATCCCCGGGCATCCATCACCTTCTGGGTAACTATAAGGGATGTAGATGCTTTAGTTCTACCCTAGTAGAAAATGAGGCAGGGATCCGAATCCTCCTTAGAAGGGCCTAAATGAAGCATAAGGCTGAGAAGTATTGATTCTGACTCAGAATTTGAGTTGTATCTAGAGTGAAATATATATATATATATGTATATATATACACATACATATATATATATATATATATATACATAAAAGCTCTTGATTATTAGCTAAAAGCTAAAAGGAAACCAAGTCAATTCAGGTTCCACTTCACATTTGATCTCCCAAAACACCACCAGGATGGCCCTTTCTCAGGACATGAACATGTTCTGCAAGTAATGGGTACTCAGCAAGCATCTGCTAAAGGAACAAATAAACGATTTTTACAAACTTGGTTGGTCAGTGTCCTAAGAATTCACTGTCATCTGGAACATGGAGTGGCCCAGATGCTCTCAGAGACCACAGGCTAGGCTTCAGTGTGATTGCTGGAGTCCTGAGGCAGAAGATATTGATACCTGGCTTCAGCCACAAGAGGAGACCAAATTACATGTTGTCTGCCACCTAATAACAAAATCCTCAAATACAACTTACTCCTTAGGGGCAGGGTCTGTACCTAGCAAGGGAGCTGCCTAGGAAAGAGAAAGCAGGGGGAAAGGTCATTGTGAGGCTTAACATCAGTTGTAGAAACAGACCATAACTGGCCCACTCTGCCATCATAAAGACAGGGATGGGTGTAAGTAGGTGAGAAGATGGACAGAGGACAGGATTGGTGTTCCCAGCTGTAGACCACAGTCTTGAGGAACCACATAAGCAGAGTTTATTTTGTGATCATTGGAGGCTACAGGTCCTCTGGTGGCTGGATATTAGCATTCCATACTATGAACGACGAAGTAGATTCTACGTGAGTTCGTGTAAGCTTCCTGAATGGTATCAGCACTTTTGTTGGCTTTAGTGTACAGAATGCTTTTGAATAACTTCGTTCAATTAAAAAAATGCAAACCAATACTTTATTAGATGGTGGAATAAACTTTTATTTTCCTACAAACTATGAGAATGTAAGAAACACATAGCACTTAGATGCTGTGCTTCTAATTCATCAAATCATCACAGTAAATCAGAACGTAAAAGAGCGAACTGGAGCTGAGTGGCACCATTATGGAGCTAAGAGTTTTCCCAGCATGGCTGTCTTTGTGGAGTGTGTCCCAGTGTGCACGTACACTCCTGCCAAGGTGGAGCAGACTTGGAGGTGAACCCCCCCCCCCACCTCAGAACAACCTAGATGTGCAGCATTGGGAAGTTAAATACAACAGACCTCAAAACAATCAAATGACATGCTATAACTTAAGTTATCATCTCTATCAAATTTCCCCCTATTTGTATTTTACAGATATTAAACATTGTAGACCTGAAACTAAGGAAAGGCCCACTTACTTCGTACATCATATACATAGAAACTGGGTGCAAATACAAGGATGGGTGTTTGTTGATGAGTTTCCCTCAGGTGTGACATCCCCTTGGGTGGGTGTGGAGTGACAGTGACACATGAAAGAAGTACAGGAAGGATTAGAGGGTTCATCAAACCTCCACCACAAGTTAGCGGAGACGGAAGGGACACCTGAGACCGTCAGGAAGACAGGGTTTGCATGGCTCACTGGAGCTGCGCAACCTCCTTTATAAGGCTAAGGGTCCTACTAATCAGCCATACGGCAGTCAGAGTCTTTCCCGGGGCTCTCTAAGAGCTGCCAGCATGGCTGCTGAAGACACTGTAAAAGTCACTCACCAGGCTACATTTCTCTTCTCGGGTCTGCTGAAGGTCTGGCTATTTTTTAAAAAGTCCTAATTTTGTAGGGTTACTATTTTTTAAAGCATAAAACTCTAATCAACAAGACTATAAACATCACTTTCCCTCTTTATAGACATCTGGAAATCCATGTGCGGAGAAGTAAGGGCACTGGTCAGGCCCTGCAGGAGCCCAGAGAATCTTATGACACTTAGGGTAATTAGGGACACTTTTATTACAGATGGCTGACCTATTAATACTAATGTGGAGAGTGGCTCTCTGGAGGGCCTCTGCCGGATGAGTGACCCTTAGCAATTTTGCTAAAAGACATTTATTATGAAAACACAGTATTTGCTTTTATAACTGAAAAAAGGAAACCCCGAACTTGATCATTTCAATTTTCCACCCCAAATAACAAGAACTGCTAACTCTGACCGAACATGGTTGCCAGAGTCTCCACTCCCCAACTCTAAGTCTCTACCAAGAACTATTACCAATCCAAGACCCGTGGGCTAAACAGTAAAACACATAAACTGTGGCTGTCACACTGGGCATGGGGCAGGTAAAGGTTACAACAAGGTCAACTTATGTGCTACCTCCAATTGGATTTCTTACTCCAAGTCTGAGTGTTGCCTTGTGGAAACAAAAGAAATTATGAACAGTAGAAAAAGGGATTTAAACAGAACCTCTGGGGCCTGGGTTGTGGCCCTGGGCTCTGTCATGACTGAGAGAAACAGAAACGAAAGACTTCCAAATGACAAGAAATTCACAACAGGGGCTTACGGACCCTGAAGATAACTGCTCCTGCACAAGCTACTTAATGACTGAGTGCCACTGGGGCCTCTAGTGCCCAGGACTTGGGAGGCGCTTTGAGCAGAAGCTATAGGTCTGGGTACTTTGTAAACATCAAAGCAACAGATCGATAATAGAAGTCTGAGCAGCACTAGCCACATGCATATGTATATGTGCGCACACACACAGACACGCATGCACGCACGCACACACACACACATGGAGTGGGTGGGGTAAGAATCTAAGGTATCAGTGACACGAAGGGAAATGTCATGACATCTCATTTCCCTTCTATCACCATTAAACTCCCAATAAGTGAGCATCCCGGGCCATCACAAAACAGCACACAGGGGTTAGGGGTTCTCTTCTGCTTTGCAGTGTCTTTTCTGTCTATGATCTTTAAGCAGCTCTCCAGGTGCTTCTGTCTGTGGGCCTGGGATGGAAGGCTGCTGAACTCCCTCCAAAGCAGGAGGACGGATTCTCCCTGCAGTTAGAAGGTGCTCCTGGAACAGTGCTCTCAGAATTCTCAATCACTGGAAGACTGACTCTAGCTTCTGGATCTGCCCCTTTCTCTACAGAGGTCAGTAGCAGTTAAATCAGTTCTCCAGTAGATGTAAAAGGCTGGCTCCTTTGGGAGAATGGACACTGATGAGATAGATAAGGAGGCTCAGAGGAGGGGCCAAGCAGGCTAGGAAGAACATGTGTGAGAACACGGGGCAGAGGAACGTAGAGAGGTGGCCATGCCCAGGACTTCCCTTCCCGTGCCTGAGCCCCTTGAGCCTATCCCAGCTGCTTACCTGCTGGGTTGGAGGGGCCACCATCAATATGTGCACTGGGAAATGGCCCCACGTGGCGGGACCACGCACGCAGCAAGGGATGGCCTCTGCTGCACTGTCTGTGTTTCGCTCTGTGGCAGAGCAGAAAATGAAGTAACTCTGTAACTCTGAGACAGTGCCAGGGCCGGGGCAGAGGTCTTCCCTGTAAACTGACTCCTAGTTGCCAGAGTCAAAGGTTTAAGATGTCCACCAAGGGACATACTTAACTCCTTCCCTCCCTCCTATCCCTAATTGGCACAACACACTTTTCTTGGAGCCAAGTAGGGGTGTGTGTGTGTGTGCATTCTATTGCTTGGAATCTATTACCCTAAAACTCATGTGACAAGAACTGTTTCTGTGCCCTATCTTGGTCTGTGAACAGGCAGGAGGAACAGTACAGATGAGCTTTCAGGGGCAATGGATAGGACGGGGGTGTGGGTCAGTCCTGGAGCAGGCACTAATCTTGTATTGATACAGGTGGTGCTGGGGTAGGCATGGCTGAGCTGGGCCGAACATGTGTTCAGCACTCTCATGTGGACAGCCCCATATTTCTAGACACTCCTGATGGCTCTATGTGGGCATGTCACTGTCAAGACCTGTCAGAACTCTATGTTATCAGAAGAATCTTAGTGGAATGGAGAGGAAACTTCCTGTGGGAAATGATCCTGGGGACAGCCAGTTTCCATGATGATGAAATTTTTGAGTTAACTGTAAATCCTAACATAAGGATTAGCAAAATCAGTATGGAGGAAATTCCTCCAACAATTACACAATTGTTTTGTTAGCCCTTTTGGGAATCAAGCTAGATTGTATAAATGAAAGGAAAACAACTCAGGGATACAGATGCCCTTTGCCCCTTCCCTGTGGGCCCTGAACCTTCACTCCTGTGTTCTGCCTAGAGACTCTAAGCTTCTCCACTGCCCATGTGACATCAGGTTTCCTCTTGGTCGATGGCAGCTTTTTCTTTTTTTTTCTTCTGAAACCCAGTTTGGTGAGATTCCAGCAGAAGAGGGGCACAGCCTTGTTTGAAGGTTCCACACAAACTAGAATACCTCTGACCTTGGGGGTACAACAATGGGAAGGGTTTCTGCATGTGGTGGCACAGTGCCAGTTTCCTGGAGTCTGGAATTGAGAGTTCTGGGGAAATCAGGAGAGTCTTGCCTGTCTCTTCTACATGGAGGATTTTCTTGGGGTCCAATACTCAGGCTGGAGGTCAAAACCTCTACAAAGGAAGCAGAGAACGGCCACGTCACAAAGGCCAATGAGAATTTCTGGTCACATACTGAACGAAGTATATTCAGTGCTCAGAAGACAGGGACCATGGTCATTGGGAAATGGGTTTGAAGTCCTCCCTCCCCACAGTGGGCTGTTCAAGGATGTCTGTTGAGACGTGCCACGCTTCTTAGTCTTTGCCATGGGTTCTTCTACAACATAAAAGAAATTACAAATCTGTGACTCTGAAATAAAATCAGCCTTTCTGGCTAGTACAGAAGTAAAGAATGAAGAGAAAGCATCAGACTGCAGCACAATGGAGTGAAAGCCACGAAGGAGCCCTGGGCAGAGTTAATGGCAATGCTGTGTTACTGGGATCCCAGCATGTTTACATATTGATATTTCACACGAGTTACTACTCAGTTACTCCCTAAAGGGCCTAAGACTAGAGGTCATGCCTAAATTGCTTGTCTGAATGAGTCCAGATGAGCATGCAGCTATTTAGCACTAGTGGGAACAAGGAATAAAATTAAAACTCGCAGCTCTGTACTCTTCCCTTCCCCAGGGTGGCTGTCTGAGAGCTCAGAGGAATACAAGAATGCCTGCTGCAACACTTGGCCACTGTTGCGGTGTCGGCTGGTCTCCCAGAGGGCCACTCTGCGAAGGAGAGGATCATTTCATCACCCTTCTCCTTATGATATATTTTTAAATGCTCTAAGCTTCCCTGAGTGGCCTCTGCCTAGAACAACCCTCCAAAGCAGGACTTCTGGAGCCTCCTCCTCCAAGGGCTTCTCCTCTAGAACTATGACCTTTGAAATTGTAATTATTGGTGTTTGAAGTAAATTTACTTACGTTATTTTGTTTACATCTTTTCATTTATTTACCTCTTTATTTGTTTATATGTCTTGTAACCTTGTCTTATCCTTTCTGGGGAAGAGCTTCTGGAATCAATCCTTACAAGTTCCCTTGACCTGTGGAGCACTCTGTCCCATGTGCTCTATGGTTTCTCACTTTCAGATTTCATGGACAGGCTTTCTCTCTCCCTCCCTTCTAGGCTTAGGGAGGTGGCCCACAGAGAGGTCCAGGGCCCTTCTCCTATTGTTTTCCTCTTCAGAAAAAGGCTACTAAGGGTGGGGTAAGTTCAGTGGTAGAAGACTTGCCTAGCATGCATGAAGCCCTGAGTTTTAGCACTGCAAAAATACAAAACCCATTGGTTTAAACAAAGGCAGCATAGCTAGACATGGTCATCCAAAGATTAGTATAGTTTTTAAATATGTATTTGTTTGCTTACTTATATACCTGTGTGCCACCTGGTGCCAGCTGTGAGCTGCTGTGTGGGTGCTGGGAATTGAACCCTGGTCTTCTGGAAGAGCAGCCAGTGCTCTTAACCCCTAAACATCTTTCTAGCCCCCTAAGGACCAGATTTTTAAAGACATCTCTCCATCTAGTTGTTGGGAGTAGGCAGGAACATTTGATCAGGGGTAAAGGGAAACAAATCTGATTGAACCTCAGAGAGTATTCTGGTTTGAAATGCCACCCATTCTGATCAGATCAGTTGGGATTAAGAAGCCAAAAAAGGAAAAAAAAAAAAAAAAGCAAGTCAATGAATGCTTTAAATATATTAGGGAAAGGAATGAAGCATTGCTAATGTTTGGTCAGAAGGCAAAACATTTTAGCGGTGCCCTGATCCCCCACTACCAAGGAACACAAGTAGAATAGAGGGGTCACAGCTTGAGTTCCTGCAGCTGGACAGAGTAGTGACAGCTGTCCCACTCAGTAAACCTGAGTCAGCACTTCAAAGTTCTGCAAGCAAGGAGCTTGTACTCCTAAAGGCAAGGACCCCACTGGCCAAAGGCAGAGAACAAAGCCATACCAGGATCCACTGCACCCATGACTCAAGCATTCCTTCAGTCGTGGACTTTCTGCTGGCACACCTTCATCCTACAATGGCTTCCCTGTACCCACTGTACCCCATGATGGATGGGGAGGTAGCAGCTGCAGAATGCAAAAGTGGGGCACAAATGATAAGGGCTGCCTTCTTGATCCAGTGACTTGCAAACTACTGACAGTGCTGTCCCAGCTTGGCGTCTGCTATGGATGGAAGCTGGGGCCTATTCAAAGGATATTTGGGCTCTATTTTACCTCTGCCAGGGCAGGGGCAGGAGTACATGGCAGAGGCACCTATACATGCAAGTCTTTGTCCCCAAACTCTTACTGGGAAGGATACTAACAATTCTGTTTCACCCCTTCCTGACAAGAGCACTTGTGTTCTGTAGATCCTGTCATCTTTGAGGGCTGATGTAAGTTAGCTCAGTTTGGGACACTACTGGGACCAGTCCTAAGCCATGGCTGAGAAGAAGAGAAGGAGCAGCTGGGCTAGAGGACTGATTCACTATAGTGGCCAGCTGCACATCTAGCCACCAGGTATGGCAGCCTGGTGGGTTACGGAGGTGTCCTGGGTAAGCCACATCTATTTGTGTTGGGACCACTGTAGGAACATGGCTAATAACTCTCTTTTGAGTGTTTTTACCATAGCCAATATCCAAGCCTCTCCTGCTTGTGGACCAGATAACAAGTACAGCCAGGCCGCACTGGAGAGCCATTACTCAGTCCTGCAGTGGTGGCTGCCATCTGAGGTATCTGTGCTGGGTCGGGATCCCAGACCCAGGACAGAAAGGTCAGGCTGGAAGGTCACACCTGCCATCTCAGCTTGTTCTCTGCATCCTAGACTGTGGATCCAGGGGTTCACCGCCCTCTGCACTCGCCCAGCTTTTGTTGCTTCTCTTCCTCCAGCTGCTCTATTCAACAGTCCTCCTTGCCGACCTGGACCTGCCCTCCCTGTGTAGAGGCCTCTGCTAAGGCAAGCAGTCAAAGGCCAGGCCAGCACGTGCCTCCTCTTATCGGCTCATCTCAACATCCTGCTTCTCCAAGCCTGGCCAACAAAAAAAAAGGGGGGCGGGGGGGGGGGCTGCGCCCATGGCTCCCTGCAGCCCCTACACAAAGGGGAGGCAACAAAGACATTTTCCATGATGGCAGGTGTTGGTGTCAGATTCCACCCAGAGTGTCCCTGCAGAAGAAAGGCAGGCAAAGCTGGGCTCTATAGGCAACACAGACATGCAGGGGCAGGAGAGTGGGCAGGGCCCCTTGGGAGGGGACAGGAGGCAGGCAAGGCTGAGGCCCAAGAAGGAGAGTGGGCATGTAAAGTGTTAGTCAGCTGATACCCCCCTCCCTGAAAGCAGGGCTTGGCAGGGGTGGTGGACCCACCAAAGTGTCTTACCTTGCTCAAGTATCGTAATGAGACCATTATGAATTTTAATCTGAAGGGAGAAAAGACAAAAATCCAGTGAGTGAGAGGATGATACCTGCACAGCTGCAGCTTGGTAGTGACACGAACTGCTGAGAACACACGTATCCCCTAGCTGACCCTAGTCCTAAAGTCTCCTGCATCGTTCCTGGAAGTTTCCTTGAATACTCACTTGATGGGACCAAATACTGGTTGGTGCCATGTTTACAAGAGTCCTCATAAGCATAGTGAACTGAGGGAAGACCTCAGTTTTCCAGTCTTTATGACAGGTCCCTATCACTCCCTCCACACCATCTTACTCCCTATACTTTCCATAGCACACAAAAACCACAGCACGAACACACGTGCTTTTGCTTTCAGAAAGCAGTTTTCTACCCCATCCCACCCCTCCCCAACTCTCCTCAATTCTATATAGCTAAGGCCCCCATTGAGTCTGGACATCAGCACTGACACAAAACATTGTGCACACTGCAGCAATGACAAACTCAGACTTTCTGCTGGTCTCATCTGGCAAAGTTGGCACAGTGACTAGAGATTTTTCTAACACCAATGAGCCATTCTTTCTGTTACGCTTTTCTGAAAGAAGTGTGTGTACTTCTATGAAGTTGTATTTTCCAATCTATTGATGAAAACTTGGCCGCTGATAGAGTACTTGGGGTGGGAAGCCAGGATCCATACCAGCCCTGGATGAACAAGTGGCACTTCCTTGTCCTACTATGAACTCGGCTCCTTCTCCATGTGAAGGCATGAGAAGCTCTGTTTGTGAAAAGGGCTGACTGTGGGTAACAGACCCAGTGGGTCCTTAGATGACAATATAATTACGAGATTTCTTATTTTCCCAGTGTGCCAGGCTGCACGGCTCCATTTCATCTAATGGAAGATGGCAAACAGAGAGCGCCTCTGTGTGCATGAGTCTACCTTGAGTGGAAGAGCCTCAGGTTTTCAGAATGCCATGCCCCCATGCTCTCCCATGTGAGAAAAGGCCCTTTATGAAGGGGCTCCTTGATCTCACTCTCCTGCAGCCCCCCTTGGTCCTGGTTATGCTATGCATACAGGCCCTTGATTGGTGGAAACCCAGAAAGCAGATGGCGCGCTAACAATGGAGAACTTGTTTGTAATTGCTGATGAGGACTGGTTTGCTCCTCTCCTGAGGGTCCCCAGACACAGCCTGGTGTGGTGCGCCAGCCCACAAAGTCTATCTCAGTAACTGCCAATCCATGGTTGAGTTAAGGAGATGCATAGGCAGAGACAGTTGGAGGCTGCTTTGATTATTCCATAGGGCTCAGATGTCACCGGCTCTTGACATGCAGGCAGTACTCTTGAAGGGTGGGCTCCGAGTCACTGGAACCAGGGAATAGGCTGTACTTCTTTCTCAGTACAGTCCCAGGGGTTAGCATACACATTATTGGAGGAGTCTAGAAGAGAGAGCACTGAACTTGGAGATGAGGAATGAGAAGAGACTGGGGAGGCACACGATGCCTGGGAGGAAAGAAAGAGACATGAAGCATGGTTTTTCCCCCACCTTTCTTTTCATCAGCTGGACACCAGACATGTTCTGCGTACCATTACAGGTTGTAGCAATGGATATAGCAGACAAAAACCCTTGCTTTCATGGCTGTAGCAGATGGTGCGGGAGGTAGAGCACACAAATAAAACAGACACACATATTTCTGTGGTGTCCTAAGGGAAAGGACACGTTAGGAAACAAAAGTCTTGAGAGACACTGTTCTGCAGGGTTACAGTGTGTCTTGAATAAGAAGATGTGTTTGGACATTACTGGTGCTGAGAAATCAGCAGCCAGTTCCTTTCCATGTAGGAGCTTCTGGAGAGAATCCTGGACAGATCCCCTTCACAGTCTACCTTAGACACTAACCAGCCTGGTTGCTGGCCCATTGGCAGCTGATACTCGAGAGTTAGAGCCTGTAGAATGCGGAGGCCATTTTTAGAGAAGGGTTTTACTTTTTGGTGTTGTGTGACTTCTTTGATATTCTGATTATCAACAAGGATTTTCTTTTTTAATTCAGGAAATAATGAGAATACAGATCTCCAATCATATTTGTTATTGATTGGGGATCTGTATTCTCTGCAGCTCTGCCTAGAGATGCTATTTGAGAGTCTGTGGGTCTTTGTAGGGCATGTTTCTTCCAGCTGCAAAGTAGTATAGTTTGAAGCAAGCTTCTTATCTCTGAGGAAAGCCTGCTATCCAGCACTGACACCTGGGGTAAATGTGGGCCAGAGCAGACAAGAAACAGGCTGCCTCTTCCCACATCCTCGTTATTGAACAGTCAGTGTGGAAATGATTAACCGGTTCGAGATAATTAGGAAAGAGAATGGTTTTGAGAGTTGGCATGGGTGAGGGAGAAAGACTGGACAGGGGTTCCAGCTTTAGGCAAGTGCTAACTATTCTCCCAGCAGGAAGGCAGGCAGTGGGGAATCAGAGCACTGATGGGAGTTATTCAGAACCTTTGGAATGGCTCGAAGAAGGGAACAGGTGCAGGCAGTGGATGGGAAAGCCTGCACACGCAACTCAACACTGGCAACCCAAGACCGGTGGGGATTTGCCAGCCTAATTAACATCTCCAAATAGCCAAGGATGGCTTCCAGTGTTTCTAATCCAGCAGCAGTGGTTATGTCCTGGCTCCAGCCCTGGCACTGGAGTTGGCTTCCTCTGTTTGGTTGTTGGTCTTGCCCATCAACTTTGGTTCTGAAGCAGAAAGCCAAGACAGGACAGCTGGACCAACAAGCACGGAGGGAAGAAGAAAGCACCTGCATTGTGCACTGTGTGCACAGGTGTAGGGCTCTAGTGAGCAGTTGGGACACTAAGAAAAACTTTGCAGGCACTTTTCCTTTTGCCCAATTATTATGTGCACTTAGGAACTATGGCTAAGTCACACATGTAAAATTCATAGTTCAGTGCCAAATTACTGGGTATGTCACAGTGGAGGAAGGTGTCTGGGCCTCTTCAACATTTCAAAGCGCATGGATGGCGAGGTTTTGGTTGCATTTGTAGCTGTAAGGGAAGCTGACAGTTCTCTCAACCTGCCTCCACAGTGCGTGCCTATGAGAGAATCTCAACCTGCCTCCACAGTGCGTGCCTATGAGAGAATCTCAACCTGCCTCCACAGTGCGTGCCTATGAGAGAATCTCAACCTGCCTCCACAGTGTACCTATGAGAGAAGTGCTATTCTCAACAGCCCAAATGACCATCAACTGATGAGTGGATGATGAAGATTTATTTGGCAAATTGAAAAGCCTCCAATAAGGAGAAAGAATTATTCTTTTCTTAGGGCTCAGGCACTAATAGATATCTCATGCTTCAGTGGATGGTCCTACATCATGCACACACAGGCATCACTAATTCAGTTTAGTGGGATATAGAAAAGAAGACATTAAGCTAGAAGTAGGGAAGTCAGGATGGATATGATATTTCAACGTACACATAAGTGGAATTGATAAAATAATTTTTAAAAACACAATAAATGCTACAGCACCAATGAACTTTGGAAACATGCTATGTGAAAGAAATCACGTCATCATATTGTTTAGTTCCATTTACATGAAATGTCTAGGGTAGGCACGGGCACAGAAATGAAGATGGATTTCACAGGACTGCGGGTAGGGTTTGTGGAAGGAATGAAGATTGACTATGAGTGAGCTTTATTTTATTTCTAGGGGAAATGAAGCATTCTAGAATTAGACTGTGGAGATAGTTGTACAATCTATGAAAATACTAAAAGTAGTAAATGTATATTTTAACTGATTGATTTACATGATATGCAAAGTATATTTAAATAAAATTTTTTTTATGTTTTCGTTTCTTTTTTCTTTGTGATGCTGGAGATTGAAGCCAGGGCCTTGTGCATGGTGGTGAAGTATTTACCATGGAGTTATATTCCCATTCCTCCCAGTTAAAAAAAAAAAAAAGGCAGAACAGGACAGAAAATGGTCTGAGAAATACTCTATACTCTCCATTCTAAAAGCAACACAAGAATGACTTCAAGATTTGGGGAGAAAACTCACCTGTGGGCTCAGGAAAGAAGGGGCAGGACAGTGATGAGGCCACTTGGATGTGGCGACACCTCCTGAGCTGAACCGCCCTACTAACTTCACACCACCTTCAAAACAAGCCCCACTGCCTGCAGGTGACATGCTCCTCCTAGTGACCTAAGCTGACTGCAAGCTGTCCTGTAACTTGAGTTCATCCCTCTTAAAACAACTCAAGAGTGGCCTTTTGGGGGGAGGGGGGCTGGGAGTGTTCTGCCGATGTGCTCCCTGGGTTTGGTGTATCTGTCACTTGTGACTATTTTTGAATTTCCTGATAAGCACCAGGATAGGACTCGGGTTATGGTCCTGTGATGCTACATTTAAGTGTCTGAGTCCTTGGACTTAACCCCTAGCACCCAAACAAATGAGCCAACGAAGAAAATGCTCCTTTGTCTTTGGACAGTCAGGAGGCAGTGTGGACCCGGGATCAAGGCTTTCTCTACTGAAACTCTTGGATGCACTCCACTGAAGTTTGGAACAGACAATTCAGGTCACGTTAGTTAAATTTCTCAGTTGTCTAGGCCAAAGTAGGAGACACCACAAGTTGCCCAGGCCATAAATCCATCAAATTAGTCCTTTCTGCCTTTGAGGTGAATGTTTTCCTTTTGGTACAATAAAAGGGTTCCCCTGGGTCACCTGTCTGTTTACTCATGTGGATTTGTTCCAACACAATGGAGCTCAAAGGCAGTGACCCTGAATGGGTCAGAGAATGAGTCCTGTCTGCAACAGAAAGACCTAAGTGCCAAGCCCACATCTTGCCATGACCAGGCAGCCACATGATATGAAAACCACCCTCCTCAGTCCTTCACCCGCCAAGGAGATAAATCTTCCTCACTGAGGAAAGTGCACAGAAATGGCCCGTTTTAAACAGCAGCTAAAGTCTGGGGAGTGTCCTGCAGACCTTTACCTATTGTTCTGAGAAGGGGTCTTTCTGTATTCCCCAGGCTGGCCTTGAACTCGAGGACCCTCTCATGTCTGTCTCTCTGGGCCTGCAGGCATGAACCACCACACCACTAGGTTTGAGACAGGACTGCAGGAATCTTGACCTAACATCCTTTTTCTTTCATGTCTCTCAGTCACTGATTTTCTGTGTGCTGGGCACAGCTATTTACATAGTACTTCAAGGCCAGTGACTTCAAGGCCAATGACTTCAGATCAAAGTTCTACCTGCCTCATGCTCTCCTTCCTCTACCTTAACACCTTGCATTACAAAGACAGGTGTCACCATATTCCTTTCCCCTGGGTAGCCAAGGTGAGAGATTGTATCCCATGGTACTGTGGTGTGGGCACAGTGCACCCATAGGGTATTTTGAGGAGGGATGTCTCTGCACTGCCATATTACCACAGGCCTGATATGTGCCAAATGATACAGGGCATGAGGTCTTACCTAACTTGTCCTTGCTTCCAATGTACACTCTCTCCACAGAGGCCAAACTGAGCCTTTCAAATTATGGTCACACCTTGCCACCCCACTTCTCCAATAACCTGTCTCATTAGAGTACAAGTCTTCCCCTGGGTCTGCGGGATGGGTCTGATCTGAATCTTCATTCATTGCTGGCTGTACTCTCCCCAGACCCAGCCCTTCACTGCTCCCAGAAGTGTCAAGAAAGCTCCTACCTGTGAGTGTTTTCCCCTAGCTGCTCCCTGCCTAGCTTCTACATATGGCCCATCCCCCCTCAGCTCCTTCACATTTCCAGTGAGGCCTTTGCTGCTCCTCCCCCTTTATAGATTATTTGGGAATCTCACATCACACATCCTGAATTGCACTCACATACCAGGCCTCCTCCCCAATGACCCCCTCCAAAAGGAAGAACAACAAACAAGTCCATTTTGTGTTGTCCATATACTTACTGGAGCATGGTCAACCCCTAGTGGTCAGCCCCTCAAGGGAAGGTGAATCTTTCTCCATGTGTACTGCTCTTAACCTCCCCTACCCCCACCAGAAGTCATCAATTTTGGAGAACCATACAGCAGCTGTGAGAAGCATGGCCCATGTGTAGGAACCACTGAGCGATGGGGCCTCCACATTGGGATAGTTTTTTCTCACTATACTCCCTTGCCTCCTATACTCTGTTTTTTTTTTTTTTTTTTTTTGCTTAGCACCAAGGAGCTCCTAATGGCTGGTTCTTTCTCCCATATCTGGGAGGCAGTCTTAAGGAAAGCAGGGCATCTTTCTGTTTTACACACTTCTCTGCCTCTACTATTAAGTCCTTAGGACACTCTTACGGGTGGAGTGACTGTCTGGAGACACTACTCTGTGGGGTTTGTGAGATGCCCCTAGGAATGAAGCTGTTATCCTACCAACTGGTTGAGCTGAGGGAGAGGTGTGGATACCACCAGGACTCTAAGCTGGCCAGAATTTCAGTACCTCATTGTGGCCTCCCTCAAGTTAGGAGGGGATGGAAGACAGGGGATTCACTGGTAGATGGAGTTCATCTGGGATTTTATAATTTTATATTCTTTTTTTTTTTTTGGTTTTTCGAGACAGGGTTTCTCTGTGTAACAGCCCTGGCTGTCCTGGACTCGCTTTGCAGACCAGGCTGGCCTCGAACTCACAGAGATCCGCCTGCCTCTGCCTCCAGAGTGCTGGGACTAAAGGCGTGCACCACCACCGCCCGGCTTAATTTTATATTCTTTAAAGGGTGAAAAAATAGGCTTTTGGTTGTTCTTTTTCTACCATAATGCTGTGAATCTTCCTATATGCCAATAATTTAATGTTGGCCATATTAATGCTGTAAATTTTCTCTTTCCTTCTATCTATCCATCCTGTTGCAATATTGACTGGCATGTTTCTCATTTTCAAAAAAAAATTTCACTCAGCCTTTTGTGGGGCTTCAAGAGCAAATGTACAGGAACTCCCCCCCCCCATGTCACCCCAAGTGTCCCTGGAAGGGACAGCACAAACATTCCTTCTATCCAACAGCACACTCCAATGCCGGCACAAGAGCTTCATTTGGCCTTGCTTTAGTTTACTCTTTGCTAAGTGGAAATCTGAGCAAAATTGTTGAGTCTTCCAGGAAGCCCCAGCTGAGGCTGCACATGGACCACCTTTGAGGCCAGATTGACATGAAGGCCACAACTGTCATTCACAAGGAATGTGAGCCTGGCGTGTCCCAAACAAACCCTGGCTTGTCTCAGTAAAACTCTAAAGGTTATTTTGAATAGGCTTAATTAAGACTCATTTCCAAAACTCTGTCTGAGAAAGATTCTTGGTACCTGCTGGCCATCCCTTGGTAACTGCTTCAGTGTCTCTTGAGCCATAATTAGCAGTTAGGCGGGAAGGAGAGACCACCTGCACATAAAGCCCTGGAAGGCTAGGAAAGAGAGATTGACTGACTGCAGCGTCTCACAGGAAGGAGCCACTCAGAGGTGCTTCCACAGGCACGTACTCTAGACAACTCTCATATACCAGCTCCCTTTCCATTCTTGGAAGCTGTGGACTCAAGTCTCAGCCCTGGCCAGGGTCTGGAGGACCCAGGAGTGTCTGAAAGGCTCTTCCCCAATCTACTCAGTCTACTCTGGCCATGTGGAAGGGCTTTTTCGTTCTCAGGCATCCTAGGTCTTACCAGTACTGCAAAGGTAAAAGTTAGATGATCACTGGATGGTGTAGGACACAGGAGGTAAGCTTCTGTTCACACGCTCCAGGATCACAAGACAGATGGGACAGCCCATCTCAGGGGAGTCTCAACTTAAGTGGCCCAAGTCACTGGCTTGCAGGGTTATTTTCACTTGTAGTCACATTTTGCTACAACTATCTAGGATTTTTTTTTTTTTGACACAGATCCTTCATGAATATCTTCTTTCTCCCTTTAGACTTCATTCTCCACAAAAGAGACACAAGCCTTCTCAAGCTTCCTAGAACCTTGTATGTATCCTTAAGTATCCTTCAGAGGCCTGTTCAGTGGCAGCAGCCTGTGGAAGGGCAGAGCCATCTCAGACATGTCACATCTGACAAGCTGCAGCATCACTTTCTAGCTGACCAAATGGAAAAATATGTCTCACCTCTGCTTGTCTCCCAGGGCAACAGAAGGAGAGTCACAGTGTTAAAAGGATATAGGGATGAATGAGCACAAATCAAGGTGTGGTGACAAACAGGGCCATGGAGCGTTCTCTCTAAAATCCTCAGCACCACTTAAAAAAGCACCCAAAAATCAAGGTTCAGTTATTCAGAACTGCACTAACCAGCCTCAGGATTAACCCGGCTCCTGGCTTCCCCTCTCTCCCCACATCAGGCTTTGACCATATTGCTTGACACTGACCCACTTTTCCTAAGAGATCGCAAAGGGAGGAGGCAGATGGAATGTAATTATAGGTGTTTGTTCTGCATCTTGCATCAGACCCAACACATCTGTGGTCTAGAGACACACCTGTACCACTTAGAGCAACAGCCTGACTTGACTTCTTTCTGCCCTGCTTTACTATTTTCTTCCTGTCGCATGTGTGATGAGAAAGAGATGGCATGCATTACTCTTTAACAAATTTATAGCCCACTTCGGGTAAACACACACACACACACACACACACACACACACACACACACACACACACACAC
>CAJQZJ010032307.1:955677-966552 GCA_907164525.1 Lophiomys imhausi
GATACAGGACCTGCATATAACTGTAGAAAGCAATATTGGGATCTGCTTCATGCCAGAATTTCCCTTTAAACTTGTTCTACACAACTCTTTTTTCTTTAATGAAGAAAATGCATTGAAAGCTTTCAAAAAGGGCCTCTCTGAAGATTTATGATTTTATGGATGGTCACAACAGCCCCAGGCCTGGGCAGCACACTCCAGAGCTGGCTCCTGGGCTGTGGGCTGAACTCCTGGTGACTTGCCTTAATGAACAGGCTGCCAAACTTCCTCAGTGAGAGGCGCCTGCTCAGGCCCAATTCTAGAGGGACCCACTAATGCCATTCACGTCTCATTGTGAGCACGCTCATTCTGCACAGCACTTGGCTGTCGCCACAGAGCGGCCAGCCCTCCGTGTATGGTCCCAGCAAGCCGCTGGTCCGGGGAACAGCAGGACGTTAGGCCTGAGTGGCCGTCTGGCAAACAGGGCCTCTGACACTAAGCTGGCACGTGCTGGCCCAGCAGGGGCTGAGCCAGGCGTGACAAATTACTCAAAGAGCTGAGCTAAACTTATGGTTGACAACCACCTGAGCCTTCAGACTGCTGTGGCCCACTGTCAATGTTCAATTCATAGCTCCCCCACTTTCAGTACAGTCTGCTTATGGGCCTGGGTTAGAGCAGGCATGTCTCTCCAAAGACCTGTCACACTCTGCCTAGTATTGTCCTGCTGTTTCCTGAAAGGTCCCACTGTGTCTAATACATCCCCATACAGAGTTGGGGACAATGGTGGACAACACAGAAATGTGTGTGCCCTTTGCTAGGTTCTCCATGGAAGACTTATCTGGAAAGTAGCCTTGTTAATCAAACTCACAATCAGACCTACAGAGGGATCGCTGTACACAGATCCCAGGTGGCTGTCCATCACCCTCATCCTGGGTGACACCATCCAACTGTCAAGGGGCTGGTCCCTGTCACGAGTGAGAGATCTGGGCTTTTAGGATGAAGTCCAGCACTGCACTCAGGGTGAGGTGGGGGAGGGGCAGGCATCAAGTTTTGAGATTCTCCCACTGTGTGAATATTTACAGTCTCATTCCTGTATCACAGGACTACAGACAACAGAGAGAACCAAAAGTGCTTCCAGAATTGGATACCAAAGGAGGAAACGATCCTTCACAGAAGGATTGCCATTCAAGCCCTAAACTGTCACATGTCACACACACTCCCCTTTCCTCTCTCAGCAGTGTTAACTAGCATTACCCTGGGTGTTGTCATTTAGACAAATATCCATATCGGCTTGGCTAAGACTAAGAAACATCAAGTGCAACTCACTTGGGTCCAAGCCAGTGCATGCTAAACACCGTGACAAAGAGAAAGCAAATATCAACCCAGCTGAAACAGTGCTTTGAACAGACAAGAACACATGAATATCCCAAATCATTTGTTTAGTGCTCTTAGCAAAAATACAGCAGGGGTTTGTTTATTTCTGTGTGGTGTATGTATACATTCCTGTGGATGTGTACACGAGTGTATGACAGTACATGCATGCATGAGAGTACATGATGTGTGTGGAGAACAGAGGTCTTGTCAAATTCTCGATTGCTCTTAATATTAATTTTTGAGGCCTAAATCTTGCTGCTTTGGCTAGAATGGCTGGTCAGTGAGCCCTTGGATCTGTTAGTCTCTGTGCCCCCTTCACACACTGGTATTACAGACTCATGCTGCTGTGCCAGTTTTTAGGTGGGCACCAGGGATCTGAACTCAGGTCCTCAGGTTTGCACAATAAACACTTTACTCTGAGGATCTTAACTGAATATAGCAGAACTATGAGCAAAGGTGAACTGGAACAATGTTGTCTGACACTTACTTACTATCCTCAGCACCTCAAAAAAACAAAACCAAACCCAACAACAACAGCAACAAAAAATACATCAAAATGACTGCAAGAGCCTCCTTAGGAATATGCAGGTGCTGATGAGGTACTGAACCATAAATCTGACATCCATTTTCATACTTGGCACTGTTCTTTGCTCTCCTAAAAGCACCCCAACAAACAAAAATTTTTAATCCTGTTCTGAATGTCTGCCTCACTAATATGATAAAATGCTTTCAAAAGAGAAGTTTGTTCCTTGATCACACTCAGAGAACTTTCAAATTACTAAGCAGAAACCCATATTATATTTGTTGTCCCCTACCCTCTCAGTGGGGTCTTATATGTAGCCAAGGTTAGCCTGGAATTCACCATCCTCTTGCCTGTACTTACCAACTGCTTGGACTACAAGTGAGACCTGCTAAGCCTGGCTGTATTTGAGCTTCCTTAGCAAACTACTACTACGTTCTTACATTCAAATTTCACAAGTTATTAATATTCCATGGGGATGTCTCCAGTGGTTATAAATCAATATATCTCACAGACTCTGCTGGGAATCCAACCCCATGCTTCCAATGTTAGTCTGATTATTATTTGGTATTTTAGAACAGCAACAATGTGACAAGAGGGAAGATGTATCCTCACAAGGTGGGTGAAGGGATAAGCCACTCCATGTCACAGCTCCAATTATCTTAGAGGTAAAATGGGAATGTGGGTGGATTAATGGAATCCTACCAGGAACCCTCTGCCCAGGATTCCTATGGAAGAGAGACACGGCAAATATGGATGGCCTTCTCTGGCCATCTTAGTTGTGGGCCATAGGTTCTGTTCAAGGAACATTGAAGTAAGTGAGCTAGGAGAGCCTCTTTGCAGCAACCAAACTACATTACTGATTAGAACTGTGATTTCAATCTGGTGTCACATTACCCTTTGTGCCAGAACTGGGATAAGAATCCGGATTTTCTAACTTTACTGATCTCCATGAAGATCATGAATTCTAGACTACACGGGTCAAATTCAGGACCTTAAGCAAGATTGGGAGCTAAACTCCCAATTGAGGACAAACCTCGAGATTTAAATATATGTGGGCTACAAAAACCAACCTGCAATGTAAACCTGGGTACACACAGACCATGCTGACAGCATAAAATATAGAAAACCAACAAATCCCTCCCCCTTTAATGTCCTTTCCCCCACCTCCCCTTCTCTCCCATCTCCCTCTATTTCTACTCTCGTTACTCAGGTTCCTGACTGTTTAGCATTTCAAACATTTGTCCTGGAGTTTGGAGAAGCATTCTGCAGGTTGCACTTCTTACCCTTTAGAACCCGTGTTGCTCACCTCTTCTCTACATTTTCTGAATTGGGACATGATATTCACACTAGCCTCAAGAGAAGGCTGTTTCCTGATATTGGGGTGTGTGCCACACTAGTCAGTTCATTTCCCTATCCTGAAGTTTCATAACACTTGCAGCAAATTATTAGTGACATAAACAAGCTGTCCTTGTGGCCACCAGCCTTTTGACTCTCCAGCTGCCATCTGCAAAGGAGAGGAAGTCATGATTCGGAATTATCAGAGAGGTGTCACATGTTCCTCTGAAGAATTCTGGAACCTCTTCCAGTGCTGACACTGTGCTAACCCCTTCGTCTATCAAGGCTCATCACCATCTTGTCACATAGCTAGCTCCCTGGTTAGCCTTCTGGGGTTGCTGAAAAGACCACAAAGTGAAGGACTTACAGATTTTATCTCTCACTAGTTCTGGAAGGCCAGAGCCCCAACTCAGCAGAGCTGTACTCCTCTCCCATCAGGGGCTCGAGGAAACTCTATTCTCCTTCCTCCAGATGCCAGAAGTGTTTGCACTCTTGCTTATGAGCACATGACTCCCTCTTCTTTGTGCATCTATGAGCAGGACACTTGTCATTGGATTTAGTTACCTGGAGAACCTAGAACTCCTCATCTCAAGACCTTAGCTTACTCAGAGATTCCAGTGACACTGATGCCACTGTGCGTTCATGCTTATATCACAGTTGCTGCTTCTGAGCCCTCTATGCAATGTTTATTGTGGTTGTACAAAAGGTTCAAACATCCACTTATTCTTTGCACAACTCAGGAAGTAGGCGATACATTTTGGGAGGCATGTGGCATACATACATATGAGAGAAGGTGTAAAAACAGAGAAGGTGGGAGGAGCTGAAGCACTTCTGATCCTTGACACTTTTGGGTACCTGCCACCAGGCAGGATACACCACCTGTGGGTTCAGGTGGCCATGTCGCACTCGAAATAAATGGATGAAATTCCACAATGACCAGTGTGGGAGCAGACGCCAATTATATCCTAAAGCCATACATGCCTTCCATGAAGAGTCTGTTTGTCTTTCAGGAGAATGCAAATTTCAGTGTTGGGACTATTTAAGATTGTAAATACATGAATCATTCAATGTAAATGTCACAGCCTGGTGACATGAAGAGGAGACTTGACTGAATAATGCAATCGCATGAAGTGGATGCTCTGGGAGAGGAAATGAAACACATGGAGGTATAAGATATTAGATTAGGTCTCCAGTCCTAATGATACACTCCTGGGGAGGGGTGGGTAGCCCGCTACTGCTCAAAAAGAAGAAAACATCCATATAACTAAGTTTAAGAGTAATTCTGAGGAAATGATAAGAACAAATGGAAATGGGGGAAAGCAGATTTTCCTTGGGCTATTAAATTAGACTTTTGGAGGAGGTCTGCTCTCACAGCCCCAGGCCATCAGCAAAGGAATTGAAGGCTTCCTTTCAGGATCTGAGACACTCCAAGGGTGCCATGGATTTGGTCCATATTTTCAATAGAAGTGGTCAGCTCTTTTCTTCCCCAAGGATTGTCGAGGAGAGTATCTTTAATCACAGCCTTTTCCATTTCTGTCTTCTCCACTTCTCCCAGAGCACCCTACTTTCAGCAAGTGAGAAAATGCCCCGTGACACCATCAGTCAAAGCCTCACAGCAGTGAAAATATAACTGACAAGAAAATTAGTCATTCAGCGAATTTCAGGTCTTGAGAAAGCGCTATCAAACTGAATGAGAAATGACTCAACGGGTTACTTGGCTGACGAGACCCACTGGAGAAGGGATTGGTTGGAACGACCACCATCTGAGAGTCCTGGGCTCGTGCCTACGACTTCATTTCCGGGAGGGAGGAGTCAGTGTTACTTGGACGGTTTTTCTCTTTCATTGGGTTCACTCATCCCAAAGATCTAGAGTAGAAACTAGAAAATGTACTTTAGACCTTAATCACACCGATGACCACTGGGACTCTCTGTTAACATTTCATATTCATGAAGTGTTGACTAAGTAGAAGACAATTAGAAATATACAACCATCTGAGAATGCCTTGAGCCCCGTTTGTGGCAAAGCATAAAAAGAGGAGATGATTAATAGGAATTCATGTAGACTTTTAGCTCTACCATCATCCTGTTAAGTGAAAAGTTATTAAATAAAATACACTCTAAGTATTATCTAGTACAATGCAATTGAACTGAATTATTTAGTAATTATTGGACAAGTACTCTGATCTTGAGGACTAAAAGCCATTTCCATTTAGCCTACAAATTAGTTTACATCTAATTCATTCTAAGAATAAAATGAACACTGGGTATAGTGGCATGTATCTGGAGCATACAGGAGGCTGAGGCAGGAGGATGAAAGCTCAGGGCCAGCCTGGGATGTAGAGTGAATCTGAACTGCCACCTGAATGGCTCCCGAACCCTGCAGAAATCATTATCATGATCCTGAGTTCTTCACCCACTTTCTCGACATCATTTCTAAAAGCAACTTTAGGGAAATGGCTGCTTTTTCGTCATGTTCACAAACTTTGAGCTTTAGTTAAATTTTTTTCTTCCTTCTATGCTTTTAAAAATAATAAAAGTGGGGGCTGGAGAGATGATTCAGTGGTTAGAGCACTGGCTGCTCTTCCAGAAGGGCCCAGGGTTGACTCCCAGCACCCATATGGTGGCTCACAACTAACTATCTGTTACTCCAGTTTCAGGAAATCCAATACCCTCTTCTGGCCTCTGTGGGCACCAGGTACACACATGGTACAGAGACATACATATGCAGACAAAATACCCGTACACATAAATTACGACAACCACAATGATCATAAAGTTAGATGTATCTGGATGGACAAAATAATTGTTCTGTATTTTTATAAAATAATTCTAATGGCTGAGTTTTCTGGGATAATATTCATGTTAATATTGAATTATCAGATAAGAATAAACCCCAAGAAAAGTTAGGGGCTTACCAAAGAACAGTAACCTAAGAAATGAGGTGACAGCCCTGTGAAGGTTGCCAAGTCACCTTCCTAGCCTACTGAGAAGGTGCAGGATGGTGTGAAAAGGTGCCCTGATAACCTGACTGATAAACAGAGCAGTTGATCTGGACCTGAAACCAAAACACACCACAGATTTACCAGACCAAGACAGTAACACTGCAGCTGTGGAAACCTAGCTGGAAATCCAGGGGAATTCTAACATCACAGAGGTCCTCAATGTTTCAAAGCGGCAAACGGCTGCCACTGGATATTAAAGGGCTGGTGCTACCCAAAGCAGAATGTGTGGAAAATGTCCCCTAAGGCAGGAACCACACTGGGCAGAGAGAACTGAACACCTCGGCATAACACAGAGTACATCTCCACCTGCAGCCCTAGGACCAGCTACCCTGCTGTGGGCATAGCTGCCTGGCTGGTCAACAAATATCTGCTCTGGACAAGGCCAAAATGTCAGAGGGTAGAATGTTATCTTATCTTGGGAAAGTGATTTGGGGAAGCTGGAAGGGAAAAGCTCTTTCTTTACCTCTTTGGCATTTGATTCAAGGTGTTTATATGTGTGCGTTTGTGTGTGTGGGGGGGGGCAGATGATCAGGAAATATAAGCGAGCTACTTAAATATTTTAGTAGGGATTTTGAAGTGGAGGGGACACTGAGGATGAAACCCAGGGTCTCACACATGCCAGGCAAGGCTCTACCACTAACTCACACCACAGTTTCGTGGTAGAAAACTGATGGCCAGCTCTTGAGCTTGGTCATAAAAATTCCCAAGGCTGTTGGAAGGGTGTTGATTTCACAACAGACTCAATGCTATTCCACACCCTCTGCTGATCCAGGCTGCAGGCTGTGCAGGGAGTGCACGTAAACAGAGCATGGCCTGAAGAACGAATATTGTGAGGAGTGAGTGTTCTCCTGGTGCCTCCTGTAGGAGACCCCTCCTTTTTCCCAGTCCCCAAGTGAATGAAGTTCACTGGTCTGAAGACTTTGTAAGGTGGTTGTGCCTTCCTGTGACACTTGTGCTTGGCGTTGAAGCAACATTCTCTCTCTTGAAATTAAAGGAATTCTAGAAAGAAAAAACAGGGCAGAGTCCAGCATGAAGCTCAGACATGGTTGATGGAGTACTCTTGGAGACTAACAGGCATTGTACAGGATTCCTCCTCCTCCTCCTCCTCCTCCTCCTCCTCCTCCTCCTCCTCATCTTCTTCCTCCTTCTCCTTCTTTACAGAGATGGAAGCCAAGCAAGGCACCTATATGAGACAAGTACTCTCGACCACTGAGTCACAGCCTTCTCTGAAGAGTAATACATTTTCAGCGTGCACTGCAGCAACCCATTCCAACGGAAAAAAGTCCCACTTTCCCAGCCCTTCAGTTTTAAGTGTCTGTCTGTGGCATGAGTTACATTGTGAGCACCAGGGGTGCACCTCAGCTGTAGTTGCATCAGACATAGCTTATAGTAAGTACAGGGACCAGCTGGGATGGTCTGGTGCTTTTCCTGTCCGAGTGTGTTTGATAGGCTCTATCTCATTTATTCCTAACTATACTAACCCTTCCTATAGCTTGCATGCTCAGAATCTTTTCATGGAGGAGACTAAAGGCCAAAAGTGGGGTATTTTGTTCCAGAGCTCTGACATACAGCCAACAGATTGCCTTTCTAGCCCAGTTCTCAGCCATGGCCTGCCTCTTGAGCTCAGAATGCTCCTTTACACGAAAAGACTAGAGATATCACTGCTGACAGAGGGCCAGGGCCACACAACCCTTGGAGATATGGAAGATATGGAGAAAGATATGGAGATATGGAAGAAATAGGTGTCCTTTTCTAACATCTCCCATTCAGAGAAGAAACAAATGCAAAATAAGTCAGCTAACTAGGTTTCAGTATTAGAACAGGCATGGCACATGGCTCTCTCTGCAGGATGGGGACTCCTTCCTTCCATGCCACAGAACCATGCAAGACTATTACTCACTCTCTTCTTCCTTGGAGCCCTACGGCCTGGCTCATCCACGTTCTGTCATCTTGCTGGACCCTAGGCATGGCATGCTTGATCTTGCGCTCCGATGACCCCACAAGTTATCAAGTACAAGAAAGCGATTTTCTGAGTGAACTCTAAGTAGAGCTGGTTTAAGATGGGTTATAGAGGGAGGTAAGGAGATTGTTCAATTATTCTTTGTCTTTTGTACTTGGAAGATGGTGTCATCAGGTGTGGAGTAGATACTTAGAACACACACTTGTTCAGCATCTCCCCTTATTTCAGTAGTGGCTTCTGAGTGCCTAAACATTTTAACTTTTTCTGAGTACTCCAGAGGGGAATACAGAAATGAGGTTGTCTCAATGGGAACAAAGGTAGGGAAGAAATTCTCTCCTGATATCATGTACTTCAAGAAGAACATGTTAGATAAAAACTGTCAGGTGTTTATATCATGAATTTCTATGTCATTACATTCTTGGTTTAGCCTACTTGGCACTTTGACGAAAATGTTCTGTTTTTACATTTTACATGCCAAATTCCCTGTCCAAAGTCTCATCCATCCTGACAAAATATATTCTTAAAATATAATAAAAACATCTTGGACACTGCTAAACTCCCAGTCCTCACTGTTCTCTGGGACTTTCCACTTAAGCCTCATAGAGTCATTTGATACCATCTTCGTGACTAAAAATGTGACTGCAATATTATTACTTTAAATTATAATCAAATCATTCTCTTGCAGATTAAGACACTTGCTCTTAGAAAAATAACTAAATTGAATTAGGTGTGTCTTTTCTGGATAGATCAAAAGCGGCTCCATTAAATCAGCAGTTTTATATTAATGGCATGAGACATGGCCTAGATGACCAAAATACCCTTCGGAGCCATTCTGTACTCATGTAAAGGGAGATGGACATGTTCCCCACAGTTCCCATGTAAAGTAGGATTGTATCCCAAGTCCCCAGGCCAGGAAGCCAGACATGCACCCAACGTGGTAGCTCATTGCATGCACATATCCTTATTCTTTCATTCTTCAAATTACTGTGCCTGTGCACCTACACACCCATCCATCTGACAGTTACTGAGTGCTTCCTGTATATCTCATATTTTTTTGTGAGATGTGAGGAAAACATTTCCTTGCTCCTCAGCCCTCCTCAGTCTTGGCTCTTATAATCCCCAACTTTCACACCAAGGATCGCAGTACTTTGGAGCATTCTAAACACATTATGGTGAGATTACCTTATAATTATTCTGAGTTCTGTTCGGGGTAATATCTAACATAGAATAAATAAAAGATAATATTTATAAAGTAAAAACTTAGTGTTGGCACAGTGTTCTATCATTTGTGAAGCCCTTTTGTAATCATGAACCTATTGGACACTTCTGAAAACTTCAAACTATGGAAAACAAAGGAAGGGAGCCCAAACAATTCTGAGCTCACACCATGAATAATGATTAGAGCCCAAACTCTCGAGCCTAGGCAAATTCAATGGACAGATGCATGGATGGATGGATGGCTCTATGGCCATGGGGCCAGTAGCTTACTACAAAGAACTCTCAAAGGCTGGCCTCTTTCTTTCCCTTGTGCTTTCTTAGTTTCATCTTTCAAGTTTCTTTTAGTTAGGAAATTTGAAATGTGCAAAGGTAAGTTAATTCTCCAATTATGATGTTTTGTCCTGGCAGGTGGTTGAGAATAGGCAGCTCTATTCCCACCTTCTCAAGAGCCAAAGTAACACAAAGTAAATTGGCAATTTCTATAGCTAATCTCGCATAAATGGTGACCTCCTAACTGAATTGTTATCTGCATGATTGTAAGGAGAAGCTGCCATTTACAGTAATAAACTATATTAATTCAATGCTGTCCTTCATGCATCAAGGTTTAGGAGATTTAATGTGCTCATTAAAGATAAAGTTAGCTTGCTTATTTCTGGTCACATTTTGAAGAAAACTAGGGAAGAACTCTACAGCTTTATTAATTGATTATTCTGGTGGACATCTTCAGTGAAAATGATTTAGAAGCATCAAATATGGGTTATTAAGCTCCAAAACCTACAGCACTGAGAACAACACATTTTTCTCTTGCGAGATCCACTTGGCTTCTGAGCCACACTGAAATGCTGAGTGCTATTAGGAATGGATTGGCATCCTAGTGCTGCTCTCTTCTGGGGTAACAGGGCTTCCGGCAAATGATTATCTTTAATCAGGCACCACTTGGTGTCATTAAAACACACTGAGGAGGGCACAATCATTTGTGGAATGCCTATGAGCAAATGAAATAAAAATCCAGGCGAGAGCCCACATGTCATTGCAAAGAGCAAGGTCAAAGTCAAAGCTAGATCCCAGACCCAGGCACCCACCTGCTTCTAAGGTGCTTCTAAGTCAACAGAGCACCACCACCTCACTAGGTCATGCTTTCGACCCCCCACCCCATACTGTAACAATCAGCACACAGTGGGGTACAGTAGGAATCAGAATCTAGAGGGCTGGGAAGAAGCAGTGGTTGTTGAACTTCATGGTACTCCAGGTTAACTGGCAGAATGGAACAGGAAAACAACTGGCAGGAGAAAAAAAGTATGTGTTGGGAGCCCCAGCACAACACAGCAGAGGACAAAAGGGCAGGTTGAGCCCAAGTGCTCATCAATCCCTGGCTGTCCAGCTTGCTGGCCAGGCTTTGGGTCCAGAATCACCAGCCCTAACGAGGAGGAGGAGGAAGAGGAGGAGGAGGAGGAGGAGGAGGAGGAGGAGGAGGAGGAGGAGGAGGA
>CAJQZJ010032307.1:969274-999025 GCA_907164525.1 Lophiomys imhausi
GTGTGTGTGTGTGTGTGTGTGTGTGTGTGTGTGTGTGTGTGTGTGTGTGTGTACAGCTTGGCTTGAACTCCTGCAGACAAGAAAAAGACAAAGTCTATGGGCGGCAGTAGTAGACATTTTTGGAAATTTCTTCATTCCCAAATCTCAGAAATACCATAGTTGATGAAGACTTAAAATGGGGGAATGATTCATTAGGTTGAAGAGAAAACTACTGGGTTTTGGTGTTTAAAATTTAACCTAATATCAGAAGAGTATGGGTTACTCTGAAAAGCATAGTGGGCCTCAGGCATTTTTCCTTCAGCATTTTTCTAGGGCCACAGCTTCTCTGCCTGACATTTCTCTTCTATCTCCCAAGCAAGGCCACATACTTACCATGGAACAAAACAGCCTCCTATGTACAATGCTTTTAGAGCCTTCAAATGAAGCCCTACCAGTCCCAAAAAGCTACTGAAACCCTTGGCACTCCCATGTCCCACCTAAATAACCCATTTCACAGAGGGGCTCTGCATGGGTTTTCTGAAACAACTCCAGTCATACATCCCAATCCCTACAGCAAAACAAGTTGGGAGGGCAAATGCTTTGCTGGCTGTGGTGTTACTGATCCATGCCTCTTCCTTGCCATCCTCAATGTAAAGGAAGTTAACGGTGGCTGATAACTGTAAGTGCCATGGTGATGACTGTGTAAAGAGGTAGTGTCCCTACAGGCATGCTTACATGAAGGCACAGGAATGGCTAAGGGAGTCCTGCTTGTGATAGGAGTACAGCAGTCTTGTGTGCCCCAGAGAGGCAAGCACAGGGTGGCCTTGGAGGTTTCAGTGTGTTCCCACTTTTTGTTAGACTGAAGGCAGGGATGTGATCCAAATAGAAACAGGAAGGAAGTTCTGGCATTGTGGGGCAGCAGATCTCTTGGGTGGGAGAGGGTCAGACTCAAGCAGTGGGAGGAAGGCTTGCCACTGTAACTGCCCAACACAACCTGCTTAATACACTCAAGGGCCACAAGCCTGCAGCCAGGGTGCTGCCCCCACCAGGGTCTGTACCCAAACAACCTGGAATCAGAGGCTAAGCTCCTAAGGCTCAGAGGCTCCTGGCAGTACCTTGGCTAGTTCCTCACTTTCTCAAAGTCTGTAGCAGCTTCTAAAGTGGGTACATGAGCACAATGATTTTGTTCATTTGTGTCTTATATGGATGTTAGCTAAATAAATGCTGGCTATTACTAATTTAAATAGAAATTTGATTTCTTTAAATGAGGAAATTAAGTAAAATAAGAACCACAAATTACCCTGAAGGTCCTGAAGATCACTCGGTAAGGTGTGGCACACAGGACTCTATGGCACATAGGACCTGGCAGCAAATATAGACCAATGCAGAGCCCAGTGAGATCGGTACTTCATGTTACCAACTGGGCCAAATCATTTTGTCCTGTACCTCCTTCCTGGTATGTGGGCTTCTGCACCTCGCAGAAGGCTTGGAGGGATAGTTCCTTTTACTCATTCATTGCCTTTCTAGTCCTCTGCTCTGACTCAGAGGTTTGTGGGACTCCCTCAGAAGGCAGGTTATAATCTGGGTTCCTGGAGCCCAGAAATCTCTTAGATGGATGATCAAAATAAAAGGGATCTATTAGCTTGAGTGGTAAAATGTACAGCTTTAGTCTCAGTATACTCTCTGAAATGATTTATTTATTTCCACTATAAACATGGACATCAAGCCACAATGGCAATACTTGTGGAAATCCCAGACCCTTTCACAGCACGTGATGTTGTTGTCCAGGATTCAAAACAGTTAATTCTTACTAAAGCCTAACCATGACAGGAGCAGGGTACAACTCCAGTGCTGTTATATGTAGCTAAGTGTGTGCAGGTGTGTTTGACTGTAGTAAAAAAAAAAAATTCCACAAACACATAAATACAAGTGCTGAGTCCATTTTGTTGTTTATGTGTATATGGTTTCAGGGCTGAACACACTGTATTGGACAACCAATAAGGAAGCTCACCCTAGGAGGGGCTAATTCTCCCTTTCCCAGCAGTCATTAGTTGCCTATAGTTATACACACATATATGTAACAATCATAATCAAAGAAAAACAGGCTATCAATTTGAGAGTGGGGGGCATGGGAGGAGTTGGGGGGTATGGGAAGGGCTGGAGGAAGGGTACCTGAGAAGGGCCAGAGAGAGGAAAGGAAAGGGAGAAATTGATATAATTCTATTTTAATTAAAAAAATTTTTTTTACATAAAAAGCATTCCACTGTAACTGATTTCCTTTGTAAAACTATGTACTTTTATTTTCTGCACTTATAAACGTTTTGTGAAGGGCAGAAGGCCCAAAGGTCAAGGTAGGCTAAGGGACTTCATGCTTTCAGGCTGAAAACTCTGGGGTGGTTACAAATCCCAGAGCCCCTGGTGACCATAACATTACAGACCCACAGGGGAGGGGAGCAGTTACTGGCCACAGTGTGACACACAGCCTCACTGTGGAATTCTGCATCTTTGTCTCATGTTGCAGCATGGACTGTAGTCATATCTGGCAGAAGAGTTAACAGCCCTGGAGAAGCAGGGCACAGCCAATGTCCACCCTGTGGAGCCGGATTCCGAGCAGATTAGAGTTCCAGTTCTGAAATGAAGGTCAAGGCATAGTTGCCAGTAAGACTTGAGTCTCGGTAATACGAGAGAGAGAGAGATAAAAAGTAATTTCAAGACAGGAGAATAACAGTCTATAAAATTGTCAACAACAAAACTTGCACACATTTACTTTGTCTTTACAGAGTACTCAATGTAAAATGGAACTGCAGACAGAAATCCTTCAGGAAAAAACCCCGCAGGAAACTGTGTTCCTTTTCTTCTTCAGACCTGTCCGTCCTAAGCAGTCTTTACCGGGGTGGGAGGGAAGAGAGTCACCTCAGTGAAGCAGGCACCATTCCCCTTGAAGCCCTTTTTTCAGACACAGAAACCAAGGCTGGGGAACTGGACCAAGTTGCTCTCTCAACCTATCCCTAAGCGGTCCTACTGCCATTTGATAATAGGTTCGGAAACAGCCCAGAGTTGCCACAGGTTCTAATAAAATAAGCAATCTTGTATCTTTTACAGCTAGGTACCGTGTGAGAGGCTGGAGAGCCAGCTGGACCGCTTCCCTCATTTCTATTCTCAGTGTCAGATTCTGACTTGGGGGCTGGGCTGGGGAGGCTGACGGGATGAACCAATGGAAAAGCGACAGGCAGCAGTAGTCAGTCATCTGAACCAACGGCTACACATAAGGCTTCAAAGCAACACAAAACAGGTAATTTAATTTCATAAAGGGATTTTTCTACCGTTTGTTTTTTTCCTCTCTGCCTATTGAAATGTACACACCATGAGGACAAAGTGCAGGGCACTGTTCAGTTGCAATTTTACTTCTGCACATATTTAATGTGTTGCTGGGGATGAAGCATTTCATGGTTCCTGTGCTTAACAAATGAAATAAATCAATGTGTTATAAGAGAGCTTTTTCCCCTTGCTGTTTGGGGGAAGTGCTCTTTACCCTTCAAGTAACATGAGCTTAACGAACCATCTCACATTCTAAACCCCTTGGAAAGGTCAAAATGCCTAGTTCTTAATTAATTTTTTTAAAGTTGAATAATACTAATTTCCTTTTATATATCCACATTGGGGTAGTGGTGCTAAAATTACTACAAGTAAACAATGCCACAGAGCAAGAAATCTTTGGATTTTTTTTAAATGAAGATGCTCGTAGGTGTTTATAAAGCAAGATAGAGAAAGAGCGATGACCTGGCCCAGTATTTTATTAAGTATAATCAAGGAGGCAGGGAATTTGGGTTGCCATGGAAGTCAGGCCTAAATAAAGTTTATCGCACTGTGCCGACTTAGCCTTGTGTATTGAAACAGCAAAATAAAGGCATTGTGCTTAAACACACACACACACACACACACACACACACACACACACACATACACACGTCACTCAGCAGTTAGGTTCCTTTGCTTGAATTTCTTTTAAATTTTTATGCTTAAACTTCCCAGCCTGTACTAAAGAGGCCTAGGCTTTGTGGTATAACAGAAACAGGTACTCAAGGCTCGCCTCTGCTTCATTCTTGGGCCAGTCTCATTTTTCTGTCCTAATTGCAGCAGACAGCATTTCGGCTTTGTCAGCCCTACCTGCTCTGAATAGGAGCACTTTTGCCCCCGCCCTTGTCAAAGACCAGGGAAGAAAGCGTGCTCTCTGGTTGGCAGCAGTCTTGGATCCTCGCCCCCCGGCCATACTGTGCAATCACGCTGTTTATCCCACTGTAACAATCAGACAGCGAGAGCTGAGCACCTGGTACTCCCGGCCCTGGCCTTCCTTGGCAGCTGACAGGCAACCTCGCTGCCAGGTGGTCGCGCTTCAATTACATTAGCTAGCCATTCTAGGGTTAACGAGGACCCACTTTCCTCAGAACGCCCCGAGAAAATCAGTTATTCATAAAAGACAGTATGCCTTTTGTTGATAGCTGAACAATGTTGCTGAATATCCATTAAATTAAATTCTCCTTATTGGACTGAATAATGCAATAGCGATAGCCCCAGCTAGAAGTTTGCATGTTTATTTACCGAATTTCTGAATAATTTATACACGGATCCTGGCTCTACTTTTCATTTGGTGGCCAAATGCTTCTTTGGAATGGATCTGTGTGGCTTTGCCTTCGATTTAATACAAGCTAACACTCACTTGCAAATGGAAAACAAATGAAAGCACGCTGTAATGGAGTGGTGAGGAAAGGAAATTGTACTTTGACTCAGAATTCACCTTCCAATTTTCTATTGCAGGAGGACTTTCAAATTCACCTAGACGCTTTTGGGGCTGTTTCATCTGAGAAGCCTTTTCACACAAAAAAGGACGACAGTGTGCTGGTCGGCCGCTAATCTCCAAGCCAGAAACTATTACCAGTGCTTAGGTACACAGTGGCCCTGTGCAGACCTGGTGATGACTGAATTTGATGGACAGTTAGAAGGTGTTGCCTTGCCTCTATCCTGGAGAGCTGTTCTCTGTGATCCTCCAAAGCAGAGACTACAGGAGAGGCTTGGTGAACTGAAGGTTTCCATCCTTTTGCCCTCCCCAGAGTATCAGAGGGGGGTATAGGAGGAGTACTCCCTCCTTCCCAACCCCGTACCCCTCTTGGGATGTGGTAAGGTGCCCCTGTTGAAAGGCATGGGCTCTCAGTCTCAGACACATGGTTGCCCAGCTAGACTGCTCCGGGAAAGCTGTAAGAAGTTCTGTAGAGAAACAGGCAGAGGGAAGAACAAAGACACTTAAATACTACTATCCTATGAACTGAGTCTTAGTTGACTGGGAAGTAATTTTTAAAGTTAATTAATTTAATTTATTTTTTCCCACAGTGCTATATGTAGGAACTCACATAAGTTGGGCAAGCACTCAACACTGATAAACCCCCAGACTAGGATATGAGTTTAGAACAGGATGCAGGAAAAAAAAAAAACCCCTGAAAGTTATATCCACAAAAATATCAATCCCCTAAGGTTAAATCATGCGAAGGACATATTAGCTATCACAGAGAGAAGACAATGGGAAAATTCTATTGGATTTCCTTTCATTTAAGAGAGAAAAGGTCTTGCTTTTTTTGGTGATGAAAAAGATTGAATAAGTCTAGCAAGAAAGCAAACCTCAGTTGATATGCAAATGCACAGGAGTCTGCAAGAGGGGTTTTTAGGCTTAGCTGTGGCACAGTAGAGCAGCTGGGAGGCAGGGAGCAGGGCTGTGTGAACCTGTGGGATGCTCCACTCTCACTTGGTGTCTTGGAGCCCTTGGGCAAGTCATGCTTTTTCTAAGTCTTTGTTTTTTCTCTTGCAGGAAAGGGGGCATTCTGCTGACATTTAGCACCTTGCATGGTCTGAGAGCTCAGATTTCCAAGCTGGCCTTCAGATCATTCCTGAGCATGCTCTCATATTTCATGAGCCTCCACACTCTGCTCACCCTCACCCTAGCCTGGTTCAAGATGTGAGCATACACCATGCTCTTTGTGGTCTTGAACATAACCACTTCACCGAGGTTTTGATGTCTTCTGACAGCAAAAGCAAAATAGAACCCAGTGCCAGAACAAAGCCAACACTCTAGAATTACTGCTCCTGGTGGGTGAAGTACCAAGAGCACAGCCCACAATCGGACACTCAGAAAGGCGTGTTCCTAGCTTTGCTTCGCTTCCTGATCATCTCTGATAAACGCTTGGGCTTTTTCTTGCCATTTATCTTCCCAGGCAGGCTGGTGTCTGGTCTCAATGTACGTTTCCAGTAACATTGTCTCTGAATGATAAGATCCACCTTGAACAAGGCTCCAACACAAAGGCTGTAGAATGTGCCAGTGACAAAGAGGACCCTCTTCTATGGCTTAAAAACAATGGCCGACACTTCTGCATGAATAGACAGAAGGCACATCAAAGGCAGCCTTTCATAGAGAAAAATTGTGTGATGCCCACTTTAGTCTCTCTGAAAACCTATGCACAAACCAAACCCAATTTTATTTTTCAGATAAATGCTAAGGCTTGATACAAGGACACCTTTTTCTTTGCAGTTAAAAGAGGAGGAGACAAAGATACGCTAGCATAGCCTTTGAACTTTTGAAAGCTGTATCAATGGACCAAGGTACTTAACCACTGATACAAGGGCAAAGATTTTACAATAGCTGCATTTAAAGCATTCTGACTAAAACCAGTCATTATTATAGATTAAAGAAAGGCATTAATATCCACATTTTCCTTAAAGCTGCATATTTTTTAATACTTTTAACCCTTTGATCAATTAACAAGGTCTAAACAGAGAAGACTGCCCTACCTTGAAGACTTATAAAATCACAGAGGCCCAGGGCTGTGATTTGAAAGGACCATACTCATTCCTTGAATGCAAAACAAATGGCTTGTGGGTAAGACAAGAAAATGACCTCCAGTGAATGGATGCCTCAGGACTGAGGTAACTACATGGTGGCTCTTCTGTGAGTGCGTTGGTCTGGCAGGGGCAGGACTGTGGAATGATGTCTGCCACAGCTCCTGGGCTCTTCCAGCATCTCCAAGTCCCTCGCTAGCCTGAGGTGCTCACTGTACTACTGTGCTGCTGCTGCTGCTGCTGCTGCTGCTGCTGCTGCTGGGTTTTCTTGTTTCAGCCAGCTCAACCTTACCCAGGTCCTCACCTCCCTCCTGGGGGTCAGCCTACTAGTCTGTCTTACCATGTGACTTACTCACAAATGTGTTTCGGTGGTTGGACAGCTCAAGTTCCAAGTCTAGCATTACCTCTTCTCTGGGCCCACCTCAGGAAGTCAGTCCCCTCTACAGTACTTGGTTTCTTCAAGTCTTGATGGTGACATGTAATGCTTACATGAAGCACTTAGGACAGGGTACAGCACAAACTGACCCCTAGGTAGGGTAGGCTATTTAAAACAACCATTCCCAGTTCTAGAGGAACCATGGTTCCTTGCCCTCATTTCCCACAAAGCAGTACTAATCCTTCTTTCTAGACCTAGGCACCTCCAATCTGTTTAGGGTGAGGGTCTTTTCAATGTGCTGACTTCCCACATGGTGCCACTGGACAGCTGGGGTTGGTAAAACAACGCCCTCTTTCTGCACAGGGCCCAGATTGGGAAGACAGAGACAGGTAGAAAGACAAATGCAACTTCATGACTCAGGCTTATTTTAATATAAAGAGCCAATGCTTAAAATCAAATATAGCAGGTTGTCTGCAAACACATACTATGCTTCTCATGGGACCTACCTACACCCTACCCATCACCTGTTCTCTCTCATTTGAGAAGCTCTATGTTAAGAGCTTACCATCCCAGGTACACTTGTAAGGAGATTCCTGAAGACAGAGGAGCCTGTAACACTTAAATTAGAACAGCAGAAGGGTGGTGATCTGACCAATGTATTGACTAGTTGTTGGTGCTGGGCAGGAAGGCCACAGGACAATGTCTGCTAAACTCCTGGAATCCTAAATTTGGGAGATGGGCCTGGTTTGCTTGGCTTGTAGACTTTACTAGCGTATCACACATGGGAAGGGATACTGCTTCAAATTCTTGTTTTAAAACAATAAATGGGCCGGGTGTGGTGGCCCATGCCTCTAATCCCAGCACTTGGGAGGCAGGGGCAGGTGGATCTCTGTGAGTTCAAGGCCAGCCTGGTCTACAAAGTAAGTCCAGGACAACCAGGACTACACACAGAGAAACCCTGCCTTGAAACCCCCCCCCCCCAAAAAAAAAAAACCCAATAAATGGGCAACTAATAGACTGTTGTAGATACTTGTCAGGGATGGTAATAAAAATCTAACATGGTGGCCACAAGCCAGGCCCTAGCTCTACTCATCAGTAGAACAGTCAAGACAGACTTAACCTCTAAGCAGGTTTTTACAGCCCATATTTCAGCAAGGTTTTTAATGACAAGCATATCTGTCAAGCAGCATGTAAAGAACGCTGTCTTAGTTTGCTTCCAGCCGCTGTGATAAACACCAAGACCAAAATAAACCAAAAGGGTTTATTTCAGCTTACACCTCCAGATCACACTCCATCAGAGCAAGAACTCAAGGTAGAAACCAAAGTAGAGAACACAGAGGAACACTTGTTTATTGCTTTCTCTCTCATACTCAGCCAGCTTTCTTATGTAGCCCAGACCCACCTGCCCAGGGGATGTCACTGCCCCCAGGGAGCTCAGCCCTCCTCCATTCAATTAGCCATCCCACTGCATCACACACACATGCACACACACACACACACACACACACACACACATAGAGACACACAACCATGGTTAATCGAAATAAAATAAAAACAGAGGAGGTTGTGAAGAATCCGCAGACCCTAACACTATGGGAGAACACTGTGCCCTGTGTTCCAGGAACACTGTGGAAGGCCAGTCAGTGCGCTGACCCCCATGAAGACAGAGCTTGGCTTGGCATTTCTTGGTGCCACCCTAGGGAGTACCAACTAACCTGAGCTGCTGTAGGGACGATGCTCAAACTAATATGACTAAAACCCCAAGGTTTCCACTTTGATAATAAAGTGATTGACTTTTTTGGGATGAACTAGTTCGTGCCAACTTCCACATGGGCCTAGAGCCACGGTGTTATGGGGACATCCAATAACTTCTCAGGAGTGATGAGTTCTGCCCACATTTACATTAAGGAATGGCACTCAGAGTAGATTCCACTCTCTGGCTCCCTGGTTGCCATGGTTTAGCTAAGTTTTGGGTTGGTAGCCCTTTTGTCCACATCCAAATTCCACTCAACTGGTCTCCTTGGTGTCAGCCATAGGCAGATTTTGATCATCTTATTTGAACATTTTAATAAAAGGTACATTTAAAGCAACGATAATTTTCTCCAGTTGCTTTTTTTTTCTTACAATAAAAGCAAGAAGGTTTGAGCTCCTTTTTTCATGAACTGGCAAATAGGGCAGGCTATCCACTGCCCAGCACCAGAGGTGGTAGCTGTCTGGGCCGATTGCAGACTTAAGAATTTGCTAACCTGGAAGGCAATTCAAAAGTTTCCCAGGTAAAGATAAATTGGCTAATTATTTCAAAGTTCTCCTCTCAGAAGCAGGATTTCAGACACTGCATATTGCTAACAAAAACAACATTCATGGGGCACGATGCCCAGAATAAGCAGCAACACAGGGTAATGGCTAACAGTTTTAAAGAGGAACCCAAGTTCAAGAGGCAATCACCTCACCATCTAGCAGCCTTAGGTATTTCAATATGAAAGGTACTAGAGCTCATCCCGTAACTGTCCTCCAATTCTTTGTCATCATAAAATTATCTCGGTGAGTACCTATGAGGGGATATGTGGGGCACTCTTTTTCTTACACAGATGACTACATCAATAGAGCCTGGGGATTCCTGCTTCAAATCAATACCTCTTCAAGGGTGAGCCTCATCATTGACTGTAGTCTGCTCAGAGAAGGAGGCAAGGAGATGGTGTCTTTCTCCTGCCTCAGTCTTCAGTTATTCTTACAACTCTTACCTGCTTTCCTTTTCTTCTTCTTCTTTTCATTTGTTTTTGTTTTGAGACGGGCTAGGCTTGAGCTCACCACGAAGCAGAAAATAACCCTGAGCTCCTGCTCTTCCTATTTCCACCTCTCAACTGCTGGGGTAACAGAGGTGTCCTGTCATGCCTGCAGAGTTTATGCTTTGATGGGGATTGAACCCAGGGTTTCTTACATGTTAGGCAAGCACACTACCGGCCAAGCTAAATCCCAAGCCTCCATTTTTCTGTTTACAGTAACATTGGTAACAGTGACTTTCAAATGTAGTCGCTCTACTACTAAATGAGGTGATGATGACAGCTAAGGGGGTAAGAAAAAGTCTCTATGAAAAAAAATGAGTATTCAGAGCTGGGTTTAGTGGCACACACCTTTAATCCCAGCACTTGGGAGGGAGAGGCCGGGTGGATCTCTGAGCTCAAGGCCAGGCTGATCTACAGAGAGTTCCAGGGCAGCCAGTGATACACAGAGAAAACCTGTCTTGAAAAACCAAAACCAACAAACAAAAAATAGGAAAATGAGCACTCGGGAATGTTTTTTCTCATTCTAGGAATACGGGCTAATGTGATAAAGAGAGCTGAATACAACATCAGTGTGACTCTAACATATTTCATGGTAGAAAAAAATTCCAGGATGTGACAGCATTTGATAGGGAACATTGCAGCTTCTCAATGTCAGATAGTTTTTTAGGAAAGGCTTGTGAATCCTATGCATTCGTCTTTTGCAGAGGAAAGAAAAAAATATCAAGTTTTAGTATCTAGCCTTGGTGTACTACAAAATATTTAACTAAACAAACATGGTTAGTTGGGTCCCATTTGCCACATATCAAAGATTCTAATCAGGCACCTCTGGACACAGGATAGATTTTAAAACGTACTAAAGACTAAGCAAATATTGAAATTTAAGGAGTATTTTGCTTGAGTCTTACAATTTCCCATACAGGAAATTCAGTGGGCATTGCATTACTTTGAATACAATCTAAGCTACACATTTTCTCTACAGCAGAGATACTGAAAACCAGTAGCAGCATTTCTGAGATTCCACCATTACTGTAACTTTAATTTCAGAAAGGGAAATCACAAAATAGCAAGTATATATATATATATATATATTTTTTTTTTTTGACTAAAACAAAATACAGCTTTAAAAAAAAAACCTACTCTTAGGTAAGACAAAGATTATAAACACTGGTCAATAATTTACTTATTTAAAGTGATATGGCCCTGGGTTTATGAATATACAGTGAAAGGAAAAGTCAGCCAGCTTTGAAGAGAGGACTTAACAGAACTTCTGAGTCCACAATTAGCACCTACCACGAGGGCTTCCAGGAGTTTCCACATGAAGACCTGGAATGTGAATCTCATTCAACAACCTGAGAAGAGAGCTTCTCTCACTCAGGCAAAGAGCACATTATCAGGTTCATTAATTAAACAGTGCGGGTGGAGCAGATGGATGCTACCTACGCTCCAATGACGCTAAATTGGGGCAGAGGTTTGCAGTCCTTAATGAGGCGCCATAAAATGAATGATTACATAGTGATCACAAGTAAACAAACCCGGGAAAGAGCTGGACTGCAGGCAACAAGTCCTGCAACATGGTAACAAGGAAACCAATGGGGGAAGTATCTAATATGCATACCTTTGAGGTCATTCAATCCCATATCAAGCTGGCCCAGAGAGGTAGAGGAGTCTACAAATGGCAGTGGGACAAGAATATAAAAATGCCTGGCTATGGAAATGAATGGAACAGGAACCGCTTTTGTCACATATGCACTGTGCAACTGAGAATGACATTCTCAAGCTTCCTTTTATTTTCAGAGAAGAACATGCAAAGTGCCCTTGGGTCTTTCAGCTTAGAGGCCCAGCGAAGGAAGCTCTCCTGAAGATGCAGACATCAAGGTTGATTTTTTATACAAAATTTTTTACACTAATTAATTCTTTACTTTTTTTTGCTATGCCACTCCAACTTTTTTGTCCTAATTAGACTGCACATGAACTCGTATATTAACTTCAAACATATCTACTGGACTCACGGAAGAGGAACAGGAAGTTACTGGGATACTAAAAGTTCCCTGAAGACATTGGCTGTTGTCTGGAACACACATACAATCTTTAGAGTGGTTTTCTAGGTTTTCCAGCTAAGACAGAGTAAAATTCCAATGAGCAACTGAAAACTTTGGAGTAACAAGGGGACACATGGTAGTGACACACCCTATAGCACAGCTCTGGGAGTCCACAGTCCCACTGTCATTTGTAGACTCCTCTACTTCTCTGGGCCAGCTTGATATGGGATTGAATGACCTCAAAGGTATTCATATTAGATACTTCCCCCATTGGTTTCCTTGTTACCATGTTACTTGTGAGTTGCTGTTCTATTACTACTTGGTCACTACTGTGGCCCCAGGACCCTGTTAAGATGTAAGATGCTCTTTTGCAACAGTTTTCTTTGCTCTGGTTCTCTCTCTCATTACACCTGGCCTACACTGCAAGGCCTTCCCATCTGCTTTAGAAAGATTCAACATAGACAAAACAATGTCTGCACAAACACAAACTCATGGAAGCATGTTTTTGGGCTGCTTACCAAGACAGATGCATAGTGAGTTACATTAACTAACTACATGCTTACTTCGAGTTAGTCTCTGATGAAAATGGTCATGGAGAATATATGCATTTAATATTTTCACTAAATTCTAATTTGGAAATTTAAAATGAATAAAGGTTGTATACATAATTTCAAAACAAGAACATTTCCCATTCTATGTCTCCTTTATTTTATTGTTCTACCTTTATTCCATACAATTACGGTTTAGAGCAGTACTTCTCAACCTTCCTAATGCTGCAAACCTTTAACACAGTCTCTCATGTTGTGGTGACCCTCAATCATAAAATTGTTTTTGTTGCTACTTCAAAACTATAATTTTGCTACTGTTATGAATCATAATGTAAATATCTGATATAGGACCCCTGCGAAAGGATCATTTGACCCCCAAAGGGGTTGTGACCCACAGGTTGAGAACCACTGGTTGAAAGGCTAGGGACTTCTCAGTAAGTGAGAAAATATGCTAAAATTAGGAGGAACTGTTTCACTTTGTAAACCTTTATGACTTCAATGGTCCTCTGTCCTGCCTGGGGACAAGTGAGGAAGAGCGGCAGGTCTTAAAAGCCTGGGTATCTGACCTAGCTCTGCCCTTACTGAGGGCCCAGACCAAGTTCTGGTGGCTACACCTTCCCTTTCTCCATCTGTGAAGTGAGGCTGATGCAGCCCATTCTGTAGGGCTGCCTTGGAGTGGGAATACTGGTTCAGTGGCCCTTATCTTCTGTATGTCTTGAGGAGGCTACGCTTTGGCACATTATCCATCCATGCCCCAAGTGCGTTCTGGAGCTAAGCTTGACCCTGAGTCCATTGGTTGGTTAGATAGCATTTTCTCCATCACATGTCAACACCAAGTACCAGCCAGTGTTCCTACTTCTGTTCTTCTCAAATTGATAATTACATTTTGTCTAACTCCGTAGAAATAGAGATACAACTCTCAAGTCACAGAAGTTTCTAGCACAACTAGATATCCTTACACAGATTAAAAATGAGAATCTTAAGTGTTTAATTAAATTTTCATCTCATCAAACACATACCAGCCCATTTCCAACAGCAAAGGACAAAGACTTTAGGAAGCTGTTGGAAAATCATAAACAAGCACCAGGATCTAAGATGTAAGGCATGCTCAGGAATGTGCAGCGTTTTTGTTTCATTTTCTACAACTAGATGAGAACTCCTAAGAAGCTAAGCATACTTTTCAATTTGGAGCTGCAAATCAAAGTAAAATCGCTTTTAAAAATGGAACCCATACACACACAAATGGAACACACATGAAATATAATTATTGACAATACTAGTCTCCATCTTCTTTCCCACAAGATAAAATTTTCTTTTTTTACAATTTATAAAATTATAATTTCTCTTTTTATAATTCTGTATTATTTCATAGGCTGAAGTTTCTTTATGAGTCAGTGCATTTGCCAAATTCAAATGGCAAATGATCTCTGTGCCAGACTGTGACTAAGAAACACATAATCAGAAATGGTGTTGGAGATTCTCAACTCTAAAATGCTTAAATAAAATGTTCAATAAGGATAATTTATAAAACAGCCAATATTTTGATCACTAATTAAAAAGAAAGTCTAATTATATAAATGTGAATAATCTCCTTTTAGTACACAAAAATCTTACATTAAATTTATGTGCACATTTGCACCAATGGCTCCAAACCACAGAATTCTGAACACTCTCTTGTAACTTTATAAAGCTATGACATGAGGAGCCTCGAGTGTCCAAAAGATGGGTCACTATGTCACCAGGTGGGCCGTGGAGTCTGGAATGTTAAAGGAGAAGTGACCATGTGGGAAACACTGTTAGTTGCTGTGTGTCTGACATGCTTTTCTTTTTGCCTTTCCCTTTTGGTGCTTCTGGGGATTAAATAGAAGGCCTTGCACAGGCTAGCATGTTCTCTGCTACTGAGCTCTCTATCCCAGGCTAATTTTGTAATAATAACTTTTTAAAAGCCTATCTAACTGTTACATTCTTCCAATATGAGGAATGAACTCAAAATTAAAGCTTACAACTCCCCCTTCTCTGGAGAGGAAATATTGTTTAATAAAAATTTGAAACAACCTCACCACTAAGCAAGCTTTCAGTAAGTGGATCACGTTTCATACAACACCTCAAAAACCATCTTTCTGGAGGCCCCCTCCAAGACTTTTTAGCCGGAGGGGTTAAAAGTGTGGGTGTGGAAGTCAGCTTTTGTTTGAAAAATTAGCAATGCTATGAGTCACTCTGCATTAGCAGCAGAGGAGTTTTGCATCTTGTACGAATCCAGACACCATATGCCATGCGAAGACCTATTACTTTATTCGGTGCCACCGCTGACAGGCAGCCACGTGGGTATCCCCAGTGGAAGGGCTGTCTCCTCCCGGCAGCGAGGACAGGAACCCAGGGAGCTGAACACATCCGACATTGTACAGAGCAGCAGGGACAGCTGGTAAGCTAGCAAGCAGCAAGGGCTAGCTAGGAGCGCCGATGCTAATGAGTCTGGCGACAATGCCGGCCTTCAGAGGGGCCAGCCCAGTGTCGGCGTGTTCCCATAACGGCCTCGAGAAGAGAATCTGCTCGTTCATGCCTTCAGTCTCATTAAAAATACACACTGGTGTTAGTAGTTTATCAAAAGCTGCTGTGACTTAGAAGTTATAAATCTCTCCAACAGTTTCAACATTCTTTAAAAAGTGCCACTGAACTATGTGGAGAAGCCCAGGAGTCTGTTTGTGTAGCAGAGAAAATCTACTAGGCAGTGGTGGTGAGCATTGGGTTGGCAGTGCAGGCAGAACAGCTGTCGCTGGGTGCAGGTCCCAGCTACCACGCTCACAGAGCTGTGTGGCCTCCTGCAGGTTGTCTAACCTCTCTGAGCTCTGCTTAGATTGTATCTTATCAGATGACAGAGTCCTATATTTGCATAATAAGCTCCTGCAATATGGCTCTTTCCTTCATTGGTTGCTAAAGGACCCATGGACTAAATACACAGGTGAAGCTCATAGTTAGTGCCTGGACTGAGCAGCTGTTGGTGAACCTAAGTAAACTGGTGTCTTTTCCTGGGGACCAGAGCATAGAGCACTCAGAGGCTTGACTTCCTGGCCTCCTTTTTGTCCCACAACATAAAGCAGCAGACATCTCATGAGGGAAGGGGTTAAGTGCAGGGAGTGAGATCACATAGCAGTGTGTGTGTGCACGCGTGTGCGTGTGCTTAGGGAGTTCTGAGGCTCTGGGAATTCCAGGCAGGATTACTAGTGGCCATGTCTTTGGCCTCCTAGAAGCATCTGGGGCTCACTGACTGCTAAGATCTGTGATGGTTCCCGATGTATAGGAGGCTCTGGTACTGAAAAGTGTTGTCATTCCTGTTCATTCTTCCAAGCCAGGCCAGGGCCTTGGCTTTGAGTTTGAGCTGAACCTGCCATTGTAACCATTAAGACTGCACTGCTATTTACTGTAATAGACTTGATTTTCCAACACCACTCCTTGAGGACAAGAGCCATGCCTTCCATGTGCTTACCCTCAGCAATAGTAAGGGTCTGGCAGACAGCAAAGGCCAATGGCTATCTTGTTGAATGAATGAAGAAACTAATAAAAATAAAGCCCACAGCCCTGCTTTTAACCTCTCATGTTCAAAAGTAGCATCTAGGAATGAGACTGGGAAGACAGAATCTGCTGATCATCTTTTTGCCAATACAGTATTATAAACATCTAAAGAAATGATGCTGTGTTAAATGGCCATTTTTCCATTCCCGGTGGCTGGGTGTGTTGGAACAGAAGAGAGAAGTGCCTGGCTCTGGAGGTTGAAACTTGTCTCCTTGAAGTTTTTATTCCAGAAAAGTTCAATTAGGGGCATCTCTGAAGGTGACATATCTGTATTTTGCATATAGATGTCTGGCAAGTATAGATGAGTGTAAATGGCCTTAATCATGATATGACCATCACAACTGGAATCAAGATGACGTGCTGGAAGAGCTACACTTGGGTTTGGAAAAGTAATATAAATCCTAGTAAAGTTGCACACACCTTTAGCATCAGCTTCACAGGAGGCTAAGATAGTAGTTCTGAGGCCAGCCTGGACAAGTGGCAAGACCCATCCTAGAAAAACCAGCAACGAAAACAAGCAGAAGAAACCACAGTCCTTTCTGCAAGACTCTCAGATGCAGCAGGTTTGATTGGGACACTGCCTGCACCTTGCTGTACAGGCATTCGAGAGCAGCCAGTGCCGTTCACATTTGAAACTGCTGTTGTTTTCATATTTACCTTCCTTTGGATCCAGCCCTTACTTCTTATTCCAATTTGAATCCCACAGAGAATTCCAGGACCACTAGGAGAAAACAGAAAGGCTGGAAAGGAACCAAAGTGCACTCTCGGAGGACGCTGGGCTATCCCACAGCTCCTGAGGCACCCAGAAGTCTAGGGATAGCCAGATCTTCATCCCCAGCTTCTTACATGGGCTCCTGAGGCACCCAGAAGTCTAGGGATAGCCAAATCTTCATCCCCAGCTTCTTATATGGCCACAAGCCATCCAGTTGTGCCAACTAGTGATCACTGCTTTCTCATGTTTTGTGGAACGGCACATCAAATGAGCTCTTCAGGCACTGAGATTTCAAAGAAAAAAGACCTGTTTTTTGTACTTTCTGAGACAGTATTTCATGCAGCCTTAACTACTGATCACCCTGCTTCAAATTCCCAAGTGCTAGCTAGATTTGCTAGATAAACATGCACCACCATGTCCTGCTAAAATAACAACAAAATGAAAATCCACTAAAAATCACACACGCGCTTGCGCGCACGCACACACACGCACCTACACCTTTAGTGTTTAAAAACTAGCCAGAATAGAATTAATTCCAGCCCAAGGCTCTAGAGTAGATTCAAATGCCCAGGGCACAATGACAGCTAGTATACTCAGAGAATATTGGCATGTGTGTGCCTGGTTTAACATGCATCCATATATGTGTATGCTTGAACAAACATGCACACAGGCCAGGCAGAGTCCTTCTTCCCTGCATCAAGTTTCAGAGGAATGGTGTTCCATGCAGGGCCAAACAGAACCACCCGTCATGGATGGAATGCGTCCCTAGTGAGGGTGCTATGAATCTGTGCCATGGAGCTGCCACCTCCACAGTCCGTGTAATGCCACCTAAGTGCTCTGCCTCACATGACTTGCTGCAAGCTCCTGAAGATTAGAGCCATTGATCGCTCCCTGCAGAAGAGTCTCGCTGTGCAAAAGGCAAGTAAGCAGCAGAGACAGACAGCTCAAGTATTGATCTGCTCTGCTGGGGGCTGCACTGCCTAAGGAAGATCAGCACTCCTTCCCAGCATCCACAGGGGTTGCCGTAATATGCTTCCGGACACGACAGACAAAGATGGTATGTGAGGCTAAACGCTGCCGCCCATCTCCTGTCAGTGGGTCACAGACCTCTCAGAGAAGCCACGCTGCCATGTGAAACCTCCAGCTTTTAAAAACACTGCTTGGCAGCATTCTATACTCTTTGGATATTCTGTGGACATTCATCCACAACAGGGCTGAAGACTATTGCCGGAGAACTGCCAGAGGCCAACCTAAATGCAGGGGAAAGCAATATGGATACATTTCCAGAACATCTAGTGCCCATGAGTCACCCAAAGCCAGATGTCTGGCTAACATCACACAAGACGAAAACCTTTTTCGTATAGAAGAGAACCACTCATCTAACTTAAAGGCGGACATTTAAAAACTTGCCTCCAGAAAATTCATTCTCCTTAATGAAACTGCAACGACACAAACTACATGGCTTCCAGAAGGTTCTTTGTAAATTTCCTCAGGCATATAACATAAATTCACCTAAAAAGACAAATGAAATTATGAAGTACATCAAAATTCTTGAAAGCTATGTGAAATTAAATATAGGATGAGAGCAAATTAAAGTGAAAACGGGGACCAGAGAGATGGTTTAGTGAATAAAGGGGACCTGCCACCAAGCCTGAAGACCTGGATTTGATCCCTGGAAATCACATGGGAGAAGGAGAGAACCTATTTCTGCAAGACAGCTGCCCCTGACCTCCAGACACGTGGCACAACTCATATGCCACCCACTCACATCAATTAATAAAAAAGTAATTAAACTTTAAAGAGACAAGGAAGGAATCTACATAGAACTCAGATGGCCTCCTTTATATAGGAGATAGACACAAACTGAACTGTATTGCTTTTATGAGTATTCTTTGGATTAAGGTCATTATTTAAAAATCACTTCTCTTCTGTTGTAAGTTATTTCCTTCTATGTAGTAAAGATATCTTATGGTACAATTAAATAAATGGCACCAGAATACTATGCCCTCAGAATTCCTTAAAGGTGTTTGCACTTTTTATTTCCATACAATTTAAAATACTGAGTTCTGCTCTTCTGAATGATGGGAATGAAATATGAATAAGACAGGCTTACAGAACTCAAGTTTTCTATCTTGGGACCCTCAACAATCTTGATACCATTTGGGGCAGCTAGCTAGGGCGTTGCAACCTCAACAGGCTTTCTTTCTTCCCTCAGCTCTGCGTGGCCAATAAATCTTAGTTGTCTAATGTGAGACTGCAAAACCTTGTGCCTATCACCTGTCTCTCTTGAAGCCCCAATAGCCAGGCAGAAGCTGGACTAAGTTCAGAAGACCCAAACTAGCTACAGGCACGTAAGGGATAGTAGGCCAGTTCCCAGTTGTTCCTGCTGCATAGGTATCACCCATGACAGACCTAGGGAAGACCCAAATCTGAGCCTGGGAAACCCACAGAATCTACAAAGTCATCCCTCCTCCATTTCTCTCTGAAATATCTCTGCCAAAATTATGAGACTATCAAAGAAGTCCTTGGGCTCTTATGAGAGGAGACAATGCTCAGACTTTTATTCATGTTTACTTTTTTAATTTAAAATTAGGGAATGAAAAACTTTACTGAGATTTAATGCATGGCCTTTCTGGGACGCTTCTTACTTAGTTATTCCTGGGCCTGTCCCTGGCAGAGGGACAGAGTGAAGAGATCCCCACAACAGAACCCTTTTTCCCTTTCCATACACTGTGGGCTGCTGGGGTTTCCATAAGTCTCTTATCAGGGTTCTGAATTTCCTCACCTCATAAACAGATTCATTACAATGCATTGGTCCAAGGCAAGATCTGGCTGACAGGCCATGGTAGTCTTTTCTTTTTTTTTTTGGTTTTTCGAGTCAGGGTTTCTCTGTGTAGCCCTGGCTGTCCTGGACTCAATTTGTAGACCAGGCTGGCCTCGAACTCGCAAAGATCCGCCTGCCTCTGCCTCCCAAGTGCTGGGATTAAAGGCGTGCGCCACCACTGCCCGGCTTAATGGTAGTCTTTTCTATCATGAGATCTGTACTTTATCTCATAGGAAAGTTCTTGTAAAAGTCACTGAACAGAAAGTTGAATTACCCATTTTTCATTTCTTTTTTTAGAACAGGAAATGTTCTGGAGTTGGTGGCCTTTTCTGTGATGGCAAGGGCTGACTTCATTTACTCATCTAACAAGCATTTCCTGAACAAATATTTATCCTGTGGCAGGTGCTGAGGTTGCATCTAGAGTTGGAACTCTTCAGGAAGGCACAAGCATGATCTGTATCCTGAGCTGCCCTTGTTTTACCAATTTGCTAAATATTTCTACTATCACCTTAAGAGATATTAGAAGAAAAAGCCAGACAAGAATCTCTGTTCTCATACAGTGCGTACAATACAGGTAAAAAGAGTAAGTGAATTCTACAGTAAATTAGATGGTGACAAGGGTTCACACAATAAAGAGCACACAAGAAGACCACAGGAGGTACTAGAGATGTGTGTGCATGAACAGATGTGCGTAGGTGTGTGTGAGCTTTATAGAGGAAGGAGGGAAGAGCTGAGAGGGTTGGGAAATTTTTCCTATGGACACCTGGGGAGAAACTCTCTAGGCAGAGGGCAAAGAACAGGCAGAGGGCCTTTCCTGTAGGACTGTGGCCTTCCTGGCAGTATGAACAGGGGAGTGACTACAGACTTGTTCAGGCTGCTGTGCTGAGGAGGCCAAGTGAGAGGTGCTTCTGGCCAGCAATAAGCCTTTAGTTGATCTTACAAAGAAAAGTTGCTATTGTACCATAAAGGAAAGGGACATTTTAACATTGTGAGAGTAGGTGGCACAGGAATACAACATCCTGCAGTGAGAAGACCTGGAATGCAAACATTGGAAAACACAGCCTTTGGCATGGGAATTAACTTATTGAAGGCAGCCTATGACTTCACAAAGCTCTCATCATCTCTGCATCATCCAAAACAACAACAAAACAAACTATGAGCAGACTTTTGTAGACTGCTTCTAACTTCCCCAAATAAAGAATTTAGCGCATTTTGAATATGCTAAAAATATCAGTGTGGGATTGGGAGAAGTCAGTGGAAGACTGCTTGGCTGATATGCTTAAGGACCCAGGTTCAAATGTCACCCCCCCCGCCGCCCCCCACACACACTGCACACACCCCAGTGTAACTTAAACAGCACTAAGGAAGATAGAAACCTCCAGCTAAATGTTCTGAGGGATCTTTGTGGAACAGATGGCAAGAACGAACATGAGCATGAGCTGTTGGGGTTTATGGGCTAAGACTGTAATATTCCCCAGCCTATGTATGTCTCTTTGCAAAGTTTTGTTCTTGATTATCAACAAACAGAATCAAAATCAGTCAAGCCTAGAGGGACATCCTGATTCACAGAACTATTAAACCAATTTTTGAAAAATAAAATGTTGATTTAATCCCATTGCACTTAGGATACTATTTATATTTTAGTAAAAGAAGGACAATTTTATGCTATAAAATACTTCAAATATGTTCTTTACCCTTTACCACATCCTTTCTAAATCTTTATTATCAAGCATATTTTATAATATGAATCCAGACTTCTGAGGGAGTGAGTGGGTCTAAGGGGGTTAGGTACCCTTGTTTACTGATGTGAGGACTCTGGCATTCTAATTTCCATTCCTTCCTCTGAACAGATCAAGAGCTGTGACCTTAAGTCCACAGTGACATGCTGTTCCCCCAGTGCAAGCTGACCGAAATCTCTCCAGTCTAAAGGCATTTAAATAAGCAATGGAGATTAATGTCTGAATATGTTTCCTAAAACAAACTCAACAAAATCTTATGAAATTTCTAGCCTTTAAGACTTGCAAGATAAACAGATGAGGATACTAATGAGAGACACTGCAGATGTAGACAAAGGCTTTACATTCCTTCACGTGTTTTCAGATAAATAAAAATAAACGATTTTAGTGCACCATTAAGTGTAACAGTCTACTTGAATAGTTACTCCATCTGCAGGTTCAGTTCTCTCCCTCTCCCCCCACTTTCTCCCTCCCTCCCTGCCCCCACCCCCAACACACAGAGGTCTAGGATGGTTCTGGAGCTCTAAGCCCTACCTTACTTTATTTTACTTTTATGGCCTAGGCAGTGACCATAGGGCATATGATTCCAGAGAGGAGTGGGTGGGAGTACGAAACTCACATCCAAATTAAGTAAAAGAAAGGGAGAGCAGACCAGGGCTCCAACACAGAGGTCTGACAATCCACAGCAAAGTAGGCATGATGAAATGCTTCCCTAGTCTAAACTTCAAGCACAAACCACATTGTCTCTGACAAGAGTCGAGAACATAACTAACTGCAGGACTAATCTCTCCTAATCAGACAATTTAAAGTCTTTCCTAACATGGCTGTCTGACATACGTAGATGTCACTAGATAGGTTTATTCTGCTGGGCATAAATTATATTTTCAAAATTAATCAGCACATAATAATTGAAGGCTCTTTAAAGGGGTTACGATTTTATAAACATGTTACTTAAATTTAAGACAAATTTTACTTTTCCTCTGATAGTCATAGTAACATCAGTTTCTTGGGAGTATAAATTCGTTTCTTTACTGACTTCAATTCATTTAATTTTAAATGTGTAAAAAAAAAAAAACCCACACACCCTATTTATTTTCTCATAGCCACGCTGAAAGCCCAGCAGGGAAATATAATGTGATGACAGTTTCCATCTTCTTTGGAGAGAAAGTTATGAGTCTTGGGTGTGAAAGGCATGACAATGGAGAGTGGCGGCAGTTCCCCCAACTGCCTTCTTTAAATTCCACAGAGGATGGCAGTTTGGATGGAAACCCCAAAATCTATTCTGTCCATCTGTTTTATTATTCTTAGAACAACTGTCAAAAGTTGCCCAGGGATCAAGTTGCAAACGTACTAATTTGCCTTTGAAAAGTAGGCCCTGGGGGAATTCTGGAACCCTGCTTATAAATTCAGAATCCCCTCAGCCAGCCATCCTGCCTTACCCTTTGTGGAGGTATGAGACTTTGCACTTCCAGGCATACATCTGCCTCAAGGCCAGGATGCCCTGATAGACTTACATCCCACTTCATAGGCAAATGAAGGGGAACTGCAGGGACTTGGCATCTTAAGGGCAGGCTTGTTCCCTGACAAGCAGACTGAGGTTTTTAGGAGGCAGCCCTTTCATTGATCATGGCTGGATGAAAGACCAAAGCTTTGTACTGGCAGTTTAAAGGCGTGAACATGGCAGAGGGATGCCCATTCTGTACTCTTTTATATCCTTGGACCAAACAGGAGATAGGAGCCTGAAATGAAACATCGAAGAAATAAGCTGAAGATAACAACTGATAAGCCACTGAACGTGGGGACATTTGTTTTTGTGACTATGCTGAAACTATAACAAAGAATGTCTGGACAGACAGACTGTCAGATGTGATCATGTCAGGATTTACAAAGTAAACCTACCTAGAGCTCAGTCTATGCTAAAATATTGGAGCATGCTGCTCTGCTCAAAACTAATGCAGCTGCCCATTTCTTAAGCTGGCTGTGTTCAAGGCTTGTGCAAACACAATGTACAGATGGAAGTGCATGTGGCCCCACTGGATGTAGGAGACAGGGGAGCAAGGGCCAGTACTGATCCTCCTAGTGACCAACCTTCTCCACTAGGTCCCAATGGGCTCTAGCAAAAAGCATTCAATGCATAGGGCCACAGAATCACCTGAAAAACAAGATGTACCTGTTTTGGAGTTTAGAGTTTCTCAGTATTAGAGAAAACTGGAAAAGAGGCCGCTTCATGGCTCACATGATGGCATTTGGAGTGTACTTGCTCGGATCACCAAAAAAGTATTTGGCTTTGATTTAAAAATGTCCTTGAGCATGTTGCAAATGACTGCAGAAGGGACCTGCTGGGAGCCCACTGCAGACACACAGAAGGGATCACCAGTTGGACCTGCTGCTTTGTCCTCCTCTGGCTTTACACAATCTCTTATTATAATAAGGCATGAATTATCCTTTTTAGAGATTTGAATAACAGAAAAGTCTCACTTTCAAAATACTGCTTATAATCCCAGAGTACGATGTTTTCTGTTGATGCCGGTCCTTTCAAAATGGGACAGATAATTAGCAAACTGAAATTTGATTAATGCTGGATTAAGAGGTTCTGATGTTCCCCTGCAATGTGTTATTTCAGTTAGTGGTCACTGCAAGAGACTGTCTGTAGGAAACTTGTTCCCGTTGCTTTCCAGAATGGCAAGATGAGCTTCAAATCTTGTCTTTTAAATACAGAGAATTCAGTCTGAACAAGCCAGACTTTTTTCTTTTTTCTCCCATTAAAATTTTTTCCCTTTGTCATTCTGAAGTTGGAACCAATGAATTAACTAAGAAAGCACAAAATAAAACAGAAACACAAGTCTTCCTCAAAATTGCTCAGGGTGAGTCTTTCCTGGTTTTGGTGGGTAATTTGCTATAGACAGAGGTTTTGAGTTTCTGCTCTCAATAGGCCCCAGCACAGCTTTTGCGAAAATGAGGAACTTCTCTGGAAACAAAAGGTCAGACTGGTCTGGTATAGATTCCAGTCTTCGAAAGTAACTGCTTAGATAATATGCCATAGAAAAAATTAATTTATAGTACTTTGTGCTTTCAACCATTACGGTGGGGGCTACCTCTTACACATTTGCTGAAGTCATCTAAAGCATATGACTGTTTCTATGTTCAGTGGCCAGATTCTTCCCCGTGTTAAAATTCATGCTGTATCCCTACTGTTGAAAAGTGTGGAAGAATCAGAAATGATGGCCCCCTTTGAAGCTGTGTCATTCCCAGGTAACTAAGACACTGCCATTTATGGAATGACCTTTTGCGCTTTGAATATTTGGACATCAGTAATTGCCAAATGCCTAGAAATGCTCACGGCACTATGAAAAAGGTAAGTAGGGTCAGCAAACACCCTCTCACATGCTTTTCACATGACAACCATTTCCACTTTTCTAACGGTTTTCTAATAGCAAAATGTATTTAGGAACAACAGTGGAATTTGTGTCATCATGACCAAATGATTATGGTGCAGACCCGAGATTCTTCTGGGGCTCAGCAGGTTTCTGGTCCCTATGGAAACGAAACCTCAGCCATTGTCCTCCACTCAGCTGGAGGACAAGGCCCTGAGGCTTTTGTGCTCTGTGAGATTTCTTCCACAACCTTCCTGCAACAGACCTTAGAGCTTCCTCTCAACTCCTTTCTAATTGAGATGCAAATGCATCTCTCTGGCTGATTACACTTCCCTTAAAGCAACTGATGAATGCAGCTGTAACCAGAGTTTGCAGACTTTCCAACAAGTGACTTCAGCTGTCAGCATTTGCATGCTTGGCCTAGACCAGCTCACTGCCTGCTGGTCTCAGAACTTCCTTTGGGCATTTTTACTTATGTTCATAAAATTTACATCCAATAATAGTTAAAAAAAAAAAAAGAGCTCAAAATCTATCCCACTAGTAGGGTCCTAGGATCAAGAACAAAAATGCAGGGCTTTCTGATCATTTCCCTCCAAGCCTCAACTGGGGCTGTCACTCCTTCCTGAAGGTCTCAGACTTGGTGGCCACAGTCTCTCCTTGTAGGTGTTCAGACTTTAACCATCTTAGAACTCAATCTTTCTTCCCAAATCTACCCAAATACTCCTAGCACTACGAAAACTGATTATTGAATAGGCTTCATGTTGCTTACACATTGCTCAAGAGTCCATTAACTTCAAAACTTAAAGTTGTTCAATAACTTTTAGGCGATATCTGAAATCTATTAATCAATTATGAACAAAGACTGAGCCTAGGACCTTATATTTTAGGAAAGTGATCTACCACTGTGCTGGCTAGTCTTATGTTAACTTGACAAACTAGAGTTATCTGAAGGGAGGGAATCTCAATTGAGAAGATGCCGCCATAAGATTCAGCTGTAAGGCATTTTCTTAATTACTGATTGATGGGGGAGGGCCCAGAACATTGTGGGTGGTTCTCTCCTTGGGTTGGTGGTCCTGGGTTCTATAAGAAAGCAGGCTGGGCAAGCAAGGCATTCCCAAGCCAGGAGAATGGGAGTCTCCTTGCTTGCAGAAGTAAGCCAGGAAGCCGCATTGCTTCCTCTTCATCAGCTCCTGTCTTCAGGTTTCTGCCCTATTTAAGTTCTTGTCCTGACTTCCTTTGAAGATGAACAGTGATACAGAAGTGTAGTCAAATAAACCCTTTCCTCCTCAACTTGCTTTTTGGTCCTGTTGTTTTACCACAGCAGTAGAAACTCTAAGACAACCACTGAGCTAAATATCCAACTGCAAAATTTTTTGAATACAATAAAAGGAAACATGCATAACATAATCATCCAATAAAAGAAAATTTCACATAATACCTAATTTTTCAATAATTTTCCCAACTTTTAAAAGCCTTTTTTTTTTTTTTTTTTTTTTATGGAGACAGGGTTTCTTTGCCCTGGCTGTCCTGGACTTGCTTTGTAGACCAGGCTGGCCTCGAACTCACAGAGATCCGCCTGCCTCTGCCTCCCAAGTGCTGGGATTAAAGGCATGCGCCATCATGCCCGGCCTTTAAAAGCCTCTTTATGCTGCTTTTTCCAATGTGCTTCTGGGGCCAGCTCTTCCTACGAGGCACCAAGCACTGCAGGTGCTTTGAGTGTTCAGGACAGAGCTGAAACCATACCTTCAAAATGGAAAAGCAAGGTTTACAAGGTACAGATGTACTAAGATGCACACAGGCTGTATGTGGACTCACTTTTCAACCAAGACAATAAAGGCTCCCAACCCTGGGGAAAAAAAAAAACCCGCAATCTTATAAAGTATTTTTTATATTTTGGTTCTGTTTTCCAAAATGAGTTTACCAAATGAATATCTTGCTCCCCAGCCCCAGCACCTTTACACACACAGGCATAACGTATCAGGAGGTAAAGGTGAGAGTGACAGAAAGAGAAAGAAAACAAGGCCCACACGGGGACTTTCACGGTACAGCTCAGCGCTGCTGCATACTCAATGCAGAGGTGAGTGGATCTTACACAGCCATCAAGGAAACAAACACTGAGGGTGACATGGTGTGGCAGGATGGGAATCTATGCCACAGGAGAGACACACAAGGAGTATGTGGGGTAGGATGCAGCAAAGTGACACTCAGGTGAGCAGAGTGGGAAGCAGCACCCCTGTTCATGACAGCCTGGCAATGAGAGGCTGATCCAGTTAAGACAGGCCAAGCAAGGAAGAGCCCAGGCTCTTGTGGATATTTCTTGAGCACAGCGTCTGCCTGGTTTCTTACAGACTGTTAGAATGTTTAGTGTTCTTGAAATTAGGTCTTTTTAAGTGTCATTGCACACCAAAAATGGCAAAATGATTTTTCTCACTTCATGAAAACTTCCTCTGCAACCCGATGTGTATTGGGAATTAGTTCTCTTTAGTGTATTAGTATGCAGATCAACCTGGCACCTGGCGGCATTTAAGGAGGAGCTTGGCACAAATTGGTCACTATAGGATCTGGAGCCAAGATGGGCAGAGCCCAGTTGAGCCCACAGCTCCATGAGAAATGAGGACGCGCCCTGTTGAAGGGGCATGGTTAAGAAGGCGCACAAACTGTGGATGATACCAATTGCCATGAGAAGCTACGGGAACCACTAAATACCGAGGGAGAGTTTGTGAGCCCGGGATTCCCCAGGAAAGACCAAGAGACTATACCCTATATAAACCAGAGAGCTCCATGTGGCTCTCTCTCGCCCCCACAAATGGAGAAGACAGAAACGCATTCTGGAGAAGTGTACAGTAAGGTATACCCATTCGCTGGCCATTAGGCCGCAATAGCCTGAGGCAAATCAACAGTCTTCTAGAAATCTTGGCAAGTAAACTGAGGATTCCTGAGAAACTGAGAGGCGGAGTCTGAGAGAGAGACTTTTGTTGCAAGCCAATCTAAGAAGGCTGGCAGAAAAGGCATGGCATAGAACCTTCTGAGAGAAAGTTCTTAAAAACTGGACACTAAAGAGGCCCATCAGGGGCCTGAGAGTGCTGGGAGGGTGAGGGAGGTGGGCGGAGTTCTGAGGCCTGGGTGAGGAACACTAGGCCATGAAGCAGACACAGGAGACTATGTAAGTGTCTCAGCTGATGGAGGAAGCCGACCTCAAGTTTAGCAGTTAAAACAGCTGGCTTCATAGGCCTGCCACAATCTAGCGGTTGAAATAAATTGACCATATGAACTGGAAGAACTAGGCCCAGTGGATGCTGGGCATGGATAGGACTGCCATAGAGCCAAACTGCTAAAATCAACTTTTCCCTCATGGACCTCTGCTAATATTAATATCCTTTTAAAAAATTAAAATAGGGTTGGTTAAGTGTTCTTAGATATTAAATGTTTATAGCCATTAGGTATAGGTTTTAGGTATTGGATTCTAGGATATAGGTGTTTTATAGGTGTTAAGTATTAATAAATGTGTTTTAAATAAAAATTTTTTGTTCCACAGTGCTTCCTATAGGCTTCATTTCCAAAGCAGCTTTGACCCTAAGAAGCAGACTGTTATCATATGGCAGGGTATTCGCTACAAGCCACTGAAGATGATGTCTCCTACCCTTTAATTTAGTATTTACTAGGTAAAAAAATAAATAAACATTCCAATTAACTCCCAGCTGGGATCTTCTAGTTTTCACAATGGAGGCTTGAACCCATTATTTATGATATCAGGCTGGCACAATGAAAAGCCCCAAAGGCAGCACTTACTGGACTTCCAGCTGGAACTGGATCCTGTTTTACTGTTGGGACCCGAATTCAGTGAGGAACCATGATAGTATAGTGGTGCTGGCGCTGGGTCTCATGAGGTTGAGGACTATGGTGACTAGAAGGACAGGTGCCCTATGAAGAGGTTGGGTGCTACCAACATAAGGGGGAGAGAGATCCAATCGGCTCAGATATTCTTGTTCTTTAGGAGAAAGCTTTTTTAAAATCTACATTTTGGGGGAATGAAAAGATGGCTCAGCAGTAAGAATGCTTGTTGCACAATTACGAGGAGAATTCATATCCCAGCACTTGACACAGCCAGGCAGCCAACAAATGCCTATAATCCCAGCTCTGATGAATCCATTGCCCTCTTTTAGCCTCTAAGAGTGCAGAGTTGCTCAGACCTATAGATTCATATGCAAATACACTCACATAGACACATGCATACACACATATAAATAATAGTTTTTTTTTAATTCCATTTTTTAGGGGCTGGAAGGACGATTCAATGGCTAAAAGTGCAGACTGTTTTTACAGAGGACCTGGGTTTGGTTCCTAGTACTAAAATTGAACTTACCAGTACACGCCTTCATACCCCATGCCTTCTTCTGGCCTCTGCAGGCTCGAGGCATGTACATTGTACACAAACATGCATATAGGCAAAACACTCCCTCTCAACCGTCCTAATATTGAGACCCTTTCATACAGTTCCTCATATTGTGGTGATCCCCAACCATAAAATTATTTTTGTTGTTGCTTCAAAGCTGTAATTTTGCTACTGTTATGAATCCAATGGTCTTAGGTAACCCTTATGAAAGGGTCGTTCAACCCCCCCCCCCAAAGGGGTTGTGACCACAGGTCAGGCCACTGACATAAAATACTCCTTTAAAAAAAATCTGTTTTCAGCCGGGCGGTGGGTGGTGGTGCACGCCTTTAATCCCAGCACTTGGGAGGCAGAGGCAGGCGGATCTTTGTGAGTTCGAGGCCAGCCTGGTCTACAAAGTGAGTCCAGGATAGCCAAGGATACACAGAGAAACCCTGTCTCGAAAAACCAAAAAAAAAAAATCTGTTTTCTTATTTATTATTTCATTTTGCTTATTTATTTATTTATTTATTTATTTATTTATTTATTTATTTATTTA
>CAJQZJ010032307.1:999035-1056057 GCA_907164525.1 Lophiomys imhausi
TTATTTATTTATTTATTTATTTATTTATTTATTTATTTATTTATTTATTTATTTATTTATTTTTTAGTCAAGGTTTCTCTATGTATCCCTGGCTGTCCCGGACTCAATCTGTAGACCAGGCTGGGCTTGATCTCACAGAGATCCGCCTGCCTCTGCCTCCTGAATGCTGGGATTAAAGGAATGTGCCACCATGCCCAGTAATTACAGGCAGCTGTGAATTGCTATGTGCATGCTGGGATTTGAACCCAGGTCCTTTGGAAGAACAGCCAGTGCTCTTAACTGCTGAACTATCTCTCTAGCTACTACTGTGTTCTTGTTTTTGTTGTTGTTTTTTTTTTTTTAATGCAGTCTCCGTTTTTCACTGTGACTGGCAATCTTTAGTTTTGTGTTTTGGTAACACAGGGAGGCCAGTACAGTTCAAACAAAAACCATCTGTGGCTGGATTCATTCTGCAGACAGCTAGTTTGCTGGTTCTGGGCTCTTGACTGTTGCATGACACTGAGCTAAAGCTGCTCCCTGGCTGTCTCTACCCAGTGGTCTCAGTGCAGATGGGCCCATTTATAACCTCCAGGTACTAAAGATGATGGGTTTTGTTTTTTTTTTTGTTTTTTTTGTTTTAATAACTTCCAGATGCCTAAAACTGCATAATGATAATACTTTCTCTAGATTGGCTCTGAGTTGTGATGCCCTTCTTCCAATGTGGCCCCCAGAGTAGCACACTACCTTTTGGATGATGACACTTGAGGCTGCAGGAACAGAGACAGTGCCCTAATTCCTGTGAGTGGATGATCTTGGGCTTTTCTGCACCATGTCAGAGAGAGTGCTGGTGCTGCCAGCTGCCACATATGCCACCTTCTCTCATCTCAAGTTTGTGGTCGGTCACTCTAAATCTCCAGTGCTGTTCAGGATGACTCTTATCAAGCCACATCACCTCCCTCCTGCCCTTACACAGCCAGTCACCCAACCTATATCCACGCTAATCCTTTGATCCTTTCCAGTCCTTCTGTTTGGGCCAAAGTCATCTGCTGAGACAACTCTTAACTTCTGACCTTGCCTTGGGTTAGTTAACCCATTCGTCTCCCCCCTCCCCACACAAATGACAGTTCTAGAACTTTGCTAAGTCATTAATAAAACTGTTAAATAGAAGGTGCATAGGCAGATGCACAGAGAGCACCCCAGTGTACTTCTAGAATTAAAACACCGAAATTCTGGCCACAGTGAAGTCATCCATCTCTCAGAGTCCCCTAGTTCTCACTCCTATCTTCCAGATGATCATGATATTTTGTCAAAGTTAAGATTTGTATGTGTAAGCTTCTGAGCTCAAAAAAATGTGTTTGTGATACCCTACTCTTGAAGAACACAATCTTTTCTGAAGTTTCAGGGGTTGTTTAATGATTTAACCTTACAGATTTATGAGGGATCCAAGCAACATTTCAAAATTCAGCCTTTAATCCTATTTGGAAATACTTTCTTGTTTCCAGTTTTCAGTGTATCTGGCATGATTACTTGTGTGTGTGTCTGCACCCAAGAGCTCGTGTGTGCATGTGCTCATGTTGAGCATGAGTACTTGCACACAGATGTGTGTCTTATAGCTCTGAGCTCTGCTGCGTATCTGCTCTGTGTAAGGGCAGATATGGGTGACTCTGAATAAGGCCTTTACTTGGAGAGGCCAATTTCCATTCTTTTTATTGTGCTCTCTGTACCATGAATACCCAGAAGCTGGGGACTCTGGGGACATTATTATGAGTGCTGGTCGTCTAAGGACTTGTAGCTCCTCCTTTAATCTTTTTTTTTTTTTTTTAAGTTTTCTCTGTGTAACAGTCCACATTGTCCTGGAACTTACTCTGTAGACCAGGCTGACCTTGAACTCACAGAGATCCATCTGCTTCTGCCTCTGCCTCCTGAGGGCTGGGATTCAAGGCATGTGCCACACATAGGCCTGGCCCTCCTTTAATCTTAATGTATAGATTTTAATACAAATTTGTCAGAAACCAACTTTACTTGGTTGCTCTTTCATGCCTCCCTTTTTCATTTCTCTGGGAAATAATTTAAATTTTATTTACCTATTCATTTGTTTGTTTTGAGATAGAACTCGTATATCCTAGGCTGGCCTTGCCTTTGCTATGAAGCTGAAATAACCTTGAACTCCTGACATCCTGCCTCCACCTCTGGAGTGCTGGGACTACAGGTGTAAGCCACTTTACCCCACGTGACTGTGACTTAAACTTTATAACTTAGAAAATGTAGACTTGTCCCTCTCAACTTTAGTTTTTGTACTGAGCTTCCTAAGTGTCTAGAGTACAGTCCTATTTCCACTTCTTTTCTACTCATACACAAGCTCTAATACACACCCACCACTTTCTGCAACACATAAAGTCACGGCACATTTTTTCAAATTGTTAAGAAATGAATCCTAAGTGGTACATTTTGTGTTTTCGCTTCTTGTTTTCAGAAAGATGAGACTATCTGCCAGTCAAGAATCTGACAAATGTTTGCTGCCTATAGAAGAATGGGCTTTAGAGTCAATACGGAGCAGTAGAAATACCCATTCCAATTCTTTTTGCTGTGGGACTGTTTAGGGGGTCCCGATTCCTAAAGTACACCCATTCCCTCCATCTGCGGCTTGCTGCCATTCAGTCCATTTAAACTCAGTCCCCCTCCCATTAACTTCCCATCCATGACCACTCATCCCCACACTAAAGTGTTTTCCTTCCTTTTTGTGCTGTAACTATCTGGTATGTCTTGACTCTTTCCTTTTAGTGACTCAGTTCTCAGTCCTCCTGCGTTCAGTTTTCGACGTAAAGATCTGACATTACTGGCCCCAGTGATGGATGAAATCAGCTACTAGTGTAGTCTTGCTTGGTAAGTCTGCTCAAAGTAATGCTTCCTCTCTCTCCTCTTTGCACTACTTTCCCTTTGTCTCCATACCTACCTCTTTTTTCAAAAGCTACTCTTTAATTGTTCCACAGAACGGTATCTATGGTTAAACGTCGAATCAGCCCAACCCCTGCATAGGTTCCAACCTATCCCATTGCCACTGCTACAGACCATGCCCCATGCTCTCCCAGAACTCCCCCCACAGCTGTGTGTGCTCTCACTGCCTGTCTTCTCTGTGTGCCAGTCCCTGCATGTGCATGTCCTACCCTCTGCCATATGGGAGCATCTGTCATTCTCATACATAATAGACTATCATAGCCTTGTCCATAAGCAAACAGTGTCCTCTCCCTTGGAATATCTTATTCATATTTATATTCCTAGTGGCTAGGCTGGTGCCTGGCACATGGCAGGAAAGCTGCAAATGCTGACAAATGCATAACTGGTTGTTTGTGGTGTGCGTGGTGAAGTATAACATTTGGCATGGTTTGAGTTTCTCTCCATAGTGTAGGGAGATGGGAAGAAGGAATCAAAGGTCTGTCCTGGAAGAAGAGCTCAGGATCCCACTGGAGAAGAAAGAACTTGGGTTGTTAGAGCTTTAGAGAGAAGGGTCCTTTTGGAAACTGTGTAAATTGGGAGCAGAATCTAGCAATGATACTAAAACCACACATTTAAGAGAAGCTCTAGTATTACCAAATGTTTATGTACCTAATAGCTGAAAGCAAAAGCAAATCTCACTAATGATAGAAGAAGGTGGGAAACTACTTTTTCTCCATCAAATACTGATAGTTCCAGAGAGTAGAGATGGCAAATGCCACTGAGACTATTGTTCCATTGAAGTGGACATTTATTCTAGAAAGCCACCATCTGCTTGATTCTGAGTGAACTCCTCCTAATGGGTACGTTGCACATGGTGAGGGAACTTTTTCCCTGAAACAAGCTATCCGAGGAGGAGAATGAAAGCCCTTGGCTCAAACAGTTGTAGAAACTTCTATCATCAGACCACAGTTTCATTTTGGAATCTTTCTTTGGTGTGGGAACTGTAAACATAACATGTGGCAAGTTTCCCATTCACTGTGCTCTAGGCTAGGAACAGGCCCTGTCTGCCTATGAGAGATAGAAAAGGCAGATGGTAGGTGTGGTGGCTCTCACTATTCAGTGCTGCAGTGGCCTCAGGACGAAGGCACGCTTGACAGATTTGATTCAGCCCACTGTGGAGGTTACAGGAAAGCCCACAAGGGACAAAAGGGCTGGACTGAACTGTTAAGAGGGTGCTTTCCATACACAGCCCTACTGTGTTCACCTTTTTTTTTTAATTATGGGAGACAGTGATATTTTTCAGACTTCTATGTGCCTCTCCACACAGTTCCAACTGTTTGATCAAGTAGCCAAGAGAACCACACACAACAACTCCTTTGATATTGACCCTAAGCTAGATTTACTGCTAAAAAAAAAAAAAAAAAAAAGACAAAACAAAAAAACTCCAACAAACAAAATTGTTCAGGCAGTGCTTCCAATCCCCAATTAATCAGAAGTGCATTAAAAAAAAAAAACTACCAAACATTACAGAGTCAGACTGACACTTTAACTGTCCACATTTCTTTTTTTTTTCTTTTTATTTATTTATTTATTGCTTCAGGTTACATCTCCATTATAGTGTCGTCTTTCTTTTTTTTTTTTTTTTTTTTTTATAAATACTTTATTTTTTTTTCTTCAAGTTACATCTCAGTAACAAACCCCTCCCTATTCCCCCTTCCCAACCCGCCCTTCCACCCTCTTCCCTCCAGAGGTTTCCCCTTTCAGTCCAACAGCTGGTTCCTTCTCTTATAACAGTAAGTATTATACAAAACAATAGATATAATTGTGCCACATTTATGAGATTAAATTGGCCCAGTATACCTTCCCAATGTTCAGTTTATACCTATTTGGCCCCTGACTTTAACATTCTACTATCTACCCAACTCCATGAGTTTAAAGGTCTATATGTGACTCAACATTCATACTATCTTGCAACACACTTTTAAGAGTATCTTCTTAGATCTATAACACCCTCTTGATTCCTAAACAGTTCAAAATTTAACTATAAGATTCTATCTGTCTATTCTTCAACCACCTCAGAGACCTGAGAGGGATAAATATATTTGCTTGTATAGGAAGTGCAGAGCCTGCAGCTTCCAAAACTAAGAAAGAACATACCAGTAACTGCCTGGACAGTTCCCATTCTCTCTCCATACATTCCAGCATCAATCTTCAGCCTTTGGGTCCTGTTTCTCTGACAGACATTTGTTGTAGAGCAGGGATTATGAAGGACTTACCTACCCTGTCTTGGCAGAGTTAGGCTGTCGACTTCCCTGCTACCAAGTTTTGTCCTTTTTGGACAGCAGTCTGTCTGCAGTTGGTGCAAGGGGTTTTTTCATGCCAAGAAAAAGGCTTGCCCCTAAATCAACCATCTTACAGTGGAGGTTCTTCGATGCTTATCTTCTACTTGGAGTAGAATAGGGGGTGCTGTCAGGCGCTGATATGACTCGATATCAAAAAAAAAATCTTGATTTAAGATAACATCTTTGAATGCCATATTCTGCAGATCTCTAGGGGTTTTTGAAGATGCCCTAACCATCTCTTGTATTTAGATAAGCAAATGTTGCTTGTCTCTTAGCAACTTGATTACTGGGTAGTTTAAAGAATATCTGTGATAGACTGTCATAGTAGCTAACAAAGAGACATGTTTGCATGACTAGGAGTATGTTTTAACTATCCTAGACCGTTTTAGACGGTTGGTATCAAGTGGTCAGAGCTTCACATTTTATTTTTAAGTATCTCTAGGTATGATACCATTGGGAAGCATTATCTTTAAATTCAAGAAGAGTACACCCTTGATCCCAGCTCCCAACACACTGGAGACAGAAACAGGCAGATCCCGGAGCTCAGGGTCAGCCTGATGCAGGGCAAACTCTAAATAGAGAAAGACTTCGATCCAGGAGTGGTGGAACACATCTTTGATCCCTTCAGATGAGAAACACAGGTTCCTGTTCCCAATAATTAGAGTTCAGAGACACACACATGGGATTTGGAGGGACCTAGGTTTGGAGGCTACTTACAAAAGGCCTTCTCGATGCAGGCAGATTGTCCTTTGGGATCTCAAAATATATACACTAGAGCTGGTTTAGCTCCAAGGTGACAGAATGATTTCTTCTTTAACCCGGATTGAAAGATAACGCTTTGTATGTTGTCAGAAGGCCAAATTTGCTTCAGGAGAAGTACTACCTGTCCACATTTCTACCATTAGGAGCAGAAAAGTAACTGAGAATTTCACTGGCTCTCTGCTTTGGTTGTCATCGGCCTCAACATGGGTCGGTGTGCAGTCACCACAGAAGAAAACAAGTGTTCCCACCTAACAGATTTACAAAGGACTGAGCTAAACAACACAACCTTTGTTCACATAATGGCCATGCTGACACCTAGAAAGTAAGTGACATTGAGAAGGAATGAGTGGCTTGTCAACGTGCTGTTTCACAATTGTAGTCTAAATATCACTAGCAAAACAACCACACGGGGTGGTTATATGAAAAGGCCTGGGCGACAAGGAAATTTTTTTCTCTTATTGCTTAACCCTGTGCCTTGCATTGCAAGGGAACAGGTAGCAGTAGTTCTTCCTCTGATATTTGGTCTCAAGTGAAGTTTTCTTCTAGGGCAGCACACACAGGCTTCTTCCTTCCTTAACAAGTCGGGGTTCACACCAATACAGCTTTGCGGAGGGATACATTGCCTGGCTTTGGGAAGGGGAACCAAACAAACAAAACGCCAAACAAACAAAAAACCCCACCTATTAATGCTAGACATTTGGAGCCAGAGTTCCTCTACACATACTAGGGATTTTAAGATGGGTTACAGGCGGGGCTTCAGGGCCAAGTGGCTAGAGTAGCTTGACATGAAAACCTGTTTCCTCAATGACTGAGATTTCATACAAGCTGAAAAGTTATTCTTTTGACAAAGCACAATTTGCTTTGAATGAAGAAAGTAGCAATGAGTAACCACAGAGCCATGAACAAGCAAAGGAGCCTCTCAAACCCTCTCTTGACTGCGTTACTCCCTGGTAATAGCTCATCACTTGCTCTGCGAACTGTCATAGAAGGAAAGAGATTCCAGTGGCCCAGGTTTCTCTTCCTGTCAGTTCTTCCTTGCTCAACAGCAAACTAATGAGAAAGAGGGCTGCTTAGAATACACACACAGGAAGAGCAAAATACATACCGGTAAAATGGTTTCGTGCAATGTTTTTTACTACGAACAGAATATATATGCACACATGAGCATGGTATATGAATTACAAAATTCAATTGATTCCAGGTAAAGAGTGAAAAGCTTATAAATTTGCTATCAAATTAGTATTGTATAATTTAGAATGATAAAAATCAATGCCAACAATTTAAAACCTAACACTCCTTTACTTTGAGTAATGTTAAATAGCAAACATAATAACGCTTTAAATTAGAAGGCAGCAGAAAAATGGGGAGTGGTTTACATGGCAGGACCTTTCAGTGCACTTTCTTATCTTTTTCAAAAGGAGTTTTTGCATTTTTCCACATGTTCATCCCCCACAGGTCAGATTAAGCCACTGGCGCTGGATCAAGATACATCCAAGGCACTGCTGATGTCCTCAGCTATTAGGGGTCTACACAGCCTTCGAAGATGTGGTGCCCCCATACTCCTTGCCTATCCACTGTCTACTGGGCAGCCCCGGCTGGATGCTCTAACATGTTCTAAGATGAGAACTCTAAGGTGCATAAGAGCTGGAAGTCTGAGAAGCTTCTTTTGGGAATCACCTAGCATGCCATTCCTGCCATAGCTGCCTCTTGGGTCCATCACAGGCTCCCTGGTGAACCTGAACACGTACATGATTCACACAAAACGTAATGAGCACCTCCTCAGAGCACTGAATCTTGGGCCTCTGCTCCGAATGCAACCATGGTTCTAAGGACAGCTTCCCTCTCATTCTTCAATCTCTGCCTAAGTATGTTCTCCCTGGAGAGGGCCCTTGTCCTGACTCCTGTTCACCCCAACTCTCAAGTACACTTTTTCACTGAAGAGAAGGGATCCAGTTAGCTCTTGTGCTCCTTAGGTATCTATCATCTGTGAAATGAGTGAACAAGGATTGGGCTCTTGGATCCCGGCTGTGCCATGGTAACCCCAGCTTCTCGCACTGGACTTGGCAGACAGTCCATAGGAACTGTTTGTTTGGTAAATGAATAAATACAATTAGCACTCATGATTAGGACTGGTTAGAGTATTTAGTGTTTTTCAAAATTCAAATGTAAGAGTTGTGTCAATGAAGCAGCAAATTCCAGATATCAGCTATGACTCTGAAGCAGTTCAGACATTCCCCAAAGCACACTGTGGATTTCAATGTAGTGAACATTAAGTGAGCAGTTAAGTGTAGTTAAGGGAGCAGCTGGTCATTAACGGCTGGCCCAGGCACACATGTACAGTTGTAAAACTTAGTGAAGACGTTTAAAGTACAAAAATCTCCCCTTTCTCCCCCCATTTCCTCGTTCTGATTATATTCCTTATTTCTGACCAGAATATTAGCAGTTCTACAGATAGACATGGTCACTAAATGAAGTTTTTCTCACAAGTTTTTGTACATCTGGATAAAAAATTGTACTTATCTGATTTACTGTTCTAGATCACTTATTTGAATAACACAAATTGATTAAAAATAAATGATCTTTTTTTTCAACTTTTAAAAATACCGTTTTTCCTAAATCTGGCTGCTCCAAAGGTACCTCATTACTGTTCAGCAAAATGACAAAGCATTTATTTTGTGATATGCTTGACAAGTGGAGAGTGTAACATGATAAACAAAACAAAACAAAAAAACCACAGTGGACTTGTACAAAACAGAATTTCCTTGTTTTCAAATGAATTTTGTTGCCCTGGTCCAGCATCCTTAACTGACCGGGGTCTAGCTCACCCCAGCTCATATGCTAACTGACGACCAATTGTGGGTAAATCTTTCTCAATTTTACCATGAAGCTCCTCTAAGCTGCACTTTATGCTGGAGGTGGAGCCTGCAGCAGGTATAGATTATGTCTGGAGTATTCTGGAAGCCTCTGCAGAGAATGCTGCCTCCAAACACTCCCCAGCGGCCTGGACAAAGCAGGAGAGTGCGCTGGAGGGGATAATGCAGCCTGGCCTGGGGGTGGGGGTGACGGTGACGGGACCAGATGGGACCTAATAGCTCTTTTCTACCTCTAATTTCTATGATAATTTTAAGTTGCCACATGGCATATATATATATATATATATATATATATATATATTTTTTTTTTAATCTAAAGGCAGGATATTAGTCAATGAAATGACCAACATTTTAATGAGAGGTGTTTTTCACAAACTGCATCTCTTTACACGTTATTTCTCAGTTACCCTCTACCCATTAACAATGCATCACTTACAATTAGGCTGGGAGGAGTCTATGGAGAGAGGTCAAATGAAATGTGTTCTTAATCATTATCAATACCAATTAGAAACAAAGAGATTCTAAGTTTTATTAGGCGGTCAGATGGTTTTTGTAGGTTTTATGAAGTCACTCATCTTAATTATTTTTATAGTTAGAAATCATATGGATTTAAGGATTACACACGTCAATTAATGCTTAAGAGAAAAATTAGAAACATAAAATGTCTTCTGTTTTTAGAGATGAGGTCAGGGATTAAGAGAGGAAATATTAATGACTAGAAAAAAACTTACAAAAAATTTTCTTTTCACTTTTACTGATGAATCCAAATACAACTTGACTCAGGGGCTCCCTTCCCTCAACTCTCAGCCAGATATAATTTCTCCTTCCTCCACCCTTCAGAACACTCTGCATTTCTCAGGTGGTGTGTGCAGTTTTTCATTTATTAGTCATTTTATTTGCTTTTGTTTTCTTGTGCTCTGAATGAGACTTTCAGTGATATGCTAATATCTCTCTTCCTACACAGTGCAATGTGACTGGAGACAGGAGAAGAGTCTGAACCTGGGAAAAAACCTGAGAAGCCATGAGCTTGACCAGAATGACAGTTGCAGCCTTTCAGACACAGACTTGTGGACAAACTAGGAAAACAAACTCTATATTCGACACAGCACATTATCATTGTCTTTTGTGGAAATCAACAAACAGCACCACAGCTTGGGCCTGAAGCCCACTTACCTCTCCTGAAAGCTTTCCAGGAGTCTCACCCTGGGGAGGGTTAGTAAGTTACGTATTACAGTGAAAAGATACAAGCTCTGATAGAGTGGGATGAGGCACTTCACCGCCCTGCTGGCATTGATGCACGTGGCACAGATGAGGCTTGGCAGCAGCTTCCCACTCACGATGGCTCCATCAAACAGAGGTCCAAAGAACGGAACCTGAAGATTCAAAGGAAAAAAAAAGTAGGCTCAAACCCAGCCAGAGTGAAGGTAAGAGACTGATGCTCGCTGTGAGGACGGCAGATGGATACAGAGGCTATTTTCTAGACAGACAAACCTTTTTAGAGCGGGGTGAGGGCTTTCAAGTCAAAGAGCACAGCACCGCTGCACCAGGATCTCCACAAGAACTTTCTATAAGGCAAATTATCAGGTGCCTCCCTGCAACCCCGGGCTGTCATTCACAGGAGCGGCATTCCTCTCTCCACACGTCTATACCACAGTACCGGGCATTGGGTACAGAGGTACTCCACTACATTCTCCTACATGTGTCTTCCTGTTCTTGAATTTTCCATCCTCTGGTTCTAAGATCCTGCATTATCCCCCCTCCCTTCTACTTTTAAGAGAGGCTTGGTTTTGTTTTGCTGGATCCGTTTCCACCATGAAGGCAAACCATTCATGTTCATGGACGTCTTTTTTGGATTTCTTTCTTCTCTCCTTTCCCCTCTATTAGAATTTCATGAATTCCATTCTCTAACACGGAGATTGTCAGCTCTGTGAGATCTGGGACTGGAGCTGGCCAGTACTCACATACCCCTATAATTTCTCTCGATTTTTCTCTCGATTTTTCATTAATTTACACAATATTTATTACATGATAAGCCTTTTATTCTAATCTGTTCACTAAAGGGATGTAAAAACACACACATACAAAATCTCTGCTATACTCTAATTTAAAGTATATTATAAATTTTGGAAAATAAACAATTTAGCATGTTCAGTACATGATGTGCAAAACAGAAGATAATGCTGAGAAGAGCAGAGGACTTTTGGGGGACAGACATCTCCAATTATACCAAAATGGGGGGAGGGCTCGAATGGAAGATGTTTCATTAAAAGACTACGGGAGATGGAAGACTAAACCATGAATTATGAGGACAATGGATGGAAGAGCATTCCAGGAAGAATAACAGGTGTCCAGCTTGTGACAGGAATGGGATTAATGTGTTTAAGCAAAGGCAGGACAGCCACGGTTGCCCTAACCAAGTTAGAAGAAGGAAGACCAGGAGGGAGAGAAGTCAGGCAGGAAAGAAGCAGAGCCTTGTAGGGAAATGTAATGATAAATTTCTACTCTAAGGAAGACAGAAGCCTTCTAGAGGGTTGTAGCATTTAACCCACATTTGTATGTATGTGGTATGTATACATGTTTGTGCATGTAGGCACATGTGCACATGTATGTGTATATATGTAGGGACCAGAGATTGAAAATGTACACACAAACATATCACATGATTAAAGAGAATAGATCTAACAAAAGATGTGCAATACATATACACTTAAAAGTACCCAAGAGTGGCAACAAAGATTTATGAAAACGCAAATTCAAAGCACAATCTTCATGGGCTGAAAGTTGCAACATTGTTATGATGTCAATTCTTCTGAAATTAAGATTTAGACTCTAACACAAACTCAACAACAAAGTTCTGGTTTTAAAGATAGACATGTATTAGTCCTTCTAAATTCATGAAGAAATGAAAAGATAAAAATTCCCTATGGCAATGAGATGATTTATATTACTTGACTTTGAGGAATTACTCAAATTGAGAATTACAGTAATTGAGATATTAGAATATTGATGTCAGGGTAGATAAATTGACAACAGAATATGCAGCATGAGAATGAGGCCACACATTATGGCACCTGTCCTACAGCAAGGCAGCACATTGATTTTATGGGGAAAAGGAAGTTTGCTTCAACAAAGACACTGGAACAACTGGATAGTCATGTGGAAAAAATGAACCGTGACCTCCATTTCATCACACACAAAAAGCTAAACTGGGTCACAGGCAGAAGTATTAATACTAACCCTGCCAAGAGGCTGAGGAGGTGGTTCAGTAGTGAAGGGTACTTGCTGCCAAGGCTGATGACCAGAGTTGATAACCAAAGCACACTGTAGAAGAAAACTGATTTCCACAAGTTTTCCTCTCACCTCTATGAGTACGCCATGTGAGTACGCCATGACATGTTTGACACAAATACAAATAGTAAAATAAAACATTAAAAAAAAAACTTTTAGAAAAAAAATATTTACAACAGTGGATAGATGAAGACTTATTAGGTAGGGCACAGAAGGCATCAGTCATGAAAAACTCAGTGATCTTACTGGGTTCAGCTCATCACAAATGTGCATTAAAACCTTTCAACAGAATACCAGTGAGACAAATAATGGGCCAGAATAAAACACATCATGACCAAGCTAGATATATCCCAAGAAGGTACGTGTGAGTTTCCATTAAAAATTAATGTATTAAGACTGAGCATGGTGGCACACGCCTTTAAACCCAGCACTTGGGAGGCAGAGGCAGGCAGATCTCTATGAGTTCGAGGCCAGCCAGGTCTACAAAGCAACCCAGGACAACCAGGACTATCTATTACACAAAGAAACCCTGTCTCAACAGACAAAAACAAAACAAAACAAAAAAAAAGAAAAAAATTAATGTCTTGAATGAAGTAAACTATTTATTTCAGAAGATGGTTTTTTAAAGTTACATTAAATTCAAAATCTATTTATTAAAAATTCTCAGCTATCAAATAAAAGGGAACTTCATCAGGTAAGTAGACAGCCTAGCTCTGCCCAGACAGGGTGGGCAAGTCCTTCATAATTCCTGCTTTACAATCAATGTCTGTCAGAGATACTGGGCCACAGGCTGAAGATGGATCCTCCAATGTTACTGAGAGAAACTGGGGACGGTCCAGGCAGCCAGGTGTCTGTCATTTCTTAGTTTTAGAAGCTGCTGGCTCTGTACTTCCTGTTTATTCAGATATATTTATCCTTCTCAGGTGGTTGAAGACTAGGTAGTTATAGTCTCAGAGTTAAATTTTAAGTTGTTTTAAGTTCAAATAATACACTGCTCATGTGTTCTGTCCTGTCTCACAGTTGTGTTTTAACTATATTACAACTCATAATGTGGTATGAGTTTATTAAAGGCTCTACAAAGAAGTAGGACAAAGGGCTACAAAGAAGAAAGCATTTGATGCTCTCCGGCTCCTGGTGTAACCCCAAACTGCTGCTTGTTCTTCCTGCTGCTGTCTCCTGGTCTGCTGGACTTCTACTGAGACTGCTATTACCCCCAAAGAACCCAATAACCCTAATCAGTAGGAAGTAGCTCAAAGAGACCTACGTCCCTTCTTCCTCTAACCTTCTCTTTTTCCTCCATAGTGTTGGGAGGTTGGAAGGGAGGTAGCAGTATTAAGTACAGTAAAATAGTAGAGTGTATAGTATAATAATAAAAGCCACCTTGTTACAAGTGCCGCTCAGATGTAAAGCAAGGCATAATGGGAAATTTCGTATCTAATCCTGTGGAGGAGATGGCAGGATTTGAAGGAGTGAACAGTGTATTTCAGGATGTCAGTAAAACACTTATGATGGCTGCTGCCACTGGGTTCTCTCCTGCTTTGTGCCGAGAATGGATTTTTTTTTTATATGTTACTGTTTTTCCTCTTGTCTGTCTCTCTCTCTCTCTCTCTCTCTCTCTCTCTCATCTATCTATCTCTCTCTCTTTGATTTTTTGAGACAGGGTTTCTTTGTGTAACAGCTCTGGCTGTCCTGGACTCACTTTGTAGACCAGACTGGCCTCGAACTCACAGTGATCTGCCTGCCTATGCCTCCCAAGAGCTGGGATTAAAGGCGTGTGCCACCACGCCCGGCCCCTATTGAATATTTCAAAAAAAAAAAAAAAAGATGGGGAGAATCCTTGAACAATTTGAAAAGTTGAAAATGGATAAGGAGGTGTATGATAATAGGATTGCAGAAATAACTATGCAAATACAGTTTGGGAATAGAAGTTAAAGGGCTTAGAAAGCAAAAAGCAGAGCTAGGCTGTCGACTTATCTGCTTCCCCTCCTCTCAGGTCTCTGAGGTGGTTGAAGAATAGATAGCTAGAGTCTCATAGTTAAATTTTGAGTTGTTTAGGAATCAAGAGGGTGTTCTGGATCTAAGAAGATATTTTTAAAATTATGAGGCAAGTTAGTATGAAAGCTGAGTTAGATATAGAACTTTAAACTCATGGAGATGGTTAGATAGTAGAATGTTAAAGTCAGGTGCCAAATACATATGGACTGGACACTGGGAATGTATGCTAAGCCATATAACTCTTATAACTGTGGCCTATTTATTTCTGTTGTTTTGTATTGTATTTATAGTTATAAGAAAAAGAACCATTTTTTGGACTGAAAGGGAGAGCTGTTGGGGGGGAAAAGAAATATCTTAAACTAAAAAAAAAAAAAAAACAAAAACAAAAAGAAGGGAAGAGGATGGGGGTTGAGGGGGAGGAGGGTGGAAGGGTGGGACTGGAGGGGGGAGTAGGGAGGGGATTGTGATTGAGATGTAACTTGAAGAAATAAAAAATAAATTATTTAAAAAAAAAAGAAAGCAAAAAGCACTGGAGAGAAGAGAACACACAGGGTAAGATCTGGTGAAAAAGAAACAGCCTGTTCAGAGAGAAAGGGTTAATCTCAAGCTAACTGCACCCCCAGATGAGCAGCCTGGGGTTACAAGATTACCACTGTTAGCTTTCCCAGTAACCACCAAAACCCTCAGATATCAAAACACTTGCTGTTTTAACTGTGGTAAGTTTGGCCATTTACAGAAAAATTGTAAGGCTAACAGTCTCAGAGACCAAAATGTCCAACATGGTGAGAGAAACAGTACTTTTCAAGCCAGATGTCAAAATGGTGTGTGCCCTAACTCTAGGAAATACAGCAACAGCACAAAAGCCATTTCTAGTGGCAGAAACTCTAGATTTTTTGGAATTTATAAACTTTTTGGGAGAGGTCAGCATTGGACAAATGAATATATGTCCAAAGAGGGGCATACAAGGCAATCTTTTGCACTTAAGAAGAAACTTCAGGGTCCTACCTCAAGGCTCCACAGCAAAATGTGCAATCCATTTCAGACAAGAGCAGCTGAGAGTTGTTACCAAGATAGAACAGCCAAGAGTTACCAGGCTACAAAAATAAACTACTAATACAAAAAGCATTTAATCCATTGAAAATGTCTTTGTTACTTAAAAATGCAATTTTTAGTTCCAGTCCATTTGAAAGCGACTATTGAAAACTGTATAGGATTTAAGAACTTATACTTTTGTTTGATATTAGTTTAGTTAATTGCAGAAATATGGTGTATTTAGTCTTTTCCATGTGTTTTGAAGTTAAATAATAAACAGATAGAAGCAAGCAATGTTTGTCTATTTAGGCAGACAGATAGATGATAGATGGTTTTCAAAAACCTCAGAAACCTACAGAAAATGGCAATTAAGATGTTTTAAGGGGCTGGAGAGATGGCTCAGGGTTAAGAGCATTGCCTGTTCTTCCACAGGTCCTGAATTCAATTCCTAGCAACCACATGGTGGCTCATAACCATCTATAATGAGATCTGGTTCCCTCTAGCCTGCAGTACACATGTAGACAGAACACTGTAGATATATTAAATAAATAAATCTTAAAAAAAAAGAAAGAAAAGGTTTTTCGAACAGAGAGACATCTGCTCCTGGCAGCACCCTCAAGCTGCTTGATAAAAGATGATAGGCATGAAAGAAACAAATGTGTGGGAAAAGATCTTCACCAACCCGACATCTGACAGAGGGCTAATATCCAAAATTTACAAAGAATTCAAGAAATTAAATGCCAAGAAACCAAATAATCCAATAAAAAAATGGGGAACAGAGTGAAACAGAGAATTCACAAAGGAATTCCTAATGACTGAGAGACACTTGAAGAAATGCTCAGCATCCTTAGTCATTAGAGAAATGCAACTCAAGAAGACTCTGAGATTCCATCTCACACCTGTCAGAATGGCTAAGATCAAAAACTCAAATGACAGCTCATGCTGGCGAGGTTGTGAAGAAAGGGGAACACTCCTCCATTGCTGGTGGGAGAGCAAGCTTGTACAACCACTATGGAAATCAGTCTGGCGATATCTTAGAAAACTTGGACTAGTTCTACCTCAAGAACCAGCCATAACACTTCTGGGTATACATCCAAATGATTCCTCACCAAATCACAAGGAAATTTCCTCATCTATGTTCATAGTAGCCTTATTTGTAATAATTAGACACTGGAAAAAACCCAGATGTCCCTCAACCGAGGAATGAATTAAAAAACTGTGGTACATCTACACAATGGAATACTACTCAGCTATCAGAAACAACGAAATCAGGCAATTTGCAGCCAAATGGATGGAACCAGAGAAGCTCATCCTGAGTGAGCTAACCCAGACTCAGAAGGATGCACATGGCATCTATTTTAGCCATGTAGTGCAGGATAAGTATACTACAACCAATGCACAAAAGGGAACATGAACATAGACTTTGTTACCTGTCAATGAGACACTTTGCCCTAGTGGTGCTGCCTTGTAGGCCCCCAGTGTATGAGGAGGCTCTTGGCCCTCATATGACTGCTGAACTGGGGCGGGGGACTGATATGTAGGGAGTGGAATGGAAGGGATAGGGGGTAGAGGGTGGGAGGGCGGGACTGGGAGGGGTGGAAAGAGGGCACTGTGATGGCGATGTAACCTGAAGTAAAAAATAAAAAGAAACAAATGTGGCAAGATAGTCACTGGGCAAAAAACTGCTGATAGCATGCTGTGTGTCCAATGTATGAACAAGCAGGACACTGAAAAGTTGACTGACAAACATTATGGAGATAAGGTAGGCCAGTCCTTTAACATTCCTACTTCACAGAAAAGTTTGTCTGATATTCTGGGCTAGTAGGCTAAAGACTGGATACCCCAATGACACAGAGAAACCATGGGTTACTGTTCAGGTAGCCAGCAACCTCTGTCATTACTATAGTTTTGGAAGTTGTTTGCTCTACACTTCCTACATACTTTGGCAATAATTTAATTTCCTTCTAAAGTCTCTGATGGGGTTGAAGTCTAAATAATTATAACCTTACAATTAAACTTAGTTGTATAGGATTTAAGAAATGTTTGGGGTCTAAAAGTTGTTATAGGTTGATAAACGCAATTAAGAATAGAAAATGATATAGGTAAAGAACTCTAAGCTAGGTATAGATAACAGATGCTTTCTCAAAGATTGCTAAATACAACTGAACTGGACATTCTAAATATAATTCTTGGTAAATCTGATAAACATTTTTATTGTATGTAACATATATATAATTGTTTGAACTAAAAGGGGGAAATGTATGAGTTTATTAAAATAAACAATTATGAGAATGTTTTTGTTTAATCTCAGGTGTGAGGGCTGCTTAAGAAGGTCACAGGTGTAAAGTATTAACTGCCTCAGGAGCTAGCAGGGGCGTGGCTTAGCCAGCTGCAGCATGAGAGCTCCAAGGACTTGGGAGAGGAAAAGCCAGAGTGCTGAGGGGAAAGGGCTTACAAAGGAAAAGGAAAAGGGGCTCTACAAAGAAATAAGAGGAAAGGGGGCTCTACAAAGAAGTAGAAGAGAAGGGGCAACAAAGAAAAAGGGGCTCTATAAAGAAGTAGGAGAAAAGGCTCTACAAAGAAAAAAGAGGTTGCTGCTCTCCCAGCTGCTGGTGCTCCCCCAAACTGCTGCTTGTTCTTCCTGCTGCTGTCCCCTGGTTTGCTGGACTTCTGAGACTGGCACTATCTCCAAAGAACCCAAGGACCCTAATCAGTAGGAAGTAGCTAAAAGAGACCTATGCCCCCTTTCTTTCCTGCATAGTGTTGGGGGGGTTGGGAGGAACAAGGGGTGGATGGGAGGCATACGGTATTAAGTATAGTAAAATGGCAGACTGTATAGTAAAATAATAAAAGCCTCTTGTTATAATACACTGCTCATGTGTTCTGTCCTGTTTCATGGTTGTGCTATGAATAAAGTTCCCCTGCATTGACTGTCATACAAGAAGACAGTACCATAACGAGAAGGCTTAGGATCAGAGTCTGCTGAACTTTTGTGTGCTTGTCTTTCCTGTGGATACAGCATGGGTATTTGGAAGCACACAGATATGAAAAGGCCTTCATTAGTGTGCATCTATATAGTGGGGGAGCAGATGGAATTTTTAGGTGGTCAGAGACCAAAATGGCAAAGTCAGGCAGAAGGAGAATTCATCTTTTCATTCTAGGAGAATACCTGCTTACAACACAGAATGTTGGGCATGGAGAAAGGATCTGAGAGATTAAGAGCAATGGCTATGGGGAGCAAAATCTCAATAAAGAGGTAAGTGTATGGGAAGCATCAACGCAACTTGGAATTAGGAAGTAACTTTAGATTTAGAGGTTAAGTAGAGACACAATTAAAAGCTTCTGCATGTGTGGAAAAAGGGGCACGTAGAGAGTTGTCAGTGCTTAAGCACACCAAAACAGCTTTCCCTGGGATTGCTTGGTCAAGGGTAACTCTGTACTCCCCACAAAAGAGGCTTCACTTTCATCTTCCCTATAGGAGAACTGTTTCGTCTGGACTCAAAAAGAACTTTTCAGGAGTTGATTACAACAATAAATAATGTGCCTTCTGATGTTTCTCACCAGTCTTCTAAGCAAACCTACAACAAAAACTAATAACAATGATGAAAGAATCATTTACCATTCTGGGAATAAAGAAGCATCAATATGAGAGGCCAAAAAAGATGAAGTAACTCCTAGGTAAGCAAGGGCTGGTCCTCCTACTCCAGGGATGCCCAAGAGTAGGACAGTGTCTGGGTCTTCCTGGTAAGGTCCAAACACACCACCTGTAATTACCTGTCTATCTCTGAGAGCTACACCTCAATGTCTGGTCACAGTTTTCCCCTTGGGGAAGTCCACAATCCCACAGGAATTATGAACTGAAAGGCAATATTTGCACTTCTGTTTTTAAGCCTGAGATACTGAAACAGGGGGTAGGTAAATCAATTAAAAAGTCAGTATCAGAAGACACTTTTCCTGCTTGGAAATAAAAAAAATTATGAAAAGTAAAATATGTTATATTTGAAGCACTTTTCATGTGCTCTGTGGTAGGGTATGGCAAGGGGAAACAGAGATGTCTTCAAGAGTATACAGTTCTCTTTAAAGGAGACACTTTAAGGACTGGGCTGCTCAGGAAATGGCTCTCTGAATTTGTGCTAGCTTCCTGAAAGATGAGAGAAAGCAGATTTAAACTATTTTGTAGAGCCTGGGTAGACACAGTATGGAATTTCCAAATATGATGTGTAAGTCCTGTTGGGAAACAACATGGCACCTCAGTGAAGGTCTTATTAGTAGACTAATCACTTAATGTGCTCCATATACATAATTAATCTATGTTTTAATTAGTTAAGAGATTATACTAACCATAGACATGGTTTTACAAGCTCAGTAACATCTGAGTTGATGGTGAGTTTAATAGTTACTGTTGAATTCTGAGCTTAGAGCTGTAACATAGAGCATTTCACTCTTCCAACACTTCTGCATCACTGTTTTTAAAAATACGTTTATTTACTAATTCAGGTTACATCTCAATCACAGTCTCCTCCCTCCTCCCCTCCCGGTCCCACCCTCCCACCCTGTACCTCTTCTCTCACCTATCCTATTCCTCTAGTGGGGGGCCACATATCAGCCCCCCTCAGTTCATCGGTCACATTAGGGCTAGGAGCTTCCTCTTGCTCTGGGGCTCAGGGAGAGCTCCACTAGGGTAAAGTGTCCCACTAACAGGTAACAAAGTCCATGACCAAGACTGCCCCATCCCTACTTGCAAAGGGATGTATGAGGACCAAGGTGCCTATCCTCTATATTTGTTGAGGGAAGGAGCCTAGGTCAAGTCTAAGCCTTTCTTCTTTTTCTGGTTAGGGTTTCAGTCTCTGTAAACCAGCAGGGGCCTAGGTTCACTGGTTCTGTTGATCTTCATATGCTGATCTTGACCCCTCCGGGTCACTCTATTTCCCTCCTTCTCTTATATAGGACCCCAGAGTTCCATCTAATGTTTGACTGTGTGTCTCAGCATCTGTTTTGATCTGCTGCTGGGTGGCATTTCTCATAGGATACTTATGCTAGGTTCCTGTTCCTTTGAGTCCGTGGGTTGTAGGATAGTTATCCTGTGCTATACGGCTAACATCCAGTTATAAGTGAATACATGCTATGTGTATCCTTCTGGGTCTTGGTAAGCTCACTCAGGAACAAACAGTTTCATCCATTTGATTGTAAATTGCATGATTTCCTTGTTTCTGATAGCTGAATAGTATTCCATTGTGTAAATGGACCACAGTTTTTTTTAATCCATTCTTCCATTGAAGGACATCTAGGTTGTTTCCAGTTTCTAACTATTGCAAATAAAGCTACTATGAACATGCTCAAGCAATGTCCTTGAATTTGGTGAAGAATATCTTGGATATATGCCCAGGAGTAGTATGGATGGGTCTTGAGGTAGAGCTATTCAAAGTTTTCTAAGATATCCCCAGACTGATTTCCATAGTAGTTGTACAAGTTTGCACTCCCACCAGCAATGGAGGAGGGTTCCCCTTTCTCCACCACCTAGACAGCATATGCTGTCATATGAGTTTTTAATCTTAGCCATTCTGACAGGTGTGAGATGTGACAGAGTGCTCTTGAGTTGCATTTCTCTGATGACTAAGGATATTGAGCATTTCTTCAAGTGTCTCTCAAACATTAAAATTAAAGATTCCTCCTTTGTGAATTCTCAGTTTAGCTCTGTACCCCATTTCTGAACTGGATTATTTGGTTTCTTTTTGTTTAATTTCTTGAGTTCTTTATATATTTTGGATATTAGCCCTCTGTTGGATGTGGGGTTGGTGAAGATCTTTTCCAAGTCTGTAGGCTGCCATTTTGTTCTACTGACAGTGTCCTTTGCCTTACAGAAGCTTTTCAGTTTTATAAAGTCCCATTTATTGATTGTTGGATTTAGAGCCTGAGCTATTGGTGTTCTGTTCAGGAAGTTGTCACCGTGCCAATGATTCGAGGCTTTTCCCCCACTTTCTTTTCTATTAGATTTAGTGTGTCCGGTTTTCTGTTTATTAGGTCTTTGATCCACTTGGACTTAAGTTTTGTACAAAGTGATAAATATGGGTCTATTTGCATTCTTCTACATGTTAACATCCAGTTAGATGTCATTTCTTGAAGATGCTTTCCTTTTTCCATTGTATGGTTTTGGCTTCTTTGTCAAAATTTAAGTGACTGTAGGTGTGTGAGTTTATTTCTGGGTCTTTGATTTGACTCCATTGATCAACCAGTCTGTTTTTATGCTAGTGCATGCAATTTTTATTACTATTGCTCTGTAATCTAGTTTGAAATCAGGGATGGTGATACCTCCAGATGTTCTTTCATTTTACAGGATTGATTTAACAATTCTGGGTTTTTTTTGTTCTCTTTAACCTAGTTTATATGGTGGATTATGTTGATGGATTTTCTTATGTTGAACCACCCTGCATTCTTGGGATGAAGCCTACTTGATCATGGTGTATGATACTTTTCATGTGTTACTGGATTCAGTTTGCAAGTATTTTATTGAGTATTTTTGTATCTATGTTCATGAGGGAAACTGGTCTGAAATTCTTTGTTGGGTCTTTTTATGGTTTAGGTATCAGGGTATCTACAGTCTCATAGATTAAGTTTGGAGGTGTTCCTTCTGTTTCTATTTTGTGGAGGAGATTGAGGAGTATTGGTATTAGTTCTTCTTTGAAGGTCTCGTAGAATTCTGTGATGAAATCATCTAGCCTTGGAATTTTTTTGGTTGGGAGACTTTTAACGGCTGCTTCTATTTCCTTAGGGGTTATAGGACCATTTAATTTGTTTACCTGATCCTGATTTAACTTTGGTACATGGAATCTATCAAGAAATTTTCCATTTTGCTTAGGTTTTTCAATTTTGTGGAGTACAGATTTTTGAAGTAAGACTTAGATTCTTTGGATTTCCTCAGTATCTGTTGTTATTTCCTCCTTTTTATTTATTTTGTTGATTTGGATATTTTCCCCCTGCTTTTTAGTTAGTTTGGCTAAGGGTTTGTCTATTTTGTTAATTTTCTCAAAGAACCAACTCTTGGTTTTGTCCACTCTTTGCACTGTTCTTTTTGTTTCTATGTTCCTGATTTCAGCCCTGAGTTTGATGATTTCTCACTGTCTGCTCCTCTTCGTAGTGTTTGCTTCCTTTTTTCCTAGAGCTTTCAGTTGTTGCTAATACGAGCTGTCTCTTAGTGCTGTGAACTTTCCTCTAAGTACTGCTTTCATTGTGTCCCATAGGCTTGGGTATGTTGTGCCTTTGTTTTCATTGGATTTTAGGAAGTCTTTGATTTCCTTCTTTATTTATAATGTTTCCTGACCCAGTGGTCATTGAGTAAAGAGTTGTTCAGTTTCCATGAATGTGTAGGCTTTTTGTTATTTCTGTTGTTGTTGAAGTACAGCTTTAATCCACACTGATCTAATAAGACAAAGGGGGTTATTTCAATTTTCTTGTATTGGTTGAGGCTTCCTTTGTGATCAACTATCTAGTCAAGTTTGGAGAAGTTTCCATGAGGTGCTTAGAAGAAGGTATTTTCTTTTGTGTTTGGGTGAAACATTCTGTAGATACATTTGGTTCATGACCTCTGTTAGTCTCATTATTTCTCTGTTGTTTTTTTGTTGTTGTTGTTGTTGTTTGTTTTTTCGGTCTTGATAACCTGTCCATTGGTGTAAGTGGGGTGTTGAAGTCTCCCACTATTAATGTGTGGGGATCAATGTGTGGTTTAAGCTTTAGTAGTGTTTCTTTTACAAATGTGAGTGCCCATGTATTTGGGGCATAAATATTCAGTATTGAGATGTCATCTTGATGAATTTTTCCGTTGACAAGTGTGTAGTATCCTTTTCCTATCTTTTTTGATTAATTTCGGTTGAAAGTCTATTTTATTTGATATTAGGATGGCTACTCCAGTTTGCTTCCTTGGACCATTTGCTTGGAAAATCTTTTGAGGTAGAGTTTATCTTTGTTGGTGAGGTGTATTTTTTGTATGCAGCCAAATGATGGGTCTTGTTTACACATCCATTCTATAAGCCTGTGTCTCTTTATTGAGGAGTTGAGACCATTGATGTTGAGAGATATTAATGACCACAGGTTGTTATTTCCTGTTATTTTTATGTAGTTGGTAGGTGTGTGTGTGTGTGTGTGTGTGTGTGTGTGTGTGTGTGTGTTTCTTTTGGTTTATCTGCAGGGGAGTTTTTTGTTTCCTGTGCTTTCTTGGGTGTAGTTTTCTTCTCTGGGTTGGAATTTTCCTTCTAGCATCTGTAGAGCTGGATTTGTGAATAGGTATTGTTTAAATTTGGTTTTGTTTTGGAATATCTTGTTTTCTCCATCTATGGTGTTGGAAAGTTTTGTTGGTATAGTAGTCTGGGCTGGCACCTGTGGTCTCATAGGCTTGTAGGATGTCTGCCCAGGCCCTTCTGTCTTTTAAAGTTTCTGAGGAAAAGTCTGTTATAATTCTGATGGGTCTGCTATTATATGTTCCTTGGCCTTTTTATCTTCCAGCATTTAATATTCTTTCTTTGTTCTGTACATTTGGAGTTTCAATTATTATGTGGTGGGAGGAATTTCTTTTCTGATCCAATCTATTTGGTGTTCTGTAAGCCTCTTGAATTTTTACCAGCATCTCTTTCTTTACGTTTGGGAAAGTTTCTTCTATGATTTTGTTGAAAATGTTTCCTGGTCCTTGGAGTCTGGAGTCTTCTCTTTCATCTATGCCTATAATTCTTAGGTTCCATCTTTTCATTGAGTCCTTGATTTCTTGGATGTTATGGGTGACAACTTTTTTAGATTTCTCATTTTCTTTGGTTGTTGCACTGATTTCTTTGATTGAATCTTCCACACGTGAGATTTGGTCTTCCATCTCTTGTATCCTATTGGTGATACGAATGTCTGTAGTTCCTGTTCTATTTCCTTGATTTTCTTTTTTTTTTTTTGGTTTTTTCGAGACAGGGTTTCTCTGTATATCCTTGGCTGTCCTGGACTCACTTTGTAGACCAGGCTGGCCTTGAACTCACAGAGATCCGCCTGCCTCTGCCTCCCAAGTGCTGGGATTAAAGGCGTGCGCCACCACCGCCCGGCTTATTTCCTTGATTTTCAACTCCAGGATTGTCTCTGCTTGTGTTTTCTTTATTGCTTCCATTTCTAATTTCAGGTCCTGAACCGTTTAATACATTTCCTGTTCCAATTTGGTTGTCTTTGCCTGCAATTCTTTTATAGCTTAGTCTCTTTCCCATTCTTGTTTGACTGAGTTAGCTTGGAGGTCTCTAATGAAATTCTCCATTGCTTTCCTCTGTAGGATTGTGACTTCTTTTAATTTTTAAGGGATTATTTTCTTATTTTAAGGCCTCTATCATTTTCATAAGTATAAATGTGTCATAATCTTCTTGTGTTTCAACTGTGGTGGGATGATCAGGGCTTGCTATATTAGCAAAGCTGAATTTTGTTGGAGTCATATTTCCCTGACATTTGCTGGCTTTGTTCTTTTGCTGGCCTTTAGCCATCTGGTTGCCCTTAGCTGATTGTTCCTGGTGCCTTCTGGAGTTTGTGCCAAGGAAGGAGCTTTGGTATGGAGGCCATATCATCTTGGTGACCTGTAGCTCTCCACAAGCTGGGTCAGGCCTTTTTTTTGGGGACCTGATGTCAATGGGCCTCCCACAGTTCACCCCTTCCTGCTGTGTCCCAACTGGGTACTCAGGACAGGGATTGGGGTGGGATGTGTTATTATAGTCTGTAGGTTTCTGAGATCCTGTTGATCTTCCTAGTGAGGTCGGTGGGGGTCAGCTGCCCACACACTGTAGGCAAGAGCTGAAGTTCCCCTGCAGCTTGGGCTTCAGGTCCTAGGTCGTGGTCTCCCCAAGCTGTTCCTAGGGGATCTCAGGTGCAACCTGCACCTCTCAGCCAGAAGCGGTATGAGCCAGTGCAGACTGTGTCCCTCAGGCAGTGTGCAATGATCCATAACTGCTTCACAGCTCTAGGGCTCGTTCTCGATGCTGTAGACTGGGTGACCAGCCTTGTGAGTTCCAATATGGAGTCTACAACCGTTTCCATGGCTCTGCTGGTCTTCTTTTGGGTGCCAGAATGCCTGTGTGGAAACTGAGGACTCAGGGAACCGCAGCGGGCCTCTGCCTGGAGGTTGAAGCCACTCGCTAAGGCCCTGAATCAATCAGATCCAAGGGCTCTTCCCCTATATCTCCATTTTTACAGATCTTGATGAAGTCTGGAGTGGCTCGCTGCTTTTCTCAAGGTCATCAAAGGCAGACTACTGGTCCAGACTGGACTGTGACCCAGGAGGCTCTGCATGGCCTACCAGTCCTCTTCTTGCTTCTCTGACACTGGTCATATAGGATGTCTTTCTTTCCACTCTCAGGCCTACCTTAGGACTGTGCCCTCTCTGCCCTCCCTGCTTCATACTTGAGGTTTAAAACACCTGCTCCACTGGGTCTCAGGTCAATTATCAGAACCCAGGGAGCCTCTCCATCCACATGAATCACTATGCAATATTCCCTTTTTGTCTGATCACTTTCACTGCTCTGAAGTTGGCTGATATTGTTAGTCTACTTGTCTTCTAATTCGCGTTAGCATGGTATAGCCTTCAATCTTTTTTTAAAGATTTTTCATAGGTGACTTATGGCTAAGCCTTGTTTTCTTCCTCTTTTTTAATGTACTTTGACAGTGCCTATATTTTTTTTCTACTGCTAAGATTGAACCTGGTGCCTTGTTCGTGCTACTAAGTTTATACTCTATGACCAAGCTGTACCTCCAGCCCCTGTCATACATTTTAACTCATATATTTAGAACACCGATTATGAAAAGAAATTATTGACAGTGTTATATTAATATATGTCATGATATTTTTTTTCTTTTGGTTTTTTATTTCTATTTTCTCTGGATTTATGCAAACATTGTATAATTCTACTTCTCTTATGATATCAACTACAATTCATATTTTAAACACTTTGTTAGAGGTTGACCCAAGTTTTAAATACTTTTATAACTACCCAAAATGCCCCCTTTCAAAAACACTATGCTACTTCTCAGGTAGTACAAGAGCCATCCCCAATCCCTCGGCCCCATTATAAATATATATATATATATAATTTTTGCTACCTATCACTTAGAATTATTGTTGCTATTACTATGTGGAACATACTGTTAACTATTAGACCAATTAATAAGAAAAATTAAGCATTTCAATTTATCTTCATTTATTCCTTCTCTACAGCTATTCTTTTTTATGAAGATGCATGTACTTTCTGTGTGTGTGCGCGTGTGTGATGTTGTTTGTTTGTGTGTGTGTGCGTGCGTGCACGATGTTGTTTGTTTGGGTGTGTGTGTGTGATGTTGTTTGGGTGTGTGTGTGCGATGTTGTTTCTTTGAGTGTGTGTGTGTGTGATATTGTTTGTTTGGGTGTGTGTGTGTATGTGTGTGATGTTGTTTCTTTGGGTGTGTGTACATGTATATATGTGAAAGCCAGAGGACAATGTGTACCATCATCACTTAGTTTTCACATTCTTTCTTTGAAACAGTGTCTCTCATGGAATTTGGAGCTCACTGACTTGGCTGGCCTGTCTCCTTCCTGTTGTGGTAGCTTGGGAGTAGAGAGTGAGAGCTGCCTTGCTTCCTGGCACAAAGCCTGAGCTTCAGTTTGCTTTCTGGTGTACATTCACCAAAGGGGAGAAGATAAACCCACAAGAGGAAGACAAATATGTCAATGACTAAGTAAGAAGCAGAGAATGGTACTAACTTTTAAGGAAATTCAGTTGAAAAGTAGACCTCAAAGCCAAATTCATGTGAGGTAGGAGGTAAGTTCATAATAATACTGCTGTGGATTTTCTTCTGTCTGTACCAAGGACCTTTTGTACAATAAATGTTCTTTAGTCTTTGGCACCTGCTTGTGAGTGACTCAATCTTTCAAAAACTGGACAAAGTGCTAATATAAATCCATAGTATCTAGGGAATTCCTCTAGTTAGCAGTGCCAGTGTATTAGCAAAAAAGTTTGATTTTTAAAAAACAACATCTGTAAGCAGCTGCTTCTTCACATAGTTCTCATTGCCACTCCTTACTAAAATCAATGTTAATAATACACGACCCAAGCAGAACACACTGCAGCAATCCATTTAATAAGTTGGCTTAATAAAATCTGGCTCTTTGGTATTTTCAATGATCTTTTCTAAGTAAATAATTCTTAGTATTTTTCCAAAGTTAATTTACTTCCTTGAGAATTCTCCGGAATATTTTAGAATGCATGATTGACTCTCCGAAGAATTATTTGCCTGAGATTACGATACATATTACATATTTAAGAAAATTATAATATGAAACCAAGAGAAACTTACAATACGAAGCAGCAAAGGCAAACACACTCCCTGTATAATGGGGCAACTCCAGAAAGCTTAAAACATTTCCTTGCAAAACCACAGATGCCCAAAGTGGCTCCCTCTTAGTATTACATGCTTAAATGCTCTTGTGACTTCTGGCACTTTAGCCTTTTAGTTGGCATTTTTTTTTTTCAAGACAGGGTTTCTCTGTGTAGCCCTGGCTGTCCTAGACTCACTTTATAGATCAGTCTGGCCTTGAACTCACAGAGATCCACCTGCCTCTACCTCCCGAGTGCTGGGATTAAAGGCATGTGCCACCACGCCTGGCTTTGGTTGGCATTTTCTAGATGCTTGTTCCAGAGAGAGATCCTGAGCTAGGCATCACCCAGAAGAAGGATACATTCCTATACATCTGCACCCCACACACCCTGAAGCTACAAGAGAGCCAGATACCACTCCAACAGCACTCTGCGGACAATCAGGTAAGGCAAAGGGCTTCAAACATCCTTTAAGTCACTCACTGTCTTGGGTACAAGTCTTTCCTGAATGGCTGACTGATTAAAGTAGGCAAAAAATGTAAGTCTGATAATTATGTGTTTCTTTTCTATGAACAAAATTTTATTGTGTCAATATTGACGGAAATGGGGATACACTTACTTAGAAATCAACTTGACAATGAAATAATTCTGCAAAGCACACTGATTTTTAAAGAAGAAGGCAGAGGTTCAATACAATGTTTATGAAGTGAGCAGACCCTCTCAGCCATGAGGGTTTTGTGCACTCACACGAGCACACCCATACTTCTTCAATGTACCATTTTACAAATGCGGGGCATTATTAAGAAGGGGTGGATTCTGCCAGGCACATAATTTGTATATTTAAGGGGGGTGTATGGAACGAAAAAGCAAAATATGTTAAATTTCAAAGGACTTGGAAGTAATGCTGCCTGTGAGCTTGTATTACAAATAGCCCCACATTATTACATAGGCTATTAATGAGACCAAGTGAATGAAAGTACAATTTGAATATGCATGACTCTATCCAATGAGCAGGACTTTTGTGTACTGATGAGTTTCCCCCCTCCTAAAAAGGACTGAAATTATTCTTAGAGAAGTATGGCTACCCAGAAATGAATAAATGTATTTAGACCACAGAGTCACACTGTATTCATACAAAATATACAGGTGATAAAAGATTGCTACTGACTCCACCTACAATTTCTGAAACATTATGTACTGTCATCAACAGGAATATTCTTCAACTCAAGCAGCTATATTAGATACAATCTCTAAGCAAAAATAATGATTTTGGTGGAGATCCCTAAAAGTAGGCAAGGTTAAGTAAACCTTTTGAGTACCAAGACTTTAGTTCCATAGTAAAGAACACTAGGGGAATGGGTAAATTATTGCACCAAATGGCTGAGAATTAATCTCTGCTGACTAGCTGTAATCTAACGAGGCGTCTGTGTCCCAGGGAGCCCACAGCATGTCCCTGGCGGTATGTGCAGTGTGTCGAGTCTGCGTGGCACCCTTTGTCCTCGCTCACAGGCGGCCTTTCCCCTCATTGTCCATAATATCCTCATGCATCTGGGACGCGTGGAATGCATTCATGCTAACAGACTTACCATTGTTTTCTCTCAGAAGCTTTGTTGAGCAAAGCCTGCATCACGGTTACTGATAATTATATTGCTTAATTAATCAAGACAAAAAAAAATTTGCAAATCATTGCCTGGTTGCCAAGCAAGGAGATAAAAAAATGACAACAATACAAGCTGAAGCAATATAACAAAAGTAACAGCTATCTGATCAGAAATTCTTATATAATGAAGCTATTAATGCTAAATCGGTTAATGTTAGCATTGCTCCAGGTGTCTCTACTTAGATGCAAACAAAAAGGCTAACATTATGGATATAAAAGGCCAAATGTTGCCATGGATTCTGTAACCTGATAGAGAGGACAGCCTTTTCATTTGATTAGGGAATGCAATTTAAATACCAGGGACTGAAGCCAAACAAACAGACTTTTCCTCCGAAAGCCTCTTGCATTCACCCTGGGGTCAGTGGTTGGTGAACAAAAGGTCAGCCACACTTGCCCTGGAAATGTCTGGATTAATTTTATTACATTGTAATGGTTTGTACTTTAAATGTAGGGATAACACTAAGTTTTCAGTTGCCCATTATTCTCTTTTTCTCTTAAGGCTTTTTTTGAGTTAAAATATTAAGCAGCCAAATTTCTCAATTTATCTTGTCAGAACTGACAATGAATTTTATCAAACTTACACATATTTTGTAGGAAAATTTTAAAAGTATATTAATGACTTTTTATGCATTTTATGCTACATTGAGAAATGTCACTTGTGACACAGCAGAGTGAAATGAAATGCTTTTCATGTTCATTCCCTTTAAAAATAAAGGGGACATTTTAAGGACATTATGACTAGGACCATCCTGAAGAAGGAACTAATAAAACTAGTTCCACACTACATGTAAAAGAAAAAAATATATTTTTTCATTCTAAAGGCTAAAAAGTACTAAATCTATTATTTCTTAAGATTAAAATTATCACTTTAATTCTTATAAGTAACTCTTTTCAAGAACAAATGCAAATGTTAGCACTGAGCATATAATGCTGTTTTTCTTACAGCATAAAACTGAAAACTTTACACACAGGGGTGTGAATCAGGGAAACACAAATATCTAATAAGAATCCTGACACAGAAAATGAACAGAGAGAGGACTCCATCTTTTAGGACTCCATCTTTTATAAGGCTTTCCTGGATTGAGACAGTCCCCACATTGGAGAATTAATGTGTATGTTAAACTCGGAACTCAACTGATCTTATTTCTGTGAGAGTAACTACATAAAAAGTACCCTGATAGCAACCATAACAATACCAATGGCTAACACAGAAGCAGCCTTTACCCTGGTACCAGGCAATGTCTGAGGCACTTTTTTCACTTATTAGCACATTTAATGCTCATAATGTAACCCTTTAGGCTACAAATCAGAATTAGACCAACCAATGTCATGATCTATGTTTTTAAAGTTTAAAAATGGTTTTAGTATAATGCTGAGCTCCTCCAGGAGAATGATTTTGGGATGTAAATAAATATTAAGCTGAAAAAAAGTCTTTTTTTTTCCTTAAAGAATAGCTCATATGCTTAATATATTTTATTTCGACCCTAAAAACACTTTTCTTAATGAATTGAAAATAAGTCAGAATAGCTCATATGTTTAATATAATAATGTTCTTAGGTTCTAAACCTAAGAATATTTATCTTAATGAATTGAAAATAAAATAAGTCACCACACAAAGCAGTGTCAAATGGCAGTAAAGGCATGACAAGGATCGAAGCTGCAGCCGATTAGCGCCCAGGCCACAGACCATTGGATTGTTCACGCCAGCCCCATGATCAATACCAGCTGACATGGCGGAACTGATTATGTAGCAAGGTGCTTTGATTGTTAATAATCGTCACGTGGCCTGTGCTTCAGGGCACCAATGTCTTTGTGAACATGTCCAAAATCTTTCAGAAGTGACCACAATCAGCACCAGTCAGGGTTCCGTGACCAATGCTCAGCCATCAGCCAGGGCCAGATTCTAGATCCATAGTTATTCCCCAAATAACTATATAGTAATAGAATTACATCAACTCAATTATTAACTCAGTTAAAAATTATAATAGTCTTAAAATTATAACATTTTAAAGCATTAAAATTATTTATAACCCCATATATTTCTCTAACATAATTTTCAAATAATGCAATATGGAATTTTGTGCTCATGATTAGAGTTCTTTTGAAAATCATACTTCATAATAAATTCCTATCTACCACACACAATTCAGATATTTGAGGATATTCATCAGTTTTTGAGGACAGTGAATCCAATGGCAAATGTAGGAGTCAGGGCAACAATGGGGGAAGCATACCTCAGGCTTCTTTGTTATCGTGATAAAGAACATATGATTCTTCATTGGGTAAATAATGATGGAAACATCTCCAAAGGCTGTTGGGATAATACCCCTGCGGTAGTCCCTGGAGTGTTCAGACCAGACGATGTGGACCTCGTCATTCCCCAGGTGACGGAGCTGCAATAACAAATTGGCTCTTTATTAACTGAGGTGCTAACAACAGTTTATGAGGGGCTGTGGCTTACAAATTAAATTAGAAACTCCAAGGCCAAAAATATTTTAGTCCCAAATCAGGCTACTGCACTGAGGCCTCACTGAGAATTTGAAAGCATACAATTTCGTAAAATTCCAGCCCATGTGCTAGGATGCAAATTTGGCCCTAAGCACCAAGGGCACATTCCAGTGGGATGGAGGAAGACCTCTTTAAGGTCTCTTTTCACACAGAATTTTATTTCTATACCAGACCTATGCTATAGCGCTAAGAATGTTTCTCAACAACTAAATGACATTCACTTTTTCTAATTCTTATTGCTTTAAAACTTTCAGCTTTTTAATCCAGTGGTTATTAAGAAAAAACAAAGTAAGATAGCACAAGCTACTCCAACACAACTGTTGACAAATATGTAAGAAACTGGTCTTGAGATAAATTTTTGAGAAAGAGAATATAAGAAATTATATTTTTAAGGAAGTATATCTAATTTAAATGAAAACTTAACTTTGGTGAGCATACTAGCAGCTGGAGTTTAAAGATGTTCAAAGTGTTCACATGAAATGCCATTTACCCTCCCGCTAATTTTGCGTAACTCCATCTTTACCTTATCTACAAGAAGTGCCTGCCAGGAATGCTCTGTCTGCCAAGTGCACAAAACAACACTGGAAGGAGGCCAGAGACCATGGCCTCCACTCAGGGTTATCTAAGTCAGGGACATCCAACTGTGGCCCACAGTCTGGGAGAACACACATACATACACACACACACATACACGCATGCATACATATATACATACATACATACATACACATATACATACATACGCATACATAGTGAGTGTGTGTGACATTTTAATATGACAAAATGTGTATACATTGAGACCCATGCAATCAATTTAGAATAAATAAAATCACACACAAAATAATCTCCTACTGTTATAAGTACATTTACAGTTTTGGGTAGGACTGCATTCAGTTGGACATTCCTGATCTCAGCTCACATCAAAAGCTATTTTACTGATAAATCTCAAGTAGTTTAGCTCACTTATTTTGATATTTTATAAATAGATTATGAACTCCAAAAAACCACAGACTCTTGGTATTTTCAAGAAGGCCTTAGCAAGGTCTCCAGAGACACTTACAAGCTCTTCTAAGGAAGACCTTTGCTAGATGCAAGAACATTACTGATCAACTGCCTGTGTGGTGATCCCACCAATGTAATCTGGAGAAAGCTGTTTGAGAAAGCCAGAAGTAGAGCTAAAAGGAGCAGGCAGCAGTGATGGGAATACTGGTCCGGACTGAAGTTCTGAAACTGTAAGACTGGCAGAGACTGGGACTTAGAGGCCTTGGGGAATGAGGTTTCTGCCTCGGAGCAGGGAATGTCATCCAGCATCAAGAATAAGGGAGCAAACTTAAAAGCACTTTAATAAGACTGAGATATTATTATGTCAGAGCTTATATTCTCATTTTATCTTAAAAAATAGAAAAGGGGCTGGGCGGTGGTGGCGCACGCCTTTAATCCCAGCACTTGGGAGGCAGAGTCAGGCGAATCTTTGTGAGTTCGAGGCCAGCCTGGTCTACAAAGCGAGTCCAGGACAGCCAGAGATGTTAACAGAGAAACCCTGTCTCGAAAAAAAAAAAACAAAAAAAAAAAATAGAAAAGGGATGATCAGCAACAGTGTACATTTGAAACATGTTAGCATAGATATCATTTTCTTTAGACAGGATTTCATCATAAAGAGAAGACCCAAGGTGACCTCAATATGGCCTCTTTTCTAGTTGTCAAGTTACAAAGGCTGTTGCGGTTCCTGCTTATTTTTCATTTGCTATACACTTCTGGAAGTAACTGTTCACATCAATTACTTACAGGGACCTGCACCTGTACCTTTCTGCTTATATGGAGTAGGGTAAGGGACTTAATCATGTCTGAACAGGGGCTCCAGAAAAGTACATCTTCGGGAGCCCAGCATAAGCAACAAAGTCCCAGAACAACTTAAGTCAACAAATTTTGTAAATGCAAACATTACCCACAGCATCTTTTTGCTTCTTCTCTGCCTCACTCCATCATTAACCCCACACAAGTGTTAAAGGCTCAAAGGGTAGGGGGAGGAGGAAGAGGAGGAGGAGGAGGAGGAGGAGGAGGAGGAGGAGGAGGAGGAGGAAGAGGAGGAGGAGGAGGAAGAGGAAGAAGAAGAAGAAGAAGAAGAAGAAGAAGAAGAAGAAGAAGAAGAAGAAGAAGAAGAAGAAGAAGAACTGTAGCACAGCCAACCCAGCTATATCACAGAGGTTTTGTCTTTTTTTTTTTTTCTTTTTAAGGAACCAAACCCTCATAGCTGAAGGTGTTCCTCTAGTCCAACTTTCCTTTTGTTCTTTCCGCAGTACTGAGAATGGAACCTAGAGTTTTATTCATGTAGTGCTGTACACTGCTGGTATCTGTTCCAGCCCTCTTCTTTCCTGAGATACTACTGATTCCTGCCTGCCTGCCCTTCTTATTTCTAACAGAACTTCCAAAGACCCTGTTACAGTGTTTTGCCACTCAGTCCTTTTGTAGAGACGGCATGAGAGCTAGGATTGTCAATGAGACAAGATGGACAGGTTTCTATGGTAAATGTGGACTAGATCTAATTGAAACTGGGGGGGGGGAGGCAGATTTGGAGCAATAGGAGCTAACTGTAAGAAGTGGGACTATCCTGGAGTTCAGCTTACAGCCCTATACTCCAAAGAGCTGGCCCTGTACTCTTTGTTATGACATTGGCAGAAGCAGCTGAATGGAGACAATGCACTTACCTAACACTTCAACCTCACTGCTACCAGGCAGTGTCACATCTAATACAGTCTCTCCTTTTCATCCCGGGCATACATAGTATAGCACCCGCTCTGAGATGATGCAGTGATTACTGAAATTTTGCAGTTACTCTGCCTCTTTCTAAACTGTGTTATTCAATAATACAACCCAAGTAAACCGCTTCTAATTTTATTTGCATCAGTATTCTGAGAAAACTCCAGCATAGAAGAGCTGTGCCACACTAATTGACCCTTCTTCCCACTGTAGTGATTTTGCAATAAGGGAAGAACTACTTTTGTGATATTCATCCTCTTGGAGCTGCTTTCAAGGTCATGCACCTCAGATTTCTAGACAAGATACAGTTTAATTAACTAAGCCACAAAGCCAAGAGCTAAGACCATGGGACCAGTTGACTGGTCCACATGGAACAAAGTAAAAAAGTTACGCTGTCTTGTGCCTACTGTAAGAACCCTAGTATGGAAACATGAAACTGATATGGACAAACTACCCACAACAGAGCACAACAGTTACCCATATCAGAACATAAGGGAATATTCTGGAAACTTAAAGTGATACTCAATTCAAAAAGGATTTTAATAGAGAGATGTCACTTTGTGACTCTTACAGAACTTTGATTAGAGGCCTTTGAGTTAGAAATCTACCCACAGGTCTGCTCACAGACAAGCCAACATGACTGGAAGTATGTGTCTTCAGGAGATGGCACTCCCTAGAAGGGAGCTGCACCCATGGTGGCTCCTGCTGCTGGTACTACACAGTAGGCTCCAGAGGCCTCAAGGCTTACTATGCCCAGGACAAACAGGCTCTTAAGCCTCAAGAAATCAATCCCATGTCCAGCTATCCCTGGCCCTGACAGCTCTAAAGCCCTTCTTTTCTCTGTTTTGCCTGCTGCCGCCAGGCTGCACGCCTGCACGCCACTGGTGACACTGGTCATGGTCCACACCTAATAGGCTGACCTCCTTTCCCGACTAATTGCATTACATCGCCAGCTGGCTCCAGGAGGAGTCGTCTGTTTGATTGAAGAATCTGGGCTCCTCAGTGGGCCCGGCTGCTACTTTTACTAAGTAACAGTCAGGCCTGACATCTCCATTGTTCAGCTGACAGTGTGCCCATCCTAAAATCTAAGTTTTATTTGTAAATTAACCAAGAAACTTCCTGCCAGAGCAGAGCTGCTTAGAGACTGATAATGTGGGTCTTTCATCCCCTTTCTCTAGCACTGTATCACTGCCAATTTGTTTTTCATGTGGCTAGCCAGCCTGAGGCTATAAAAGCCTTGTAAGACATAAGTGCAATTATAGTCCTGGAGTCAAATGAATTGGACAAATCCAATAGCACAGCTCTGTCCCCACTCTGCAAACCCACCCCTACAGCAGTTAGATTAGCTGTGAAAAATCTAATCTAGCTAGAGCTAACAAATTTCTGCAGTGAAGGATCAAGAGTTCAGTATGGGGTTGCAACCGCATTGCAGAATTGAAAAAGTTCCCGCATGACAGGGGCAGAACAGAGCATGAATCACTTTAGAATGTTGCAGCTCATTTTTAAGCTGTTAGGGACAATTTAGTTAGAGTAAGTCAAGGCACCAGGGGCTGCCGTTATGTGACTGATTTTTCTGCCTAACTGTGAGACATCTTGGTAAAGAGAGTTTATTGTTAACGATGCTAAATCTTAGAGCTGCAAAAGGTTTCAGCTGGTTTTTGATTATTACAGTGGAGAACCTCCCATCCAGACCAAGTCTTGGAACATTATTTATAGCAGCATTGTGTTAAGAAAACAGTATAAAAGTATAATTTTAAAAACTTTTCTACTTAAGAAATACTTCAACAGTTTATATGCAAATCTTTCTTTAACATATAATTGTCAATCATGGAAAAAAAAAAGACACAGAATATGGTGACAAAATGCAGACTATGAAGAACTTACAAGGTAGCCCAAATTTTAAAAACCATGTGAGTACAGCCGAGGGTCGTGGTAGAGCTACTCCAGATTCTGGGATACCAGTGAGCTCCCAAATAGAAAGGTCCTCCTTCTATAAGCACTGCAGTTATGAGAACCCAAGCTGGACAGGCAGCTTCTTCATACGTGTGAGAACTAGCACATGGTTAGTCTTCCCACTAGCTGTGAGGTTCCCAGCCCACGGAGGCCAGGGCAGTGTGCAGGGCTGTGCCAGTGAAAGGCTGTTGAATTTCTGAATGCAAATTGTGCTTGATGCATCTGAGACACTTGATCGTTATGGAAATTGTCTGTGACTCGAGTTCTGATGCTGTCTCACACACACTGTTGTTCATCATGTACAAAATCCAGACATCTGTGGCTACAGTGGTGAAAAGGCAATAATACCAGAGACAAAAGAAATGAAGCAGATACAGTAGGGTCCATGAGCTAACACCAATCATCTGGCTAATGAGGCAGGGGAAAAAGAATCAATTACACCAGTGGACAATGACAAGGGCTGATGGCCAGAGTTCCTACCAGGTATCATGCTAAGTAACTTTTCTGGCACTGTCTTACTTGCTTGACTCAACAGTACTGTGCCATGAGCTCCATTTTTAATCTTATTTAATACATGAAAAACTGAGGTACAAGCTGGTAAAACAAAGACAGCCCTTGAGCCTAGATCTGTCTGGCTGTAGCTCTAACAATGTCACCACACTCCCAATGTGCAGCCTTAGCTCCTGAGATGTAGCCCTCAGTTCCTTACATCTGTACTGTTAGAGGAAAGTGGTGTCAAGTTGGAATGCAGGCTCTGTCACCTACTAGCCCACAGGAAAAGCACAAGTCACGGAAGCTCTAGGAGGCTCCTCTCATCTAGAAACTTACGGGAGTGTTTTTTGTTTGTTTGTTTGTTTGTTTGTTTGTTTGTTTTTTATTTTTAGGTTTTTCAAGACAGGGTTTTCTAAGACAGGGTTTTCTGTGTATCCTTGACTGTCCTGGACTCACTTTGTAGACCAGGCTGGCCTTGAACTCACAGAGATCCATCTGCCTCTGCCTCCTGAGTGCTGGGATTAAAGGCGTGCGCCACCATGCCCAGCAGGAGTGGTTTTCTTAACTGAGTACATTTCTCTCCCATTAACATGTTCCTCACCCCAAAACAGGGCCTCAAGTAAACTTTCTGCAGGCTGTGGAATTTAAGGCCATGTCTCTTTGGTGGAGGTCCTCTGGGGGCATGAGGTTTCCTTTGAATTTCAGAGAAAATCATCCATAAGGTGGAAGGTGACAGAGAGCATATGGTAAGCATTCAAGGAGCGACATTTTGCAGCAACCTATCTGCAGGTCACTTTGACACACACTGGAAGCTCACCCTAGCAACCTTTTTTTTTTTTTTTACTTCACAGATTGGCAAAGACCAAAACACAAAATGGCCATTACTAAAAAAGGGCTAGGGGGGGGGGGGGGTATGGGGGGGGCTTTCCTAGAGCCTCACCAGCACTTCTGTCATAATGGCATAACTTACCTTTTTGGTGAGTGAATCATCTGAATCTGATGGCATCCGAGTGGAAACATGGAAAATTACTTCCACAGTCGAGCTGGCATAGTAAGGGGCCGTCTGTCCCGTGCTGCCATTGCGTTGAAGACCACCCATGAATCCACAGTGGGTTGAGAGATCCACCTGATGAAAGTCAAAGAGCAAAGGTGAGAGTTGAAAGTGAGCTAATCTTATTCATTAGGCAAGAATATAAGTAGAATATATGAACTATTTTCATTTTAATATATTTCTTTCTGATTAAAAACAAATGGAAGTTAAACAAAATTAAAATTTTAAAGAAAGGAAGAACATCAAAAGCGAAATTGGTCTGAAACCCTACTACATGAAAATCACTATCAAAATTTAAGGACTGTGTGCTTCAGCAGTACAGTGCCTGCCTAGCAAGTGCAAGGACCTGACCTGGCTTTGATCCCCAGCACGTGCTCGAGCATATACAGACCCAAAACTCAAAACACTTACAGACCCAAAACTCAAAACACCAAAGAAATCCTCAGCCCTCCCCTGATTTTTGGTGTACACTTCTCTTACTTCTCCCCCTCATATATATGGGCATGTACATATCTGCATATGTCTGCATATTAGATCCCCTTATCTGTGGGGGGTTTGTCTCATGAGTTTCAGCAGTTACCTGAAACCACAAATAGTACTGCCTTTTCTCTGTCTATGGGCCTATAATAAAGTTTATTACTTGAACAAATTATTAACAACTAAAAAAAAAAAACAAATCTAACAGTCGCTATAATAAAAGTTCCACGAATGTGATATCTCTTTCAAATGTATTCTACTGTGCCTTGACCTCTTCACTAATTGAAAATACTTCACGGTGTCTCTGGAATATCAACATCGCTACCACTACTACTCTTAGAATCATGTGTATGTATAAACACACACACACACACACACACACACACACACACACACACACCATAGACTCCACCCCCAAACACAGTTTTCTCACTAATGGATTTGTGGGACTTTCTGCCTTCTCAAACTGGAAGGAATACATAAAAAGAGTCTTCACAAAAGATGCTGGTCAAGGAAAACAGATACTATACAACTTAGCAGTCGCTACTAATCTGCCTTTCAAGAGGATGCTTGAGTTCACACCAACTGCCATCAGTCTATACATGTCTCCTTCTTAGAGATTAGATCTAATTTTTTAACTCGCCACAAACTATTTTTTTCAATAAAACATCCATCATAACAAACATGAAATAAAAAACTACTTCTATGCCAAATATAACCAACATTCAACCTGAATTAATGGTCCAGTCAATACTTTTGTTTTCTTTTTCTGTGGCTCTAGGGATAGAACTTGGGGTCTTAAGTATGCTAGGCAAGTGCTCTATGACTGGGGTACACTCCCAACCCTCTTCTAGTTGTTTCTTTAAACTTGGCTGAGAAGGCATAGTTCAAAAAAACAGTATATAGGTTAAATAACAAATATATTCTAACCTTTCTAACAAGAACAGTGATTCATTGCAAGTGCAATAGCTCTTGGATTTCTGGAAATATGGCCATGCCTTGCCCTTGATGTACTCTATCTTAATGCCATCTGCAAGGAGGCCTTTGGTAAGACTGCGTTCTTGGGAGTAAAGATATTCTCATGTAGCCAAAGCTTCCTTAACGTAGATAACTCAGTCAACTGAGCAACCAAACGTAAGAGGAAGAAAAAAAATAGCATTTTACCTACTTTGGTTTCTATTTGGGCTACTCTCACTTCTTTTCAGATTCTAGGAATACACTCACTCTTCTTTAGATTCATAATCATAGAAGGCAGGTATATGTCTCTGTGTGTATATCCATTAGTTTATCTTTCCGTAAAGTAAACCAAATCCTTATCAATCATTCTGGAGTTGTCCACAGGGAACTGCAGTGACAGAAATCTACATTCTAGTTCCAGTTTTTCACTTTATCCAGGTCCTCCTTCATTTTTTATCTATCAAGTCATTGTTTTTTGTTTTTGTTTTAAACTCCTAGTAGCCACACTTGCCTTCTTTTGCCATAAACTGCTGCTCATGGCTAGCTGAGTTCTGATGCAAACCAAATGAAAAGATATTAAGGGGAAGTGAAAGTCCACAGAACAGTAAAAATAAGCAAACAAAATTTAAGATCAATGCAGTCTTCAAGAACTCTATGCATGCTATATTTGAATGTGAAAATACAGCATACACAACTCATGTCTACTTTAAATACTGATAGTCATCAACCACATAATGAAGGAATTAAATACCTCCCATCCAAGACCAGCAACAAAGTCTTCATAGGCTTGGCTTCCTCTTTCATTGGCTAGAATGGAACACTTGTCTTCTTGCCCTTCAGCAATGTAAAACACTGCGATCTTATGTGTTTCTCGGCTATAAAAGGTTTAAATTTAAAGAAGTTAGAATGCATATTATGTATATATATAAACTGTTATGGCCAGTATGACTCCTAATGGCCCTCACTAGGGGTCAGTTGCTATTCTAAGGCAGTCAACAGATAACATTATTTGCATTCTGCAAGTCCTGTAATAAGATCAGTGTTATTATGTATCATCTGCTGTGTAGAGGTGACTGAAAGGAGACAAAAAGGTTAAAGAAGTAGGAGACCACACCTCAGACATGGGAGACACTGAACAGTAGCTATCAGAGCACATCATCCACCAGGCTCTTCCATCCTTGGTGATGAACGTAGCTATCAGAGTACATCATCCACCAGGCTCTTCCATCCTTGGTGATGAACATTGTCTTCTAAGGCATTTCAAGTATACATTTATTGTGACGAGGTATCAATTGGAGCTTAAGACATGCTATGATTTTATGAGAAATGGAAACACTTAGGTATTTTCGTTGTGAGGGGGCACTGAATTTGGTGGATAGTTGTTTTGGGAAGAGTTTTTTGGATAAGTAAACTCTTTATTTGCTTGCACCATGATAGATTGTGTGGCAGTTTCCTGTTAAATCATGTAAACATGATATGCATTTTGAAGAAAAAGGTACCCTGTCTTTTCATCTTGTTTTTTGTTTGTTTGTTTTTAATATCCAGTTTAGTATTTGGTACACAGTATGGGCTCAGCTAAGTCTCTGTTAAAAATGATCAGATATATGACAGCATATTTGAATATGTAATGGACAGTTTCTACAAATGATACAGTGGAATAAAGTATCAAAATAACTGAAGCCAACCCTTATCAAGCTATCTGGTGACAGTGTGGAGCTAAAAGCTCAAGTGTTGCTCAGATGAAGCTTAATCAAGAACTACTCACTCGACAGCACCATGTCCATGAGCTTTACCCTACTGCAGCCTTAACAGTAAAATACTTAGATCCCCACTTCTGGTGAAGCCCCACCCTTCTCACATTTGCATTACATCATGAAAAATGGCATAGGAAAAAGCATCAAATGCTTCAGCAATACGGAAATGTTCCTATTGTTAATTGTTTAATATCTCAACACTGTAATATGATTAGACATCCAAATTGGTAGATCTGGACTCCACATTTTAACAAATTCTCAAATATTTCCTTCTTCATGGTTATTTTTCTACTTATTAAGCAAGGCTGATTGAAGCTAAACTAAAATGTTACATAACTCACTGGAGGAGGAGCATTCTCTCCTATTCATTAGTAATCCCCGATCATTCTCATGGAATAAATGTACATGAAGAAGCAGAAATACAGGAAAAGAATACAAAAAACAACTCTCGATTTGGACATGTAAGCAAACAATGTGGCTACACCACTTTAGGAAATAAAAAGAGATGCTTATAAAGAAGATGTTTTGTTTTTGTTTTTTGTACTGATGGGCCCTACAGGGAGTATACAATCCTATAGTCAAGACTTTAGGATTGAGAAATCTAGAAATATTAGGAAATCTAGAATCTGCCATACCATTTACTGCCTTTAGAGATAGGCAGGGGACAACAAGAAGGGTCCCCTACACCATGACTGGCTTATAACAAAAGCTGTAATACTTTGGCAGCTTGGATGATGGTAGCAGACACACCTAAAAGGTTGTTTCAACAAAGAACAAAAGCATGGTTAAATGTGACATATCAAGCAAACAAAACCAACTTCAGGTTTATCTGAAATCCATCAGTGTTTCCATCCTGCGTCCTTGAGTCCTTATTACCTCAGTGTAGGAGCACAGAAAGCTAAGCTCGAATGAAGGAAAACTGACTGATGTGGGTGCGAGGAAAGATGACCTTTAGTTGTAAACATTCATCAAATTTCACATCCTCCAAAATATCAGCACTGCAGAGAGCCTGCTAAGATGCAGACACTGTGCCTGGCCTTATTAGTACCAGGCTTTTGAAATGGTAATTACAACATCAACAGCACTTCATATCTACAAGCTGCACAACCAGTGCCTGAAGGAGCAGGTAATTCAGGAACACATACATAAAACCAACAATGTCGCCTTCCTCATTAGAATGCATTTTTTTCTTTCTTATTAGGAATAGATCAGAATAGTTCTGCTTTCTTCTGCTGTCAAATTTTCAAAACCAAACAAAGGAAAACATGACTTTACCATTTCCTTCATCACACAGTGATTTGTACATAGTCATTACACAGAGTACACAGACCTTAGATGGAAGACTACTTTTTCTCAATACATGTGAAGAAGGCACTATGCCTTCCCAATAGTGATATAAATTGATACCAGAAACAAACAGAAATGTCTTGAAAGTTGAAGGACAAGATGTGTTCTTGCATGGTATCAGAGCAGTCTATGGCACAGGCCAGACTGCCTACAGGTGAGGAGCCCCAGACTTCGTTTGGGTTTTTAAAAGACAATCTTGAAAAATGCCCTTTCCCATTAAATAAACTGATTGCATTTAGAGGCCAAGATGACAGACTTAAGTCTACGAGTTGGGGTTTTAAGTGAAGGTTAATCAAAGGGCAGAAGATTGCCAATCAGCTACTGAAAGCCATATTTTACAGCAACAGCACCCCAGGGAGCTAATTCAATTGTACCTCATGCAACTAAAGTGCATTAACATTCAACAAATTGGTACAATTACAAGATACCAGTGCATTCACTTAACACTGGAGAAGCAGGGAACAATTCGGCAATGCTGGAAAAGCTGAATCTGGGGTCCAAATGATTGCTTGTTTAACACTGAAGGACAAGAGGGAGTAAAGCCAGTGCTGGAGTCCTTCAGAAATCCCTTATGGAATTTCCAGAGGCCTCAGTCTCAGGCCAGGAGACAGAAAGGAGAGGTAAACTGAACAGAGGAATGGCAGTATCAGGGTCTAAAACACTTTTTAAACATTTTTGAAATTCAAATTAAGTTTTAATTGAATCAAGAAATGAAAACATTTAAAATACCAACAGAGTTGCAGGATCTGCCCTGAGGATTTCTTTCTTCAATTACAACAATGAATTGTTTAAACCTGAGTGTTTACTTTTCTTTTAATTTTATTTCTTGATAGTAAAATGCTTAGCACTCTACAGAGCAGTAGAGTTACCAGGAGGAAAGGCCCTCACACCATCTTATGCAAATGAAATCAGGCTCACAACAGCCAGCACATTACCGGACACGCAGAAAACACACACAAAACAGTACATGATTCAACATGTGTGTGTCTGTAAAAAGCTATGAATGATGAGAAAGATAGATGGGAAGGTAGAAAAAAAAATCTGAAGGTTTTGATTCTCAAAAATGGTCCATATAAATTAATGTATCTTAATTATACATGCTTCTGGAAGAGTGAAAAGACATATAGCTGTAAGTAAGCTTAATAGGATTTTATCTGCTGAGTCCTTAGTCAGAGACCAGGAGGCAAACAGACTCCCTGGTAGGCAGACAGAGAGGGAGAGGAGGTGGGGAATAAAGATGACCATTTTCGAGATGGTCAGCTTCTTCCTCACCCTCCTGACTTGAGACAAAAACCTGGCACTTGCCTTCCATCAGCAGGCCCTCTACTGATGGACCAGCTCAACAAGTTCCAGACTGGATCAGGACACACCACATCAGAACAGTCCTGTCTGTCTTCAACTGACTAACCCTAAAGTAGGGGAGAAAACACTTCAGAGGCAAACCCCTCAGCCCTGGAGAAGATTCTGGATTTCCAACTTCCTGAGTCCCTGCTCCGCTCCTGCAGAAGGTCCCTTCTCTGTGTGCCTGCTATGTGACAGTTCTTCACCCTAACAAATGCCTTCCTTTCTCCAACTGCTGATTCTGTCTGCGGTGCTTGAGGCTTCTGTGCTGCTGCCTGCTGGACTTCAGATTTTCCTGCACTCAACTCTTTAACTGGCCGAAAGAACAAACTCAATCAAGAACCCTAGACTGAATCATTTTGTTGTGACAAAAAAATATTTTTTATTAAGTTCTCTTAAAGTTGTGTGTATGTGTGTATGCATGTGCTTTTTAAATTCTAGGTGGAGTTCACTAGTTGTTGCTGTGGTATCTAAGTTCAAGAACTTAAGCCACCAACAAAATATCCCAGTTATAAACCTGATATGCAAAAACAATGACATGAGCCAAGCATTTACTTAAGAATAAACAAGACCACAAGAAAGCCACCTGAACACAAATGACAGTAAAAACACTTGCTGCCACTGACAGAAAGCACATAGGCCGATGGAGGAGAACCCAAAGTAAACACATTCAATTGCAACCATATATTTTTTGACAATCATGCCAAACATACATGAGAAAGAAAACCATATTGTTTCATGTGTATCAGAATGAAATTAGCTATTTCTCATCCTATATAAAAATCAATTCAAAATGAACTGAACACCTACTTTTTTTTTTTTTTTTTTTTTTTTGGTTTTTCGAGACAGGGTTTCTCTGTGTAGCCCTGGCTGTCCTGGACTCGCTTTGTAGACCAGGCTGGCCTCAAACTCACAATGATCCGCCTGCCTCTGCCTCCCAAGTGCTGGGATTAAAGGCGTGCGCCACCACGCCCGGCCTGACACCTACATTTTTAAGCTGGGCATGGTGGCACACGCTTTTCATCCCAGAGGCAGGTGGACCTCTGTAAGTTCGAGGCCAGCCTAGTCTACAGAGCAAGTTCCAGGACTGCCAGGGTTAAACAGAGAAACTCTGACTCTAAAAACAAAATAAAAGCAAGCAAGCAAACAAACAAGACCTATAGTTTAGAGTGAAGCTGCCAGAGTAAATCAGGGAAAATAATTCAAGACAAAAGGATAGGTGTTTTCTAATAGCAGAGGAAATAATTCTAAGAATTAGCAAATGGTATTATTATTCAAGATTAAAAAAATCTGCTACCGGGCAGAGTTCAAGGCCAGCCTGGTCTACAAAGCAAGCCCAGGACAGTCAGAGCTGTTACACAGAGAAACCCTGTCTTGAAAAAAAAAAAAAAAAAGTCTGCATGGCAAGGAAGAAAATCACCATCCCGAAGACACAACTATAGAATAAGAAAAACAAAAAAACTTTAACAACTAGTGTGAGAAAGGGTCAGATATATAGGATATATAAAGAACTACAAAGTTAAGCACCAGACCCCAAATCATCAAATCAACAAACAGTTTAAGGAACAGAATAGTTCTTAAAATAAGAAATACAAGTGGCCTATAAATAATTTTAAGTGTCCAACATCTTTAGCCACCACAAAAAATGCCAGTTAAAACCACCTTAATATTCTATCTCATCTCACTCAGAATGGCTATCATCAAGTAAATGCAGGTTAGGATGTGGGAGTTGGGGGTGCTGTATCCATTGCTGATCAGAATATAAGGTGCAACCACTGTAGAAATCACTCCAAAGTGGTCAGCCCTCAACACACATACATATAAACAACATCAAACAAACTCAGAAGGTTATATGTATGCACGTATATATATACACACTCAAGCATGTGCGTGTATGTACATACACATACACCTTTAAGAGGACTTAATAAAAAATATCTTGTTGTATATGTAACAACATTAATGAAAGAGAGGTTATGAAGTTAAAACAGAACAAGATAATTAATGTGAGGTTTTTGGTTTGTTTGTGGTTTTTTTGTTTTTTGATTTTTTTTTTTTTTTTTAAGATTAAAGAAAGCCTATGATCCCAGCTACTTGGGGATTGAATGGAGAGAACTGTATGTTTGAGGTCACCTGGGCTACAGAGTATGTTGAAGGCCAGCCTGGGCAACTTAAGAGTCCCTGTCTCAAAAACAAAACAAAACAAAACAAAACAAAACACAAAACGGCAAAGGTTCAATCACAGTCAATGTCAGATTCTGGACTACAGAAATATTCTGGGTGTCTCTGTAGGTGTTTTCTTTCCTATATTTGATACCATGTGCTCACAAAGTCAGACAAGGAAAGGTATTTCAGCATACTTTCACGTACCACTGACGTGAGTCCAGATTCTTGAGCTCTCTCAATAATTTTGAATTTTTCTTCAACAAATGAAAATTCTTCCTACAAAGACAAAAAGTATGCAAGAAGAAATACATGTGACCACAGATCAACTTTGCTACTTTCTAATCCCATACCAAACATAGCCACTGTGGCAGTTTGAACAGGAATGACTTCATAGGCTTATATAGTTGAATGCTTGGTCAGTAGGAAGTGGCACTATTAGGAGCTGTGTCCTTGTTGGGGTAGATGTGGCCTTGTTGGATGAAGTGTGTCCCTGAGGGTAGGCTTTTGGGTTTCAGAAGCTCAAGCTAGGCCCAGTGTCTCTCCCTTTCTGCTGCCCAAGGATTCTGATGTAGAACTCTCAGCTTCTTCTCCAGCATCATGTCTGCTTGTATGCCACTATGCTTCCCGCCATGATTCCAATAGACTAAACCCCTAAACTTATAATAAGCAAGCTTTCCTTTATAAGAGTTGCCAGGGTAACTGTGTCTCTTCAGAGTACGTAACACTACCTAAGATAGCCATCTATCCATCTACAATCTCATTCTCTGAAGAACTGTGATAGATATTGTAGAGGTTTGAATGAGATGTCCCCCATATTCCCTGTTTAGGGAAAGTTAGGAGATGAGGCTTTGCTGGAGAAAGTAAGTCACTTGGGGGCAGGATCTGAGATTTCAGAAGCCATGTGCCACTTCTAGAGTACTCTCTCTGCTTCTTGTTATCAGTTGGAGATATGAGTTTTCAGCTGTTCAGCTGTCATGCCTGTCATTTGCTGTTCCTGCCATTATGGACCCTAAGCATCTGGAACCACATGTCCAAAATAAAGTCTTTCTTCTCTAAGTTGCTTTGTTCATAGTGTTTTATCATAGCAAAAGAAAAGTAAGTAATTCAAAAGTCTTCAAAATGATCTCCACTTGTCTCGAGTATACAGAGACATAACAATCCCACTATATCCTGTTGCCATCTAGTGACATTGGAAAGCTCTTCAGTCAACAGGTATGTCCCTCAAGTGAAAGCTTGTGTCTGCTGTCATTATCAAGCCTATGGATCTTTTCTCTGCCCTGCCTTTAAAGCTCCATTCCACTATCAGGCTCAGTTCAATCCCACACTCTTCTCTGAGGTCTCCTCCACTATCCTCACTGCCCACTGGATCAAACTTCTCCTCTTGGCCTCCTATGCCACTCTGTTCTTTGTCTGAGGGGCACCAAGTTCACATTCCTCATCTATCCTGGTGGCCAGACAATGGTTTACTCACCTTTGCAGTCCATTTGCATCTTATATGAAAACAGAAATAGTAACGGTTAGGGAGGCAAAGAAGAAAAAACATGCTTCATACATGTTCAATGGTCTGACAGGTGTTTGAAATTCAAGTTGGGTACTAGTATAACACATTTAGTTTTATTACCACCTTTAATCCAGTAGCTAACAATAATCTGTAAATACTGAAATCTAGAAAAATCTCTATTTCTTATTCTTTAGCCTCAAATTGACACACAATAACAGAACCCTCACATAAAAATAATAATACATTCAGAGCTCGGTTACCTTCTGTCCCAGGAATTCATTCCCAAGTCATCAAGCAACAACCTGCAGAAATAGAAGGGTCCGCGGGGCTCCACGGGTGAGGGCTGTCCCTGGCTGGTGACTTTCACTGCAGAATTGGAGTTACATCTCTGGACATACTCATCTTCCTGTGTGCTCTGGCGCAGGATGACATCAATGATTCCCTTCTCCTGGTCACAGTTCATTCCACATGGGGGTGGGCAAGGCTCATTTAGATTTAGTTGTGATGGTAAAAGGCATTCAGGACTTGTATGGCCAATGTTTTCAAGTAATTTGTCAAGCACATCATCTCCCTCCTCACTGTGAGACAAATCTTTCTGAGGTCCAAACATGTGATGATCCCAGCCAGAAATCTGAAATGACGGATTTCTTCCATTGGGTGCCAAGCAGCCTTCTAGAGGTCCATATAAAACCTTGCCATCCCAAGAGTACTTCCCTGAGATGTCCCTCACAATGACTCTCACATCTGTAGTTTCTCCAGCTGGTCCTTCTGCTGGGGTCTGAAGGTAGGAGATGAGAGTACTATCATTAAACACAAAGAGCTGCAGGTTCGGGCTCCTGAACACCTCCGAGGACAGTTCGGCCCCTTCCACATGGGCGTTGTCATGGTTCTCACTGACCAGGCTGTGCAGCACAGCAGGGCCCCCGCTCAGTGGATAGTGCCCTAAGTGGTTCACTAGGTGGGCCATCACCATTCGTGCAGTGAGGGGGATCAATTCCACACTTCTTCTCTTCTTCTCTGTGAACAGCAGGAAGAAAATGTGAGGAGATAGTGGGGGCACCACAAAATTTTGGTCAATAATTTGAATCTTTGATTTTTTTTTTTTTTTGGTTTGTTTTGAGAGACATGATGTCACTATGTAGCACTGGCTGGCCTGAATGCACTATTCAGACCAGGTAGGCCTGGAACTCATAGAGATACCTGTCTCTGCCTCTGCTGGATTAAAGGCGTAACTGTGATATTGTTTGTTCATCTTTTTTGATACTAATTCTATTTGAATATAAGAAGGTAGATGAAACAGACTGTTAATGGAACAATTTTCATGAAGATGTCACTCTGAAAAGGACATTAAAAGTCTATGGATACAGGGATAAGCCAAGGAGAAGCCCCCCAGTTAGACAGCTAAAGTTCAGGGGCTCAGACGAGAGTGAACCCAGCTGGAGGGGCAGGTGGGACCAGAAAGTGGGCCAGGGAGCCCACTGTTGGGTGAACAGAAAGTGGGCCAGGGAGCCCACTGTTGGGTGAACAGAAAGTGGGCCAGGGAGCCCCACTGTTGGGTGAAGGTAAACCCGATGAGGGTATTAACAAACCTTGGCGCTACTTTAAAACATTGCAAGCAATATGTTTAATAATCATTGTGACAATTTATGCTTTGTTATTAGGGCACTAATAACAAATATTAAGAAAATTTGTCATATTAATAAACCATAGAGGCACTGAGAAGAACTTAACTAAATTTGTACTTGATGACTTAGTATCCAAGAGCAAACAATTTATAAAATTTCATCTTAAAAGCATACAAAGACTTTGACAGCAGCGTGAGGTACCAGGGCTTTATAAAATGAGGTAAAATGGAAATAAAATGAGGTAAAATGGAAAGGCAGGTACACTAAACCTATAACTAGAGATTGAAACGAGTACTTCAGGCTGAGAGTAGTTGGGGAAACTTTAATTTGCAAAATGTATAAAAGCCTGATGCATCAATAATTTAACAAGTGAAAAGGAAACTTTAAAATTTTCATGGAAAAGCCAGATGTACTGGCACATGCTCATAACACCAGCACTTGGGAGGCAGAGGCAGGCAGATCTCTGTGAGTTCGAGGCCAGCCTGGTCTACAAAGTGAGTCCAGGACACCCAAGGCTACACAGTGAATCTCTGTGTCAAAACATTTTTTTTAAAAAAAGGTCTATATTTAAATCAAGGTTTATAATTTGAGCTTAGGACTTTAAGAATTGGCTTTTAAACTCACACTATAAAAAACTGAATATGAATTAACACATAAAGCACTATAAATATATGACTTCATGCTAAATACCATTAGCTTTAGACATTACCCAACTGTCTTACTTATAACATATTGTTTTGTGCTGCATAAAAATCCAAGGAAGAGGCTGGGCAGTGGTGGCACACACCTTTAATCCCAGCACTTGGGAGGCAGAGGCAGGTGGATCTCTGTGAGTTTGAGGCCAGCCTGGTCTACAAAGCGAGTCCAGGACAACCAGGGCTTGTTACAAAGAGAAACCCTATCTAGAAAAAAAAAAACAAACAAAAACAAATCCTAGGAAGAAACAAATATGGGAAATTGGGCAATGAGTGAGGAGAACAAGATCATCTAATGTGCATGAAATCTATACCCAATAATGGAAAATAAAATGTCACACAAAAAGGTTCATTTTCTAAAAAAAAAAAAAAAAAAGGTCAGTTACATCTCTTCTAAACTTAGACTTTTCTCCACAATCTAAAAGAAATATGTAAGATTTCTATACAACTAAGATAGATAATGTTCCAGCTAAGAAATGTTACTACCCAGATGAAAGAAAGCAGCCGGGAGTTAACAGTTCATCATGTGAACCACGCTGTTGTCATGACAGCAGGGCAGGCATAAAACTATCGATAAAGGTTCAAGCTGACAATGGCCAAGGCAGGAGTATCAGCTGGAAAAGCGACTTTTCCTCTACTTGCTCACAGATGGTGAGCTCTTGATTTGATTTGTATTTTGTGAATGTTGGAATTCTACAATGGGAAAAATGACCTGAAGTCCTATTGATCAAGCTGTAAGCCATGCCACGGTTGACACTTCTAATAAAACTGCAAATGGGTCTGGTACTGAAGCCAGGAAAAGAAGCATTTGTGAAACGCTGACCCTCCCCTCCTGCTGCATTTCAGCTACATCTACTTCCTCTACGTTCACTGAGAACCAGAGATGATCTGGATTCTACTAATGGCAAAACCAGTTCAGGCTTTCACAAACTATTAAAAAAGAATAGATTCCAAGTATCTTCTTTTCTCTACATTCCTGGAGGAAATACAAAGCTAGAATGTCTGGTTATCCTTTCCCTCTCACCTCCTGAAGCTCCTCCCCTTCCTTCTGTTTTAAGTAGTTATTAGAATTGAGCAATCTGAACACATGCTTACATATGGCTTGGCTTGTATGTGTATCTTGCTTGTAACTTTATTTAAAAGTAGTAATTATATAAAGAATAAGTTATGGTCTATGTAAGTCATTAAAATAAGGGTGAACCTATTTTAGGGTGCACCGTATACCTTAAACTCTCACCCGACCACAGCCTGCTGTGTCTCTTCTCTCTTCACGAAAAGCCCATGAGAGAGGTCTGTCACAGGGCTGAGTGGTGGTTACCTGGTCTATGAGCTCCTTCAAACCTGCTCTCCCTGCTGAGTCTAGCTTAAGTTATTCCCTATGGGATGTCCTAAGGATGTTACCAGCCCGGCATTGTCCAATCTACCCCACTTTATGGAAAGCATCTGGGCATAAAAAAATGAGCCTTTTTTGTGCATCCCATGGGTTTTCCATGGGTACTCCACAGATATGAGGCAAAGAGGTTTTCAGTAACACAAAACCATGTGAATAATTTAAGATGGCAAAAAAAGACAGGGGGAAAGATGACAGGAAAAAAGAAGAAGAAACAGGGAAAGTAGTGCCATCAGAGACCCTAAAAACTGGGACTTCAACAAGTAGATTCAAAACAAACCCAAAACACAATGGACAAGACTACAATCTCACCTCTTCCTGACCATAAGATTGTCTATTTGTAGTCATACGCACCCTCTTCCACAGTCAGCAGATTCCCCAGGTCAGCTGATGAATGGTACTGGACTGGCTCAGAGTTCCTTACGTTTGCCAGAGGCAGGAAGGGGTCATAATCCGTGGATGACAAGTCAGCCAAAGTCAGAGTGTAGTGACTTTGCTGTGTGTATGTGCTGGAGCCACAGACACAGCAGTGCAGAACCTGAGAACAGACAGGAAGGACATTCTGTGTGCCACCACCTCCTGAGCCCTGACAAACTGCCCAGCTCCCACAGTACTTAGGAGACAGGACTCTTTCTTAGGAAGATGTCAAAATATGGGCTGCTTTGCATTCTTAAGTATCTTTTTGCTACTAGCAAGTCAGTACCAATATCTACATCCTCAGGGCAAACAGCAAACACACGTGAAAAGGTGCCAGTTTCTGTTCTTGTGTGATTGCACAAACCTTGGTCTTTCAGCCTCCACAGGAACAAGGTGGAAGAAGTCAGCCCAGGAGATGAAAGAAGGCTATGGGAAAGCCCTCAGGGTAGAGGGCAGGGTGACCACAACCTGAGTTTAAACCAGTACAACACACGAGCCCATGAATTATAAGGAATGATTTAATAGAACTTTGAAACTATAATTAAATAAAAGTAAATTGAATACAGATTTTAAAGTCTCTTACTTCTCACAAAGTGAGATGTCTTAATTCATATCCTAGGGATTTTTTCCTTTTGTGTTCTTTTACTTTTGGTTCTGGTTTTGAGACAGGGTTTCATTATATAGCCTAAGCTGCCTTGAACTCAAGGCAATCCTTTTGCCCCCATGATCCTAAGCACTGGGATTACAATCATGTACCACCACACCTGCCTCTTGAGGTTTATTTATGGCAAAGAGATTACTAGAGCATTATGGTTTTTTCATACTCCGATAAACAGATCTCTGTGAAGCTGGCGCTGCAAACTCTTCTATTATATAAACAGTTCATTTTGAAATGAAGTAGACACAGATCATGGGCTATGAAGATTGGGAGCATTCTGACCAAACGGCAGTTGTTTAAAGAGGATAGTCATGTGAAATGTATGCATCTTCACCTTGGCAACCACTGATTCTCTACAACTATATCTGTTCTGCTTACTCGTTAATTATTCATTTCTTTCCAAATGCATAACCTCCCACAGATCATTTTCAGAAGGCACAAATACATAAATGTACAATATGTGTATCATTTGGTAATTTTTAATCTGCAGGTCCCCAGTCTGTACCCAAGGCTAAGAAGAGACTCACCCTATAGATATAATCCAACAAGGGAGCCCGGGATGGGTGCAGCTCCTCCAGGACTGCTGTGGACACAGGGTGGAGAAGAGCACTCACGGGCAGCGCCATGCACCAGTCCAAGAGACAGAGGAGCAGGGACACAATAAACTAGAAGAAGAAACATATCCAGAACTCACATATGGCCTTTAGGACCTACTGCATGTAAAAATAAACAGAATAGTTCCTGTGTATACTTAATATTTAATGGACACACAAATAGAGGGCAAATAAGTAAACAAAAAAGGGCTTGCACAGGAAAAAATGTTAAAGACATAAGGATGTCATAAATGACACGATCATTTGTAATATTAGTTACCATTCTGCCTTGTACTTAAAAATAACTCCGGGGAAAGCTACCTAATATGTCACTTACCTTTTTATCTGTTTCCACTGAGGAGTACTCCGCACTTGGTAAAAGGAAAGCAATTGTGGCCACAAGGATCTGCATAAAAGATAAACCCTGTCAAGCAGACCATAATTATAGTTTGGAAGCCATATGTTAAGAATCTCAAGAAGGCCTTACAACTAAACACAGCTTGGTGCCTACTCATTGGATGGTAGTACAACGCTAAGGGCCAGTTGTAGGAAAACTGAAAATTACGATCATGTAATGGCTTCTACTTCTTTTATGGGGGACTGAGACATCAAAGCAAGGATAGTTCTCTCTGCAGTCACACAAAGTCTACTATTAGTCTCACATTTCTAGTGAAGTGAAAAGTTTTCTAAATTGATTATGAAAAGGTTGCCATTTGTTATTATAAATCAGTGCAGGTCTCCACCTCCTGTTCTGGCATCACAGCAGGCTGTTCACTTTCACAGGTGTCCTATCTGAATAATTACAAGGTGATGTTAAACCCAACTTTACATTCTGCAGTAGAGTAAAAGGTCTATTTCACTCCAGGTCACTTGAGGTCAAAAACCGCTGGTGACTCTTAATGTGATTCTGAGAGAAGAAAGTATTTCATCCTCAACCAATGAAGTCTGTCTAGGGTTGGGAGGAAATAAATGTGCATCACTTCTCCCTCACTGATCAAATCATATTTCCTCAGAGTTCCAAGATGAGCAAAGAACAGGGCTTGCTTGAAGGAGTAATTATAAAAACTGCCAGGCACAGGTGTGTCGTATCACAGGCACCTCTGAGTTAGACCCTGCCCAGCTCAGAGCACAGAACCCCCTGGGTTGTAGCCTTCCTCCAAGCAGCTGTGGTTGAGATGATACTTCCTCTTCCTCTTGCCCCCTCTCCTGGCCACCGCCCCGCAGAGGTTAATACTGCACTGATCTCATTACTGCTGAGAAACCATGCCACAGTAGCAAGTATGGCCCAAGGCTTTAGTCTGGGAACAACTGCTTTACACAACGGCAGGCCCCCGCCCTGCAAGGAAGGCATTAAACCAGCTGCCTACTCCTTGTTGGCACCATCCAAATTACTCTGAATGAATAAAGCCCAACCTACAAAAGGTCTCTTTGTTGTGGTTGTGTCTGCCTTTCAAACTCTCCAAGCATCAGCCTCGGCCTTAGAACACTGCAGGCTTCTCTGCACAGGGCCTAGAATTGCAGCTGAGAAAAGCCAGCCAACACTGCCTGAAAACAGGGCTCATATGGCAGTTTAATAGTTGCTTCTCTAACAATTATTTGAGGATCTATAGTTAATTAGATATCAAATACATTATTAAGAAGGAAATGCTGATGCTTTAGCATTGTAGAGAAAGGACTTACTTCTGTCATTTTTCTTGGTAGAGCAGTTTCAAACGTCTGAAGCTTTTCCCAGTAGGAAACCAACAATTGAAGAACATCACAGGCTACCTGAGCCACGATCTTGTTAGGAAACTAGAAAAGGAACAAAAACCCCAGTTCAACAGAGCAGCTCAGCAGGTGTATGCTGGAAGAACAGCACCCTTTGCTCCTCCCAGCCCTACACATCTTATATGCAACTGATAAAAACTATTTCCAGTTAATATCATTTGTACATGTCCACTCCATTCCATTTTGTTGTATGTTTGGACTCACCCACATTAATTTGTATATCCTATAAAAAAAAAGGTGGTCATTGTTTGCCTAGAAATAAATCATACTAATGATACCCTGAGGAAATTATAATAGGGTATATGGTTGAGTGTCCTCTGTATGCTGAATCTTCTGCACAAATGTAACACAATCTGTCATTGATACATTGTCATTGATAGTTATGTAAGGAAGATGCTATCTTCTTTTCACAAACAGAAAAACAGGAAATAATCAAATGACTTTGTACCTGAGGAAATAAAATGACACACATGTAACATACTAAGAAATGTGTAAAGGCAGACTTTAAGGACATAACCCACAAGCTAGGGTATGTATGTTCAACGATTCTGGGTATGTTTCCTAAAGCTGTCTGTGGTGGCTTGAAAGAGAATGGCCCTCATAGGCTATGTTTCAGTCAGTAAAACTGGAAGGGCAGAGCCATCTGAGACCTTTGACATCAGACATAGAGATATAGGATTGGTGTTTTCCTGCTGGGCTTTAGTATTCCATTATTTCCTCACTATGCCCTGATTCCTCCCTCTTGAAATAGTAAATATATATTGTGTCATTGTATGTTGGGAATATTACATTTGCTTTTATAATTTACAAGGTTAAGAGACTGCCTTGAGTCTCAGAAGAGACTTTGGATTTTTAAACTGTATTGAGACTGTGAAAGACTATGGAAACTTCTGAAGTTGAACTGAATGCAGTTAGCATTATGATATGGCCATAAGTCCATGGAGGCCTGGAAGTGGAATGTGGTAGTTTGAATGAGAATGGCATCCATAAGATTATATGTTTAAATATTTGGTCCCCTGTTGTTAGAACTGTTTGGGAAGTATTTGGAGGTATGTCCTTATTGGAGAAGGTATGCCACTGAGGGTGGGTTTGGGGGTTTCAAAAGCTCGTGCCATTCCCAGCTAGATCTCCCTCTACCTCGTGGCTACTGTCTCAAGATGTGAACTCTCAGCTCCTGCTCCAGCACCATGCCTGCCTACCTGTCTGCTGCAATGCTCCCTGCCATGATGGTCATGGATTCTAACCCTCTGGAACTGTAAGCCCCAATAATCTCTTTATTCTAATAGCTGCGTTCAGCAAGGTTTCTCTTTACAGAAATAAAAACATAGCTAAGACACTGCCTGATGTCCCAAGTCTCCTAAATGCTTTTGTTGTTACATAGATGTCAAAGAGTCTTCATTATGATGCTAAGTATACATGAATGGGACAAAGACAACCTGTGCTTCCTGCCTTGGCCAGAACCTAGAGGCTACACTGCTATCTACACCTCACTATCAACAGCACAAAACTTGTTGCTGGCCCTCTACTTCTAAGTCACATGAGCATTCAGGCGCTCTTCACAGCCTTCCTCCCTCATCTAGACTCCAGATGACCTGAATGCCACTGGCTGCCTCCCATCCATTAGCACCCTGGGTGTTTCTATCCTTTGTACTTGTTCCTGGCTTTGTTTCAAACTTTTTTAGGTCCCAGGTCTAGTGTGCCTGGCACTATTCATCAGATTCTCCATCTCCATGAAGTAGTCCACACCTCCGTGCTCCTCAGTGTTGACCCATCCTGTTTCATTTCCTCCACAGTAGTACTGCAGGAGACTGTAAAGCATTTTTTCTATTTTCTTATATTGGTATCACTATGGGTAGGGTTAGCAGTGGGGTGTACATGTCATTTCAGGGCGGGATGCAACACTAAGGGGGTGGAAGGATAAATGGGTACTAGTAAGGCTCTTAAGGAGCTGGAAACAAACAAGGGGAAAATGACAAGAGCTGTGGGAGACAAGACAAAGGGGTTTAGGGCAGAATGAGGAGACATAGGACAGTCCGAGAGAAAGTGGTAGGATGGAGGGCTGAGCTGTTCTTGGAAGAATGCAGATGGAGGGCTGGGTTTCCGTCTAGGTGAGCAGCAGTACGTGTGCACTGCAGGCACAGGTTCTGCGGCAGCTAAGGATCTTGAGACAGGGACTGGCAGTGGGGTAGCAGCACGCATACACAGTGAGTGGGGTGAAGGACGGTGGGGATAAAAGAAACCATTCTCTCACTCACTCACTCACTCATTCACTCACTCACTCACTCACTCACTCACTCAATCATTCACCCACTCACTCACTCATTCACTCACTCACTCACTCAATCATTCACTCACTCA
>CAJQZJ010032307.1:1058689-1092099 GCA_907164525.1 Lophiomys imhausi
GCACTCAGAACAGGGCTTTTTAATCACCATCTCTCTATAACATAGGGAGCTGCAAAAATGGACTAATTATAGCTAAAACTGACTAAATTCCTGGGAGGGAACTTAATGTCAAAAAAAGCCTTAAGAGATAGAGATACCTTCAGAGTCACACCTATCACGTTGATGGCGTCCTTCACTTGAGGATGGCTGGCATGCTGTGCAAGCTCTTCACAGATCCAGATCCCGAGGGAACAAATGGCAATGCATCTTTCAAAAGAGAAGCAAAGGGAGGAAAAGGCTCATAAAAGTCAATATATTTTTAAATGACAAAATACTTTTAAACCTATCCATTCAAAGGAACAACAATTACAGATATACTAACAGAATATTTTCCTTGAGTGAAAAGATTAAGAACTTCCAGTGGGCCAGTTTTCAGGATAAACAAAATCACTAATGATGGTTAGTACTTAAATATTTCATGAAACAACTGGCATATTTTCTGTTAACTACCACAATCCATGTCATCCATTTTTGTTGATTATAAACTATTATTACACTTTATTGTTAAGATAACTTTGAAAAGGAACAAAAAGCAAAGATTATTTAAAATTGGATTTGTAATTGTTTTCCTTACAAAGTATATAGTACATACTTCAAATGTAAGACAAACACTATATTTGATTTTAAAATAACTTTCAAAATGATTATATTTTCACGGTATGAAATATGACTTTCTATAAATAAAACAAGTTAGGGGCCAGGAATTATAAAGATTATTTGATAGGCATGAGAAAACACAAAAATCAAAGATATTCCAAGACTGGGCTGAAAACCTGAGTAGGTAATATTTTTGTTTTTGTTTTTTTTTGAAGTAAACTCTAAAGGGCATCAGGCTTAATAGGGCAGGGGACATCAGAAAGCTTTGGAAGATTCAGTTATGGTTGTGTTACATTTGGACATTAAGAAATCCACCTTGAGGTATCAAGTGTGTGGTCTGATAGCTAAGCCTGGCTATACAAGATTTCATTAAAAAGCCCAGGTAAATAATTTAGAAATGATTAACAAGCATTTATAGACTGACTAGAATGTGTGAGACTAGGTTTAGACCCAATTAAAGATGCAGAGGTTAGGCAGAGAAGGGACGTTAGCATGGGGGTTAGGAAAGGAGCAGGAAGAAAGTAGATTATGTTGCAGGGGATGTGCGTTGTATACAAGATGGTAAAGACAGACTAACTTCTAGACTGTTACAAATCATATTAACATTTCTAGAACAACCTTTATGAGAACTGAATGGAAATCCAAGACAATGAAATTGACTATGGAAAACAAAATTTAAAAGCTAATAAAGAAAGCATAGAAAAAGAGGCAGAAAAAAATGGTAATAAACAGGAGAAATGCTTAGGAGCTCCAATTAAAATTAAAATACTAAATAAGATGAAAAACATACCCAAAAGATCACTGGTAATAATAAATACAAATGAACTAAAGTTTCAGTTAAAAGATGAAGATCACACAACTTTATACAATCATAAAATCCAGATATATTCAGCTTTTGCAAAGGCATTGTAAAGAGAATATAGAAAAGTTATTTTAAAAAATAAAAAGTATTATATAGTATAAAATCAGGAGCAGATAACATGTTCTCTAAAATAAAACAAATCATCCATAGAAATAAAGAGGGCCAATACATACATTTGATTCATTATAAAGGACGGACAATTCCAAATGCCTATGCAACTAATAACATAGCCTTTGACAGAAATACCAGAAAACAGATTAAAGTGCAACAGTGGGAAGCTTTTAACATATCTTCCAGTAAGTGATCAAATTAATAATAACAATAATAATAGCCCAGAAGAAATGCAGATTATGTTAAACACTATAAGGTTATGCCTAAAACAGTATAACTAACAACAGTATGCACATTCCCTTTTTTCTCTTTTTAAATATAGTATTTTTCATTTTCATTTTATGTTTATGGGTATTTTGCATGTGTATCTGTAATGCACAAGAAAATCATAAAGGGCACTAGGTCACCTGGAACTGGAGTTACAGATGATTGTGAGCCTCCATGTAAGTCATGGGATCCAAACCCGGTCCTCTGGAAGAACATCAAGTGTTCTTAATGACATCTCTCTACCCCATGTACATCCTTTTCAAGAATATGTGGTATATCTGCCAAAACTGACTATATATGAGCATAAGGCAAATATTAACAACTTAAGCATAGTCATCACACATACATTTCGATCTGCACTATAATTACTTGAGGCAAACGTAGCAACAAAAGATAGAAATAGAGGTGGATATGGCTCAGCGGTTAAGAGCACTTGTTGCTCTTGCAAAGGACCAGGGCTCAGTTTCCAGCACCAACATGGTAGCTCACATTCATATATAACTCTAGTTTTAGGCAAAATACTAATTCATATAAAATAAAAAGAAAAATCTAAAATTTTTTAAAATATAGAAATAACCATATATTTAGAAATTAATAAAAAAAACCCACTTGGTTCCATGAAGGAATCATAATGAAAAGCAGAAAAAAATGGAATTGAAAATATTGCATATTAAAACTTAAAAGTTTGGAAAAGACAGCCCTTAAAAAACAAGCCCTTATAGTAGAACTGCCATGTATGCCTCCTATGTAAGAGGAAGCTCTTAGACCTCATGTGACCAATGAAGTGAGGGGGGGCTGATACACGGAGACACCCCACACCCGAGGCATGGGAGGGGTAGGAGAGGGGTAGAGGGTGGGAGGGAAGGGCTAGGAGGGGGGTGGAGGGAGGGAGTGGCAATGGAGATGTAACAAAGTAATAAATAAAAGTTTAAAACAAACAAACAAAAACAAGCCCTTGACAATACTCATAAATGTTAAAGGAGAAAAGTTAAAAATACACCAAGTATACATAAGTACCGAAAGAATAACATCACAAGTAGAAAAGTGTAAGAGCCCAAAGCTGGAAATAAAAACAAATATAGAGAGGTAAGCAAAAACAAAAACTTACTGTTTAAAAAAACTAGTAACAGTGACAAATCTAACAAGACTAGCCATACAGCCAGAGATAACACAAAATACTTGACAGCAAAGATGAAATGGACCAATCCTTGGACATTTTTGCTAGTGAGATCTACTAATATACAAAGATACTAATCCTGCAAAAGATATTCTGAGTGTGGAAAAGAAAGTGTATGTTACATGTTTTGTGACTCTGTGGCCTGACATCCAAACAGGGTGAGGGCATGATGGGGATGGAAATTATAGACTTTGGATGTAATGTAACTTCCTGAACCAAAATCTGTAAATCAATATATCTCACACCCAAGTTTAGTTCAATGTTAACAAATGGGTAATGCACATAGCTTCTGAAAATTGCTGACTAGGAAAACTGAACTAATCCATCTACTGAAGATAAGTGAAGTTCAAAAAATGCAAAAATTAATAAGCTTTAAAATCACGAGAGTTCACAAGACAGTAAAAAGTTATGGCCCTCAGTCTTTCCATGTGCCCCAGGGCCAGGCCATGGGCTAACTGCCTTGAGGCACTAGAGGCTGAAGGGGCCTGACAAGGTTGAAAGTTGAGTTTGAGAGATGGATGCTGTCTTCTATCAGCATTCCCAGCTTTGGCCTTCACCTTGAGAGGAGAAGTAGGGACTTCTTATCCTTAGCTGGCCTAGAAAGCCACCTATCTTGGTCACAACTGGAGCAAGTCTTAGGGGCTTGGTGGAAGCACCCAAAGGTTTCCACACATTGCCAGTTGTCTCTTGAGGCACAAATCACCTGCAGTCACAATCTCTGCCCGAAACACACAGCTTTCACGAACTGCTGCTTACCCTTCCTCCTTACTGAAAATGTTTATTTCTAATCTTGCATTTTCTTATGTAAAAGACAGTGTGTTCTATATAATATTGCACACCTTACCCCTTTTACTGGGAATGATGATATTTTAAGTAGCTAAGCATAGCAACTTTCTGATACAATGCTTACTATATACATTTCAGTGCATGTGAAAGCCACGGAAAGGAGATTTAAAAACATTAACCGTCTATACATAAGTGTGCATCTTAAAATTCTAACATAGTTTACCTCGTGTTCATCATTTACCTTGCACATTCATTTGGTTCCTCGGTAGCATTCTTCAGTAAAATATTTATGAGGTAATGCTAAAAACACAAAATTCAGTAAATGAAAATTTGATGTCATTGTTGGTTTCCCGCATGTGCCGACCATGTCACAGGCATCCTGGAGCTAGCGAAAGGCCAGGGAGTTCGGGCAGCCCTTCCTTCAGGGAGAACTTGGCTCACCTCAGCAAGGGCCTCCTCCCTGAGTCACCGAGCCAACCTGCAGCACAGCACTGCTAGGGACCCAGTGGAAATCAAGCAAGGCATCTGAGACTTCCAGATAGGAAAGTCTCCATTCTGTCTTGATTGGATTAGACACTGTGCACTGAATTACACATTATAATCAGGTATACAGATTGACTGACTCATGCTGGGACTTTTTGTTTGCTTCAAAAGCCAGCCAAGGACAGGAAAAAAAAAAAAAAAACAAGCTTACTTTTATTCCCCAAGAAATAATTTGGAATTTCAGGTTATTAGGAGCATTTAATCAGGCCGGCGATGGGATTGAATATTTAGCTTTATTGGAATTATTTCTTATAAATTCGTTTGCTGCACTGATGCAGTGTGACTAAGCTAACAGAATGATTACAAATGATGATTCATTACATAATTATGATCCCTAGGAACGATAAACAGATGTAATAGAAAAAAAAAACCACCAGAGGAACAGAGCTCTCAGAGCTCTCAGGTTGAACTGTAACATGCTATGAATGTGATGCACGCACAGTTCGTTCACACAACGCACTTCTGAAACAACTACTGAAGCTTTCCAAAGATACCACAAATGTCAGGGGAAAGTAGGTCAGGGCACAGGATGCAGCTCCAGCTGTGGATGCTGAACTCGGGATTTGGTCATGTACCTTGATATCTTGGGTTCCTGTGATGAGCTCACTGACTTCTGGCACTGACTGCAGCAGGGGGATGTCCTGGTAGATATTTGGGAAGCAGACGAGGGAACCGAGCAGGGTGAGAGCTTCTGAGCGGGGTGCCTGCACACAGGGAGGGGAGGAAAGACCAAGGTCCTTTACATAGGAGGGAAGCTTTTTTTTTTTTTGGTTTTTCGAGACAGGGTTTCTCTGAATATCTCTGGCTGTCCTGGACTCGCTTTGTAGACCAGGCTGGCCTCGAACTCACAAAGATCCGCCTGCCTCTGCCTCCCAAGTGCTGGGATTAAAGGCGTGCGCCACCACCGCCCGGCTTACTTTAAGGACACGTTTTACTTTGTTCTGGTTTTCAGAGGGAATCTTTTATCATTTTTCCTTCTGGGTGTTTACTGCCAAACTGTTTCTGCTTATTTTCCTGGTTAGGCAAGAGAAGTCTGCCTAGATGAAAATGCAAATTTCCAGGGAATGGAAAACATCTCTATTCTTGATATAAATAAGTGCAGTAAAGACTGGTCTACAGACTCATTCAGAGTTAGAAAGGCAAATGGCTCTGTAATGGCTGCCTTAAACCATTTTTGACAGAGCAGAGTAAATGAGAACTACCTAACATTATTTTTCAAGTTAAAAAAACAAGGGCATTCATAAGGAGGGGAACTGGAGGTAGTCAATCAAAGAGAGATGTGGGGAGAATGGTGCCATGGCGTCAGAGATAAAGTCACTATGTGCTTTGCTTAGTTTTTAAATATGAAGATTTGGAGTGACTACTGTGAACTGCTGAAGTTTGTAAATTCAGGCATGGTAAGTACTTTGGCTAATGACCTCTATGGCACACACCCATTGGATACCACTGGTCTCCAGCTCATCTGACCGCAGAGGGATCTGACATGGTTCACAGCCCCTTGCAGTACAAGCACTTTTATCACTGGCTTCTGGGACACTTTCCAAAGAGACCTGAGAGTCGCCTTTGCTGGAACTGCCCACTTGCCTACGACTGAACATTGGGGTGTTGCTAGAGTTCTTGCCCTCTTCACTCACAGATCCATATTCAGTCCATGAGCGATCTAGACGTGGGGCTGCTGTGTGCTGCTGTACAGTACTGCAATGTGCACACCGAAGTTTTTGTTCTGCTGCTGATGGATATTTGGACTGGGTCTGGCTTTGGTTGTTAAATATGGCTGCTATGTGGAAACTTCCAGATTTCTTTGGTGGCTTGTTCCTGTGCACATCTTTCTCTAGTTGCCTGAGCAAGCGGGAATGCTCCACATTCATAATTAATTGTGATATCTGAAAACTGTGGCTGAGCAGGTGTGCTCCAGGCAAGCATCTCTTACCAGGTGCACAGCTTTAAAACTCACATTTATACTGGAAAGTAATTCAAAGAATCACTCTCTCCCTTATATAACTGTTATATTCATATTCTCTGTTTAAAATACAATTTTGGAAAGTTACCTTTTTTTTTAGCATTACTGAAGTATAACAGATAAAATTACACACACTGAAGGAAGCATTTTTCAATCTATGGGTTGTGACTTACATCAGATACCTTATATATCAGATAATTTACATTACGATTCCTAACAGTAGCAAAATTATAGTTATGAAGTAGCAACAAAATAATTTTATGGTTGGGAGTCACTACAACATGAGGAACTGTATTAAAGGGTCACATCTTTAGAAAGGTTGAGAAGCACCTATTTAAGTGGTGTAACATATACATGTAAGTATATAGTTACAAGCACACACACTGTAAAAAGAAAGCTACAGTTAAGCTTAATTAACCCATCTATCATCTCAGATAGCTGTCCTTTTTTTTTGTGGAGGAACATTCTCTTGATAAATTTCAAGTTCACAATATAGTATTTTGAAATATGATTATCATGTTGTACAGTACAGGAGTCTCAAAAACTTACCAAAAATGTTTGAAACTGACCAACATCATCCCATTTACGCCCCAGCCCTCAGCAAACACCAGACTACTCTGTTTCTGTTTATTTGATTTTTAATATTTCACATGTCACAGAAATGATGCAGGCCCATGCCTGGCTTATTTCTCAGGCAAGGTGGCCTCTGGAACCACTCATGTTGTCAAATATGACAAGATTTCTTTGTTTTTAAGGATGAAGAATATTCTACTATAAGTATCATATTTGTTCATCCACATGTACACACTGTAAGTTGCTACTCTAACATGCTAGGTGAGAATAATGCTGCAGGGAACATGAGGGGCAGTTTCCCTATGAACTTCTTAAGGTCCTTCTACTTTCAACAATGGCTCTGCCAGTTTACACTCCCACCACGAGCACACAAGGATTCCCTTTCTTCTGTATCTTCAACGGCACTTATTTTCCTTTGTGATGACTGCAACTCTTAACAATGGAAATTAACTCCTGTTTTATTTTGCATTTGTGATTAAAGATGCTGAGGTTTTTTTTTTTTTAATATGCCCATTGACTACTTTATGTCTGGAAGGCTACTTTAAATAGTTCACCTATGCAAAGGACTGTGTCCACAGAGAGCACCACCATGTGTAGTGTTATTCTATAAAGGGCTACAGAATGTCTTACATAAATTCTCCTAGCAAGTAAAAAACTATAATGAAGTATGACTCTCTTGCCATACTTGTAATGTTTTCCAATGTTGACTTGCAGGGTTAACACTTAAGAAGGTTCTTGAAAGATGATTTCCCTCAATTCAGAAATAACCAAGTTGGAAAAGCTGGCACATCTTACAGAAATTTGACCCTTTTCTTCCTCATATTTTCCTTTTGTTCTTATCTCTCCCCTTCTCTTTACTTGCTAGTTTAGCCTTAGAAGAAGACATTAGGGCATAAAATATAAGCACAAATTATCAATTTTAAAAGTATTAGTTACCTCCAGTGGAAAGTGAGAAGTTAATCATGTATCAGACAAAAACTATAATCCTGACTACTCGCACTGATCAGATACATCCCTGGAAAGTCAACATCCCATTGTCTTCACAGCATCTGGGGGGGCAGTGAATCAACAGATGAATGCTTTTTCCACACAGTACGAGTGAGAAAGGCCCTCGGTAAACCTAAGTGCAAGTGCTGCCTCACAGTCCCAAGACCTTTCGTGAATAGTTCAGGTAAAGAGAGGCAGAAATCAGCTTGCCCCTGCGGCCTTTATGCTCAGTAAGCCCACTTACCTCTCATTTAGTAGAATTAGTAGTGTTGGGTGATGGTGGTGTCCACCTTTAATCCCAGCACTAGGAAGGCAGAGGCAGATGGATCTCTGAGTTCAGGGTCAGCCTGGTCTACAGAGTGAGTCCAGGACAGCCAGGGCTACACAGAGAAAGAATCCCTGTCTGAAAAAAATAAAATTAAAAATTAAAAAAATCCAATACCCCATCTCCCCAAAAGAAAAAAGAATTAACAGTATAAGAATTTTAGAGTTTACCCACACATTAATATGAATATATATTCATTTCTGATAAAAAATTAGTGTTCTAATATTTTAAGAAAATATTTTCAGAGCTAGGGTATATCTCAATGTTAGAATGCAAATTTAACATATAAGAGGCCCTAGATTTGATCCCAAGGACCACAAAATTCTATCTCTTTCTATGAGACTCACAGTAACCAAAACTAAACTTAACAAAATAACAACACATTACTTCAAATAAACATTTCAAATGCTCTCTTTACTGCATTTATGTCCATAATGTCTTTAATGATGAATACTAATAAGGGTCTCTAAGACAGGCCCTGCTTTCGTGTAAATGTGCTGACATATTAGTGGGGATATGATTTCTCACACTTTGGCCTTTTGATGAAACGCCTTTCCAGTGCCAGTATGTCATCTTATCCTACAATTTCACAGATCAGCTGCCAGGGTGTCTACTCTGAGAGCCCAGTTTCACATTGCACTAATGAGTGAACACCTGTTAAGAGTGGAGACATCTGAGCCTTGTTAGCAATTGTGAAGTCTCCCAGGAGCTGGGATGTTGAACATTGTCATACTCACCGACAACATGTCTGTACTGAGGACCCTGGCAGCAGCAGTGATAAAGTCCCCCACCAGCATTGAGAAGCCAGGAAAACCCAGGGAGAAAAAGCGGGGTGAGCAGTTTCTTATGATGGTGTTTAAGACATCCTGAAAAGGAAAATGGGGAAACACAACTGTAATCTTAAGATTCCAAAGTGGCCCTGTTGTGTGTATGTATGACCACCACTAGAACGACAGAGAGCACTGACAGGCTGTAAAGCGGAAGAGTGCAGGGGTGCATAACTCCAGTGATTCTAATACACATCTTCTGGTAAAGGGGATGGAGACACCAAACAAACTGGAAGGTGCCTTTTCCAAAACCCACACTGGGATACTGAGCTGAACATCTATCCTATATTCCATTTGACAATGGGGTTCTTGGACAAGCTGCAGGAGTGCTGAGATAGACACATAAATAAAACTTGCAAACACCTGTCAGTGAAATAAAAACTGGGCTCCTACTTTTAGTTCCACTCCCCAGAGGTTAGAGCACATTGTTAGAAAATCTTACAGGCAAAGGGATGGAAATGACCACTCCTGAGTTTAGGCATTAAGAAATGAGAATGTGGGCAGTGCTAAGGTAATGCTGTAAGATGCATGAGGCACTGAGGTCAGGGAGTTGCCACAGATCTGATGTGCACAGGAGGAGCAAACACAAAGCCAACAGCAGCCATTTGCCAGAGCTTGGTATCAGGAGCATCCCCCGACAGCTCTCCATCCTGTGTCTATAATAGACTCCTGTGGAGGACTGGCTGGCCCCCAACCACCAAAACTCCCTCATTCCTGGCTTGTGCCGGATCAGATCCACCACAGGACAGTGTTCACACTATCATGGCCAACACCCCCCCCACCAAAGCCATCTGTGTGAGTGTGTGCATGTATAACCAGGATTAACATGAAAAGTACAGTCATCTTTTACACAGATTCTGGCCAGGCACATAAATAAAACCCACACACTGAAGTACTTTAATTATGTGACTTGCTGTTGTGCAACTGACAGGTAATGTCAATATACAAGGAAATACTGGAGAGATGGCTCAGTGGTTAAGAGCACTGACTGCTCTTCCAGAGGTCATGAGTTCAATTCCCAGCAACCACATGGTGGCTCACAACCATCTATAATATACAAGGAAATAGCAAAACATAAGAACCTCAGGTGTCAGTATGCTATCGGAATAAGCCCTTCAAAATAGTCCTGACTTAACTATTAAATCAGCAAAGCATAGCAACATGCTAATTTCCAAAGTTATCTTAGGCCTTTCATAAGATTTACCTTCTTTCACAACTTGTCTTCTTAAACATGAGTTGCATGTGCTCACAAAACATTTTCCCAAGACATTTTTTCTTACAGTAGTTACATTTAATTTATATATATATATATATACACATATATATATATATATATATATATATATAAATACTGTCTCTATGGTTCAAATGGCCATATAATATTTTGATAAGAAGTTTAGCTTAAAACTTGAATTTTTGGCATTTCAGTGGACTTTCTCTTACACAAAAATAAATGGATATACATGATTTATACGTAAAAGATGAGATAGATAAATACATGAGGGGTGGAAGGATGGATGGAAGGAATGGGAAAAAACCAAAACAAGGTTTCTTCCCAGTTAATATTTAACCCCAGTTTAATCACGTCCTACGATACACTTAGGGTCCCTATCAGCCAAGACAAACATTCTCTGGGCTGAGCAGATGGGTGTTGCAGGTTAGAAAGTGTGTACCAGACTCATGCGCCAGGAGTGGAACAAAAGATCTACCTTTTTCATAACTAAGCCTCTGACTAATGCCCTGAGCTCCTCCCCGCACACCTGTAATTACTCACAGAGGTGTGCACTGTGCTGGGGCCTTGTCTCAGAATATCAGGCGGCTCCACACTGTCCAGCAGCAGATGGAAGTGCATTTCTGTTGACATATGCTGCAATGAAAGGATTCGTGCAAACCTGGCTAGCAAGGTAGCAGAATGCCATGCATCTGAAGATTAATAATGCAAACAGCCATGATGTTAGCTTTGTTATGTTTGCATTAATTCCATCTGTTGAGATGAGGAGCTAAAACCCCGAAGCCTGGCGGTTTTAAAAACCTTCAGCACACACTAAACTCAAATGAGCCATTTTTACTATTGGAATTTAGAATTTTGGTTTAAAGATGGTTTTCTGGAATAGGTTTGTGGGGATTGGGAACTGAATCCTTTAATAAGCTGAAACCATAATTTGTAAACTAGCTTCATTTGGTGAATATACATAAAGACCTAGGTAAAAAAAAACAAAACAAAAAACCCTACACCCAGAAACTATAAAATTGTCACTGGTGTTGGAAATGGCAGAGACAAATGTAGTTGAGATAAAGTCACAGGGCTCACCCAGTCCCTGGACCTGGGCCAGGGACTTCAACTGAACCTGCTTCTATGGGCAAAGAGATGGGAAAGAGAGGGACAATAACAGATGGCAAGCCTACCCTTCTTTGCCACCCACGTAAGACAGAGCCTGAAGGGAAAGTGTGCCTTTGCTGTGGTCACCAAAGACAGCGCTGGGGCAGGGTTAATGCGGGGGTTAGAGGGGGCCATATGACCAGTCGGCCAAATTACTGACACACGCTGGCTTACTTTCCTTATCTACACTGAAATGGAGCAGTCCAAAGGGTCTATCTTTGAGATAACAGTTTAAAATTAGGAGAGCATCTGCTATCCATGTTTCCAAAAGAGGACCATCCATGATGTGCTCCACTCATTTCTAACTCAGAAAAATCATTCTTTCACCCCACTCCTCCAAAGATCAACCTTTGGAAATACAAAATAAACCCTTCAAGTTCTGATAGTTTATTTACAGCCTACAGGGCTTTATGTATGAACAAGAAAAAATGGCAGTTAACACACACCTATCATTCAGGGGACGGTCCTCATGACCTTTGTAGTACCCTCTCTCTAAAGTCAGCATGATTTGCCTGGTAGGTTTTTTCAAAGTGACTCACTTTTTTGAAACCTAAAATTATACTAGAAAATGATTACCCTTTGTCAAAAACAAAAAATACTCCTTAAAAATCAATATAACATTAACAAGCGAGTGATGCTGAATTTTCTGCTAAAAGCATCGCTAGCTGTCAGAAGCTCTTAGTTTGAGACAGGTACTTCACTTTTAACATGGAGGTTTGCAATTTCCCAGGGTGAACAATGGTGGCTGTACCACCTCCACCTGGCCTGAGAAAGTCATATGGATAGGCTATGATGGAAAGAGGCTGTTATTCTCACCTAATGATTTCTTCTCTCAGGGCTGCCTCTGCTGTAACTACTCTAGGAAATGTCCCTGTGTTAAAACTCTCCCTATGAAGAACTCTAGAACTGGGGCCACAAGGCACGGGTTAGAGACTGTGGGCTACTCCTGCAGCAACCTGTTTCTCTCTTTTCTAAGATGGGATGACCCCTTTTTAAAGAGCAGTAGGTAGTGAGATGCAGTTGCAAACAGAGGCTCTGTAGAGGCTTTCAGAGACTATTCAGAAAGAAACTACTCTGTACTGTTGCCACACGTTGAACAGGTCACACGCTGTATCTTCCCTGTTTTACTGAAAGGTCCATGTGTAAGCCCCAATGTTGAGTGTGAAAGCTGGACTGTAAGATGATAATTGTGGCTTTGCAGCTTATCACAAGGTTCAGGATTATGAGAAAGCAACTGGTGAGAACATCTGTCTCTTATCACTGATCTTGCAAAAAAAATCAGGTAATTCAAATAGAGGCGTGTTGTTTCCTCTCCTCCAAAGCACAGTTCTATAAACACAAACTACATTCAGCCCCTCAAATGAATCGCTTTAATTGAATGCTATGTACACAGTAACTGGAAAAACTATAAGTGATAAGGAAAACATATGGTGGCGGCAGCACAAATTGGCTTACTCCTTCTGCACAGGGTTGTTTCTTTACTTCTCTTATAATTGACCTTTAGAATGATAAATGTGTAAAATAATTTTGTTTATTACAGCTTTGAACCTTCCAACAATTACACAAAATGAAAATTTAAAGGAAGGATTCCTTCTGGAAGCATTTCCATTGTTTACATAATTGCACAGCTATAATTTAGTGCTTGTGTTGTTATGGAAAAGAAAGGCCCATTACTGGCCATTTCAATTCAAAATATTGCACAGTAGTGTCAAAAATGGGGGTAAACGCTCACTTTACCACGGTTTATGATGGATTAACCCTGTACATCTAATATCTCGACACAGCGTTCTTTAAAACATAAACATGTGGAAGTCACATCCTTCCTGCATCGGTGATGCTGCCGCTGTACTTTCACACCAATCACATGTATATTTTTCACTTAATATTTGCTCATGACCCAGCAGATGATGGCTGTAACACAATAGCCAGCCATCTGTCTCCCTGTCTTTCCTTGGAGGACCTGTGCCTGCTTCTCCAGAGCAAACAGATCTGGTTATCCCACCTAGTCACTCTGGCCCTCTGTGAGGCTAAGCAAGCATCAAGAAATAAAATACGTGTTTGCAAAATCACTTCACTCATTTGGCTTTTCTTTTTAAGAAATGCTAAGCAGTGAGGTGATTTCATTGCACCTATCTTTCATATAGTACAGACCACAGGAACCTTTTATTTGGTAACATTTGTGTGTATCCCAATAATCTTGTTAATTAAAAATATAGGACTCACCCCATACTTGGAAATTGTAAAAATATATCTGAGTGCACAGGAATACTTTTCCTATTAAGTGTGTGTATAATTTAAATTAACAACAGCCACAAGCACAACCCTTTGGTACCTTCAGGGCACATTTGTAAATGTCAGCTATTGCCTGGCGTAGCGATCTTAGCAGACCATAGGCCCTGGATTCCATACCTGGCCCTCTCCATTTCTGCTAGTGGCTCTCTGTTGCTTCTTCAGCTCTGTGTACAAGAGCATCCATTTACAGGCAGAACATAAGCTGTCACCTGACCTCGGATGGCAAAAATAAAGCCTTGGTCATTATGTACCACGTCCCCTCTACCTCGCCACCCCCCGAGCCCCATCAAGCTATATTAAAACATGGCACCAGTAAGAAACTGCAAATTACTCCCAAGATCTGAGCCATATGATGCATGGTATATGCCACATGTTCTCTGTGTAAATGGTCAAGTGGGATGCAATTTATTTGGAGAAAATCAGCAGATTTTCAAAATGTGACCTCTGTGGGTGTGACTATATTACTAAAGCCCAGAGAAACAGGGCAGAATAGAGTAATTGGGCTCAGTGCCTGGGACTCAAAGCCTTCTTGAGCTCTGTGCCCTGAGGACCACTGTGACAAGGAGTTTCCAGGACAGTGGCATGCACAGCAGAAGGGAAGTGGGATGTGTGAGACACTTGTGAAGGCAGAGAACTCTGCCAGTCGCACAGTAATGAGTGAGCAGAGGGCACAAGCAGCCTGCAAGCCCAAAGCAAGCACCGCACAGCTTGTTTATGTGTGCTTTCCAGCTAAACCTCCTCATCTGCCCAGGACAGCTCTGCTGGCTTTTGAAAAGCAGCACCAGGCAGGGTTAAAACACTATATAGGATTTTATTTTATAGTAGAGTTGGAAAAAAGTCACCAGCCCTGTCCAAATGCCTCTTCTTTTTGCTGTTTGTAACAACTTTACTAAATACTTCATATGTAATAAAATCCATTCTATAATGTGTACAAAATAGCTTTTAGTGTCGTCCCAGAATTAAGCAAACATCATCACTATCTAACCTGACAACATTTTCATCACTCCCCAATGAAACTCAATGTCCATTAGCAGCCACTCCCTGCCTCCCCTCTATCCACGTACCTGGCAACCACTAATCTGCCGTCTGTCTCTACAGATTTGCTGGCTCTGGACATTTCAGAATATGGAATATTATAGTGTGTGCCATTTATATCTAGCTTCTGCCACCTAACATGTTTCCAAGGTTTATTCTGTTTTATTTTTTGTTTGAGCTAATGCCCATGTAGCCCAGGCTGACTTCAAATTTCTATGTGATTGAGGTTAGCCTTAAAATCCTGATACTCCTCCACCTCTATCTCAGAATTGCTGGAATTATAAGCACAGGTTAACATATCTGATATGAGATTTTATAAAAACAACTAAGTAATATTCTATTGTGCAGATAGTCTTCATTTTATCTTTTATTTTTGAGACTGGGTCTCATGTAGCCAAAGTCCAGTAATCCTCCTGCCTCAGCCTTCTGAGAGCTAGGATTTCAAGTGTGAGCCCTACATCTGCTGTGTTTGTTATTTTATAGTTGGTGGGCATATGTGCTGTTTCTACCTCGATGCTGACAACAGCAGCGCTATAAAGATGTATGGGATCCTTGTGGCCAGTTCCTTATGCAGTTAGCTCATTGTAGAACTGGCACTTCTGTGAACTGTATGTTTACATTTTGAGGAACTGTTTCCCACAACAATTCGTCCACTTTATATTCTCAACAGGAAAGTTCAAGCATTCTAATTTCTCCCATTCTTGTCACAATTATTTTCCCTTTTAACAAAATTACCTTAACAGCCACCTTAGTGAGTATGAAGTGGTACCTTGTGGTTTTGATTTGCATTTCTCTTTTGACTGATTATGTTCAACATCATTTCCTGTGCTTGTGGGCCAAGTTGATGTCTTCTTTAGAGAAATTTTAGTCTATTTAAATCCTTCATTCTTTTATGTTTGGGCTGCTGATTTGCTATTGAGCTGTAATGCTTTTTCCTATATTCTGACCAGGAGACCTTTATTAGGCATGTGATTTGCAAATATTTTCTACCATTTTGTGAGTCATCTTTTCACTTGCTTGATATGTCCTTTGATGCATGGTAGATTTTAATTTTGGTAAAGGACAACTTATATTCTCTCCTTTTCTTTTGTTACTTGTCATTCTTAAGACTTTAAGTTAATACCTACCAAGATAGTCGTAATTTCCTGTTTTACCTACCTCTAAAAACATTATAGTTTCAGCTGACAAAACATTTATACCATTGATTCATTATGAGCCAAGTTCTGCAAATAGTGTAAGGCTAATTTCATTCTGTGTGTCTGCTTGTTGTATGTGCAGTGTATCACATACATGTGCATGGGTGTGTGTGCCCAAGTACATGCAGAGACCAGAGAAGACATGAGGTGGCAGCTCTACCATTCTATTTTACTGCCTTGAGACAGGGAAAGTCCCAGTTGCCCTGCTTCCTCTTCCTCCAGCACTGAGTTAAGGAACGTATGGCACTGCCAGCTGTTTACACAGGTGCTGGGATCTGAACTTGGGTCCTCATGCTGGCATAGCAAGTGCTCTTCCCCAATGAACCAACTATCTACCCAATACCTACTTTACTGCTTTCTATGTACATGCCAGTTTGTCCCAGCACCACAAGAACAAACTACTGCTTCCCCATTGGATTATTTTTGTATCTACATAAAAAATTAATCAACCATAGTTACACATGTTTCTTTCCATACTCTCAATTCTGTTTTATTCCTCTATAGGTCTATCTACTTACTAATACTATACTACTTTAGTAAGTTTTTTTTTTTTTTTTTTTGGTTTTTCGAGACAGGGTTTCTCTGAATATCTCTGGCTGTCCTGGACTCACTTTGTAGACCAGGCTGGCCTCGAACTCACAAAGATCCGCCTGCCTCTGCCTCCCAAGTGCTGGGATTAAAGGCGTGCGCCACCACCGCCCGGCTTTTTTAGTAAGTTTTATAATCAGAAACTATGAGTTCATATTGCTCTTAAAATATTCTTTTGCCTATTCAGAACTCTCTGTAATTCCATATGAATTCTAGGATAAGCTTTTATACTTCTGCAAAAGAGATCATTGGGATAATAGGGTTTGTGTATAGTCTGTAGATCAGTTTTGAAAGTACTATTGATATTGTCTTCAGGGCTAGGAATATGGGATATCTTCTATTTGTTTATATAGGTTTTAATTTTTTATAAGCAGCATGCATATTTTGTGATGTTCACATATTATACTTGCTTGGATATGCTTATCTCCATGAATTGTCATCTTTTGAGACCACTATAAATGGAATTATTATTTTATTAATCTCATTTTCAAATTTTCAATTGCTGATACTTAGAAATATAATACAGTAGGTTCTGTATCTTGTATCTTGTATTTTGTAAACTTACAAAATTAACTTATTAGATCTAATAACTTGTATATATTCCATGTATATGTATTTTTTTGGAGTTTTCTAAATCCAAATAATTATAGTGTTCTTTTTTCTTTACAGACAATATTTTTAAAATTTCATCTTCTTATTTACATGTCCTAAGCAATTAGAAGACCACAGGGAGCTGGGGGGCAGTTTTGGCTAACAACTTGGATTAAGAGTCAACAGAATGTTAATGACACTGTGAGGCACTTTTAAGAAGAAAAGCTTGTCCCCCAACTGCAGGTTGGGAAGGACAACATGATCTGAGAGCCAGTAGTTTTTCTTTGTTTCCTGTTCAGCCACAGACCAACAGGCTGTTCCTGTCACCATGCCTTCCTAGCCATCAGGGACTGTATTTCTATGAACTGTGAGTCAAAATAACTTCTTTTACATATTTGGTCATAAGAAAAGTAACTAATAGGACACCTGGGAATATAGGTGGGGAAAATCATCCTTGATTTGCTCTTTGTCATTAGGGGGATGTAGTAGTTTAAAATGGTAATGTGTTATTTCTTTGAGGGGAAGACACCCAGAGACTCTGATGTGGCATCTAAATCCAGGTAAAACTGTATTCAAAATAGTTTTGAAGAGTGGCAAATTAGTGCTTTTCATAAGAATGTGTGTGGTACTGTGATATCAGCACCGACAAAGAGTTTACCTTCTATCACTTCACCCAATTAATTTCCTTCGCCCTAGTTCTCAGTCACGTGAACCAAACGTAAACCCTTAAGCCTGACCAATGCAACTCCATGCTTATGGCTCATGAGTCAGGAGGTTACTCTTCTTTCGTGTGTGCTTCATACAATAGGCTGGCCATATCCCATTAGGAGACTAACAGGAAGAAGGCAAATCTATTAGAAAAGTCTAGCACCTTTATATTTTCTTAAGATGATGAAACTGTTGAAGAGTCATGGAAAGAAGTCACTTGCGATATACACAAACAGGACCTTGAAGACACTGGCCTACCAATATAGTGACTACTCAACTGTCATGTTGATGAGCTTCAAATTTACAACACTGTAGTTTCTCCAACAGGCTGGCTTAATGAGGTTGATGCAAATGCAGAAAAGCAGTTATTAACTCCTCTACCAAGTCCTCAGAAAATGAGGACTGTGACAAGCTGTTGCCAGCAAGTGACAGCAGTAGGAGGGACTTGGCTATATGCTTCTCTAACACTAGACACAGAAACAGCTTGACAAAAGACTAGACCTGATGGTCAGAGCTAAGGAAAAGGACACAAGGACAAGCAGTTACACGTTACCAAGGAAATCCCCAGGCCTGGGAAGCAGAGTAGGAGTTGGAAAGACACTTGATCTTTGGGAAATAACCAACTGCTTGTTTCACTCAAGTCTTTGACTCCTATACCTGAAACCCTGGGCAGCCTTTTAATGTTATCCAGAGCATCACATGACCACCATCACAGATGATAAAAAATGTGTTTTGGTAAACAAAAAAAATGCATTTTTTTCATTATCATATAAGCCATAGCACAAGATAAAATAAGGCTGGGCTTATCTTTATGTCTTTGATCCCAGCACTCAGGGGAAGAGGTGGGTGGGTTCTATGAGTTTAAGTCCAGCCTGGCCTACAGTGAGTTCCAGGCTAGCCAAAAATACATAGTGAGATCCTTTCTCAAAAAAAAAAAAACAAACCTACCAAAGAAAAAGAATTGCCAAAATAAGAAAAATAAAGCACATTATTAATACAGGTCCCAGCAAAACAGACAACCAGACAATTCACAGGTTGACTGTTCATTCTGTCTCAGGAATGCCTCAGTTTCTAACTTTAGGATGTTAAAAAAGAAATTACTGGGTGGTGCACATCATTAATCCAACCACTATGTGAGTTCAAGGTCAGCCTGATATACACAGCAAGTTCTAGGACAGCCAGGGCTACATAGAGAAGCCCTATCTCAAAAATAAACCAATAACAAAAACAAAAAGAGATTACTGAATGAAATCACAGCCTTCACAGTCAGGTTCCACCTACAGTCACTGCCACAATGGTGCAGTGAAGATTTAATGGAATACTAATGGCAGACACAGAGAATCATTTCATCCCAATGCTGAAGTCCAAATAGGACCCAGCTGCACACTTGCATTACACTAGAGTGAGGACGGAAAATCAGTTGGGAAAGCACATTCCTACTGAATCTAAGCAACGAGGTATTTCATTTATTCCTCTGCAACCATGAAAACTTGGAAAAGAAAAAGATCCAGGAGATCTACATTCCACCTTTTCACTTTCAAAAACAGAAGGAAATCAATCAAGGCTGGAGGCTACAGCTAGTATAGTACCAAGGTTTACACATAACCACAAGCACCCTCCTCTTTCAATGTTAATGCAGGGCCAATGGGCACCATTTGAAATCTGTCCATAGCAGAGAGCACAATACCGTTCTGAGTGCATGACTTAGCTCTGAAATATAAATTGTGCTTTCATTTCATTTGCTTTCCATAATCAACATTTAAAAGTGCCCCCAGCAGTTAGAACAAGAGTTAGAAAGGAGGCTCAGTAAGCCAAGTGCATACCCTGCTAGTGTGAGTACCTTCACACACTAAAATTGGATGTGGTGACACAAATTTAAAACTCCAGCACCACTCCTGTGAGATGAGGACACAAAGACAGGAGCATTCCCGGAAACTCACAGGGCAGCTAAGCAGGTGCTGGCTAACCAGCAGCAGACAATAAAGACACCCTGTCTTAAACAAGGTGGAAGCTAAGGACCCACGCCTAATCTGATCTCCACACCTACACCATGACAGCTAAGTACCTGAACACACACACACACACACACAGAGAGAGAGAGAGAGAGAGAGAGAGAGAGAGAGAGAGAGAAAGTCTTTCTTTTTTAAATGCCTAATGAAGCAAATCCTATCTTGATTCTGTGGAAACCTCAAGTCAGACTCACAAACAAGCCAACACTTACACTTGAGGACTGAAATCCCATCCCATCAAGAATCTACTATGGACCCTAGAAGGACCATCAACTGACCCAGCAAGTGACTATTCACTTCAAATTCTACAAAGACTGACGTTTTGTTTTTAAATGTACAAACAATGAACTTCATTTTGAGAGTTTAAGAAATACTTTCATACTTTTCTAATTTAAACAAAGTTTTTTAGGGAAAATGTTGGAGAGAATAGGAAGTAGGCAGAAGAGCACTTTGAAGATAAGATTCCAGTGAAAGACAACACTAATGCTGTGTTCTCTGTGTGATCTCTTCAGAATATTAATCTCCTAGGGCTGATTTAAAATAAGGGCTGAAGTTGGCTTGACTTAAAATCTAATCATAGCATTCTAGCCAGGAAAGCAGGTAGGCTAACTACAGATCTTCACCCCGTTTTCTTTTCGTCCAAATCCATTCCCCACTCCCTCCCCAGTTTTGCAGCAGACTACCTGCTGTGTGGCCTCACCCTCTCCTCTGCTCAGATCTCCAGTGGATTGTGTAGATCTTTTCCTCTAACCTTCCTCCCAACTCATCCCCATTAAAACACCAAATCTAGAGGAGATCAAAGATGGCGCCGACCATAGAGCAGTGCATCTGAGTAGTAGGTGAATGAGATTAGTCGCTGTGGAGTGAATGTGAGGTCCCCTAGCCTGCAGTGAAACACAGACGGTGTCTGAATTCCCACAGTGAACATTGAGACCGGTCACCAGGTAAAACAGCCCACGCAGTTCCCAGGAACACCACCCTGAGATCAGCCAGCTCCGTTACCAGTCTGGAGAGGAGCTCTGGCTAGAGATTTAGCCCAGGAGCGGATCCAGCCCACGGCTCCAGCCACAGACCAGCGAACCCGCCTGTCTGATATCCAGCCTGTACTCGGATCTGTACACCCAAGAGGGAAAAACAGCCGCACCACAAGAGCAAAGGTAAGTGAGATTATTTTTTTCCGGAGTTTCCAACATGGCGGCACAGTGTGCACTGTAGCGGAGAGGCAGAGCTAACCCAGTCACAGCAAAGCAATTAGAAGCCAAGACTGCCTACAAACAGAGCCCGCGACAGTGTGTTCTCCACAAATACTGGGGCAGGTGGGTCACTCACCCTAGCACCCAAGCATCTGAGGCAGTCAGCAACAGGCGCACTGAGGCCAGCATCTGTTGTGGGTGGAGCTCCCTGCCTGCATAGTCAGCCTAGCTGGGGAGCCAGAAGGACTGGGTCAGTGAGAGGAGAACACAGACCCAAACACAGCTCTACCTGCCTTTCTGAGGAAACCTGTCAGATCCCAGGTCCTCAGAGGCTAGCCCTCTCCCCACTCCAATCCCTTCTATATTGGTCCAATTGGGTCACAAGCAGTTGAGGAGAGCAGCAGTCACCCTCCTCTCCGAGAGCCAGTCAATTACAGGAATCTGCCCACCATCTGGAGGAAAACACCAGGAACTCAGGATCAGCCAACCCTCAGGGCAGGGAGTTTTCCTGAGCACCAAGGTCAGGTAACAAAAGAAACAAACAGATAAAACCGGGGTCCATCGGATGACAAAAGGTCAGCACAAGAACATGGTAAAAAAAAAAACAAAACAATAGGATGTCTCCACATCATAGCAATAATGCTACAGACAACTTTGGACAGCTGAACACAATTGAAGTAAAGGAAAATGACCTTAATACTACGCTTATATTAATAATAGAAGGCCTAAGGGAGGAAATCAAATACCTCAGAGAGCAACAACAAAGTACTGCAAAGGAGGTGATGGAAATGAATAAAGCGCTTAAAGGAATGGAAGACCTGAAAAGGAAAGTTGAAGCAATGAAGAAAATCCAATCCAAGACATCCATAGAACTGGAAAACCTTAAGAAAAGAATCGGAACTACAGACATTAGTATCACCAACAGAATACAAGAGATGGAAGAAAGAATTTCAGGCTCAGGATAAAACTGAAGAAATTGATACATCTGTAAAAGAAAATGTCAAATCTAAAAAAGTCCTGACACAAAACCTTCAGGAAATCAAGGACACAATGAAAAGACGAAATCTCAGAATAATAGGAATAGAAGAAAGAGAAGAGTCCCACCTCCATGGACCAGAAAATATCTTCAACAAAATCATTGAAGAGAATTTCCCAAATCTAAAAAAAGAGATGCCTATAACTGTACAAGAAGCTTACAGAACCCCAAATAGATTAGACCAGAAAACAAAATCTTCCTGCCACATAATAATCAAAACACTAAATGTACAGAACAAAGAAAGAATTTTAAAAGCTGCTAGGGAAAAGGGTCAAATAACATATCATGGCAAACCTATCAGAATCACACCTGACTTTTCTTCAGAGACTCTAAAAGCCAGAAGGGCCTGGACAGACGTCTTTCAGACCCTAAAAAACCACAAATGCCAGGCCAGACTACTATTCCCTGCAAAATTGTCAATCAACATAGATAGAGAAAACAAGATATTCCATGACAAAGCTAAATTCAAACAATATCTATACATAAATCCAGCTCTACAGAAGATGTTGGAAGGAAAACTTCAACCCAAAGAGGTTAACTACACACAAGAAAGCACAGGAAGCAAATAGCATGCCTGCAGCAAAACCAAAAGAAAAGAAGCTCACTCACACACTATTTCCACCAACATCAAGATGGCAGGAAGTAACAATCACTGGTCATTAATATCTCTCAACATCAATGGACTCAATTCTCCAATAAAAAGGCACAGGTTAGCAGAATGGATGCGAAAACAGAATCCCACATTCTGCTGCTTACAAGAAACACACCTCAGCAAAAAAGATAGGCATTATCTCCAAGTAAAGGGCTGGAAAAAGATATACCAAGCAAATGGACCCAAGAAAAAAGCTGGAGTAGCAATTCTAGTATGCAACAAATTGGACTTTCAACCAACATTAATCAAAAGAGATGGGGAAGGACACTATATACTCATCAAAGGAAAAATCCACCAAGCTGAAATTTCAATACTAAACATCTATGCCCCAAATGTAAGACCACCCACATTCATTAAAGAAACACTACTGAAGCTCAAATCCCACATTGAACCTCACACATTAATAGTGGGAGACTTCAACACACCACTCTCACCACTGGACAGATCAACAATGCAGAAACCAAACAGAGAAATAATGAACCTTACAGATGTCATGAATCAAATGGACCTAATTGATATTTACAGAACATTTCACCCCAAAACAAAAGAATACACTTTCTTCTCGGCACCTCACGGAACCTTCTCCAAAATCGACCATATAGTCGGTCACAAAGCAAGCCTCAACAGATACAGGAAAATTGAAATCACTCCCTGTAACTTATCAGACCATCATGGAATAAAGCTAGGCTTCAACAGTAACAAAAACAACAGAGTGCTTGCAAAAACATGGAAACTGAACAACTCTCTCCTCAATGACCTCTGGGTCAGGGAAGAAATAAAAAGAAGAAATTAAAGTCTTCTTAGAACTCAATGAAAATGAAGGCACAACATACCCAAACTTATGGGACACATTGAAAGCAGTGCTAAGAGGAAAGTTTATAGCTCTAAGTGCCTTCAAAAAGAAACTGGAGAATTCCTATACTAGCCACCTAAAAGAACACCTGAAAGAGCTAGAACAAAAAGAAGCAAACACTCCCAAGAGGAGCAGACGAGAGGAAATTATCAAACTCAGGGCTGAAATCAACAACTTAGAAACAAAAAGAACAATACAAAGAATCGACAAAACCAAGAGCCGGTTCTTTGAGAAAATCAACAAAATAGACAAGCCCTTAGCTAAACTAACTAAAAGGCAAAGGGGAAATACCCAAATCAACAAAATCAGAAATGAAAAGGGGGAAATAACAACAGACATTGAGGAAATCCAAAGAATCGTTAGGTCCTATTTCAAAAGCGTGTACTCCACAAAATTGGAAAATCTAAATGAAATGGACAATTTTCTTGATAGATTCCACCTACCAAGGTTAAATCAAGAACAGGTAAACAAATTAAACAGTCCTATAACCCTTAAGGAAACAGAAGAAGTCATTAGAAGTCTTCCAACCAAAAAAAGCCCAGGCCCAGATGGTTTCAGCACAGAATTCTACCAGACATTCAAAGAAGAGCTAACACCAATATTCTTCAAACTCTTCCACAACATAGAAAGAGAAGGAATACTGCCAAACACATTCTATGAGGCCACAGTTACCCTGATACCTAAACCTCACAAAGACCCAACGGAGAAAGAAAATTTCAGACCAATTTCCCTTATGAACATGGATGCAAAGATACTTAATAAAATACTTGCAAACCGGATCCAAGATCACATCAAAAGTATCATAAACCATGATCAAGTAGGCTTCATCCCAGGGATGCAGGGGTGGTTCAACATTAGAAAATCCATCAATGTAATCCACCACATAAACAAGCTGAAAGAAAAGAACCACATGATCATCTCATTGGATGCTGAAAAAGCTTTTGACAAAATACAGCACCCTTTCATGATAAAAGTCTTAGAGAGATCAGGCATACAAGGACCATATATAAACATAATAAAGACAATTTACAGCAAGCCAATAGCCAACATCAAACTAAATGGAGACAAACTTAAAGCATTTCCTCTAAAATCAGGGACAAGGCAAGGCTGCCCACTCTTCTCCATATCTCTTCAACATAGTACTTGAAGTTTTACCTAGAGCAATAAGACAACTAAAAGAGATCAAGGGGATACAAATTGGAAAGGAAGAAGTCAAAGTATCCCTATTTGCAGATGATATGATAGTATACATCAGTGACCCCAAAAATTCCACCAGAGAACTTCTACAGCTGATAAACTCCTTCAGCAAGGTGGCCGGATACAAAATCAATTCAAAAAAATCAGTAGCCCTTCTTTACACAAAAGATAAATGGGCTGAGAAAGAAATAAGGGAATCAACACCCTTCACAATAGCCACAAATAATATAAAATACCTGGGGGTAACTCTAACCAAGCAAGTGAAAGACCTGTATGATAAGAACTTCAAGTCCCTGAAGAAAGAAATTGAAGAAGATATCAGGAGATGGAAAGATCTCCCTTGTTCATGGATAGGTAGGATCAACATAATAAAAATGGCAATCTTACCAAAAGCAATATACAGATTCAATGCAATTCCTATCCAAATACCAACTCAATTTTTTACAGATCTGGAAAAAACAATTCTCAACTTCATATGGAATAACAAAAGACCGAGAATAGCTAAATCAATCATGTACAATAACAGAACATCTGGAGGTATCACCATCCCGGATTTCAAGCTGTACTACAGGGCAATAGTAATAAAAACAGCATGGTACTGGTATAGAAACAGACCAGTTGATCAATCAAATTAAATCAAAGACCCAGAAATAAACCCACACACCTATGGTCACTTAATTTTTGATAAAGAAGCCAAAAACATACAATGGAAAAAGGAAAGCATCTTCAATAAATGGTGCTGGTCTAACTGGATGTCAACATGTAGAAGAATGCAAATAGATCCATACTTATCACCCTGTACAAAACTTAAGTCTAAGTGGATCAAGGACCTCAACATAAATCCAGACACACTAACATTAGTAGAAGAGAAAGTGGGGAAAAGCCTTGAAATCATTGGCACTGGTAGCAACTTCCTGAATAGAACACCAATAGCTCAGGCACTAAAACAAACAATCAATAAATGGGACCTTATAAAATTGAAAAGCTTCTGTAAGGCAAAGGACACTGTCCTTAGAACAAAACGGCAGCCTACAGACTGGGAAAGGATCTTCACCAACCCAACATCTGACAGAGGGCTAATATCCAAAATATATAAAGAACTGAAGAAATTAAACACCAAAAAATCAAATAACCCCATCATAAATGGGGTGCAGAGCTAAACCGAGAATTCACAGAAGAGGAATCTCTAAAGTCTGAGAGGCATTTGAGAAAATGTTCAACATCTTTGGTTATCAGGGAAATGCAACTTAAAACAACTCTGAGATTCCATCTCACACCTGTCAGAATGGCTAAGATCAAAAACTCAAATGATAGCACATGCTGGCGAGGATGTGGAGAAAGGGGAACACTCCCCCATTGCTGGTGGGACTGCAAACTTGTGCAACCACTTTGGAAACCAATCTGGAGATATCTTAGAAAACTGGGAATAAATCTACCTCAAGACCCAGCCATACCCCTCTTGGGCATATATCCAAAAGATCTGAAATGAAACCACAAGGACATTGCCTCAACAATGTTCATAGCAGCTTTATTTGTAATAGCCAGAAACTGGAAACAACCCAGATGTCCTTCAACTGAAGAATGGATAAAAAAACTGTGGTACATTTACACAATGGAATACTACACAGCTATCAGAAATGAGGAAATCATGCAATTCGAAACCAAATGGATGGAACTAGAAAAGCTCATCCTAAGTGAGCTGACGCAGTCCCAGAAAGATAAACATGGTATGTATTCCCTTACAAATGGATATTAACCATACATCAGAGGATAACTATCCTACAACCCACACACCCAAATAGATAGGAACCTAGCATATCTATCCTAGGAAAAATTCTACCCACCAGTGAGTCATGGAATCTGCTGCAGGTTAGTGGAACCCCACACCCTAGATGGTGTGCCTTATCAAGCTCCAGGACGAGTGGAAGCTCTTGGGCCTCACATGACACAAGATCTGAGGGACTCTGATATGTGAGGGCTCACCTCATCTGAGGAGAAGGAGAGTACCAAGTAGAGGAACAAGGAGGGAGGAAGGGAGGGAAGGAGAGAGGGAGGGAAGGAGAGAGGAAGGGAGGGGCCAAGAGGGGAGGAGGGAGGAAACTATGTTCTAGAAGTAAATAATACTTTTTTAAGAAAAGAGTTAATAAGCTTAAAAATACAATAAAAATACAATATAAAATTTTCAAACTATAATTTACCAAAGGTATAATTGCCTTACTGGAATGAAAGGAAAATGGCCTTAATTTCAGATTAGAATGTTAGACTGCAGGTGGCTACAGAAATTACACAAACTTGATAGCAGCTTAAAAGTTTTTTTTTTTCTTTGTAGAGGTATAGGCTATTTCCATGGTTAGGCATTAAAAAGCAGGTAACAGGTTTAAAACACTGTAAATAAATTAAAGGGGACAGCTATTCAACCTGGTTTTACAAACCTCCAAGGGTTGAAAAAACTTAGAGCTACGGTAAAATAATGCATGGTGTTAGCCCATGCCTTTACCTCCAGTAGAGACAGGAGGATCACTATAGAGTTAGTTGTCTTATAAATTCTAGAGTTACAAGAAACAGGGTGGTGATGGTGCACACCCTTAGTCCCATCAATGGGGAAGAATACACCCCTAATCCCAACACACTAGAGACAGAAACAGACAGATCTCAGAGCTCAAGGCCACCTGATACAAAACAAGCTCTAAACAGAGAAAAACTTTGATCCAGGGGTGGAGGAGCACATCTTTAATCCCATCAGTTGGGAACCACATGTCTTTGATCCCAAAACTTAGAATGCAGAGACGGCACATAGGATTTGGAAAGATTTAAGTTTAAAAGCTACTTACAAAAAGCAGGCTGCAATTCAAACAAATTGTCCTTTGAGATCTCAAAATATATACACTAAAGGTTTGTTTAGCTTATCAAAATAATTTCTTCTTTAATCCGGATTGAAAGGTAATACTTTATATATTGTCAAAAAATGAGATTTGCTCCAGGAAAAATATTACCTGACCCCCCCCCCCCCAAAAAAAAAAAAGGTAATTGTCCCAGAGTTAGGATTAGGGCAGGGCTCTGTTCTTATCTTTCCAGGAGATTTAAAGCATCCATTCAAGGAATCCAGGGACAACTGGACAACTGAAACCTCAGCAGAAAACAGATCAGACACCAAAGAAGACGAGTGGCCCAGATGATCCAGCCTTGCAGACTTCTTCAATAGCAGTTTCCTCAAAAGTCTACAGCCACAACAACTCAAAATCACTAAGATCGTTCAGCTCCACAGACTGCTCCAGCCAGAACTTCAGTAAAGCTCTGAAGATCAGCTTCTGTCTATAAACTTCTTAGGACATCTAAATAGCTGAGCACAAAAGGACTGAACATCAAATGATTCTATTAACATTTTTAACCATTTTTCCATTCTTATTTGGGCCCCAAACAGGTTTACTACGTCCCAATTAAGCAGAAAGTCATTTTAAGAGAGCGACGTCCCATCCCCAGAAGGTGGGGAGGGTGTTCCCTCCACTTTGGTTATTTGATAGATAATAGAAAATTTTGTTATTTAGGGGAAAAGACTACAAGCTGTTAAATGGTCTTGTTAAATGGGTTTTGGAGGTTAGACCCAGGGACTTATCTCTTTTTCTTTTCTGTATCCTTCTTTCTCTCCTATATAGGAGTGAACAGACTTGAGACAAATGGGACATAGACATAGTATAGGAAAGATCAAGAAAAAAGGACAGATTATTGAATATGGCCTTATACCTTTGTATACTGATACAAAATTAATATTATATTTGGCTATATTGGTATTGATCATTGTATATTAATGCAAAATTAAGATTGTATAGGGCTACATTGGTATTGATCTTTGTATATTGATACAAAATTAAGATTATATTTGGCCACAATGGTATTGACCCTTGTATATTGATGTAAAATTAAGATTGTATTGGGCTACATCGGTATTGATCTTTGTATATTGATACAAAATTAAGATTATATTTGGCCACATTGGTATTGATATTTGTATACTGATACAAAATTAAGGGTAACGCTTCTTAAAGGTATTGTTCGTAGTAATACTTAAAAATGAAATGTCAAGTTTTGACCTCTTGCTACCAACTGTCATAAACTGTTTAGGATAATTAAGAAACAGAAACTAATAGTCATGAAAACGTGTCCTTTTGTTAGTTACTATGAGAGTCTATCACAGTTATTTTCTAAGCTACTCAGAAATCAAGTTGCTAAGAGACAAGCAATATTTGTTTATCTAAATATAAGAGATAGATAGGGCATCTTCAAAAACCTCAAGAGATCTGCAGAATATGGCATTCAAAGATGTTTTCTTAACTTAAGATTTTTTGATATCGAGACATGTCAGCCCCCGGCAGCACCCCCTATTCTACTCCAAGTAGAAGATGAGCATCGAAGAATCTCCACTGGGAGATGATTGAATTGGTGGTAAGCCTTTCTCTTGGCAAGAAAAACCCCTTGCTTCAACTGTAGACAGACTTCTATCCAAAAAGGACAAAACTTGAAAGCAGATAAGTCGACAGCCTAGCTCTGCCAAGACAAGGTAGGTAAGTCCTTCATAATTCCTGCTCTACAATCAATGTCTGTCAGAGAAATGGGGCCAAATGGCTGAAGATTGATGCTGTAATGTATGGAGAGAAAATGGGAACTGTCCAGGCAGCCACTGGTATGTCATTTCTTAGTTTTGGAAGCTGCAGGCCCTGCACTTCCTATATAATCAGATATATTTATCCCTCTCAGGTCTCTGAGGTGATTGAAGAACAGATAGATAAAGTCTCATAATTAAATTTTGAGTTGTTTAGGAGTCAAGAGAGTGTTATACATCTAAGAAGATACTTTTAAAATTGTGTTGCAATTAGTATGAATGTTGAGTCAGATATAGAACTTTAAACTCATGGAGATGTTTAGATAGTAGAATGTTAAAGTCAGGTACCAAATACATATGGACTGGTCATTGGGAATGTATGTTAAGCCATATAACCCTCATAAATGTGGCCTAATTACCTCTGTTGTACTGTATTGTATTTATTATTATAAGAGAAAGAGCCATTTGTTGGACTGAAAGGAGAAACTGTAGGAGGAAATAAGATATACCTTAAACTTAAAAGAAAAAAAAAGGGAAGAGGATGGGGGGTTGAGGGTGGGAGGGTGGGACTGGAGGGGGAATAGGGAGGGGACTGCGATTGAGATGTAACTTGAAGAAATAAAAAAAAAAAAAAAAGAACTTCTACAGGAATCACTATCCCTGAGCTCAAAGTGTACTACAGAGCTATCGTCATAAAAACAGCATAATATTGGCACAAAAACAGACATGTTGATCACTTGAATTGAATTGTAGACCCAGACATAAACCCACAGACCTATGAATACATGATTTGTGATAAAGAAGCAAAAAATATGCACTGGACAAAACACAGCACCTTAGATCCACATTTATCTCCCTGCACAAAACCCACGTCCAAGTGGATCAAAAACCTGAACATAACATCAGATACACTGAACCTGATAGGAGAAAAAGTGAGAAATAGCCTTGAACTCATTAGTACAGGAGACAATTTCCCTAAACAGAACACCAGGAGCACAGGCACTAAGACCAACAATTAATAAACAGGACCACATGAAACTGAGAAGCTTCTACATTGCAAAGCACACCAGCAGTCAGACAATGTGGCAGACTACAGAATGGGAAAAGATTCTTAGCAACTACACATCTAACAGAGGGCTAATATCGAAACTATACAAAGAACTCAAAAACGTAGTTATCAAGATAACAAATAATCTGATTTAAAAATGGGTATAGATCTAAACAGAGAATTATTGACGGAGATGTTAGGAGAACTCAAATGGCTGAGAAACAAAGAGCTGTTCAGCTTCCTTAGCCACAAGGGAAATGCAAATCAAAACTCCTTTTGAGACTCTGTCATGCACATGTCAGAATGGCTAAGATCAATAAAACAACTGACAGTGCATGCTGGCAAGGATGTAGGGTAAGGGGAACTCTCATTCACTGCTGGGAGAAGTGCAAACTTGTACAGCCATTATGGAAATCAGTGTGGCATTCCTTAGGAAGATAGGAATCAATCTACCTCAAGATCTAGCTATACCATTCTTGGACATATACTCAAAAGTTGCTTCATTCTTCCACAAAGACACTTGCTCATTCATGTTCATTACTACTCTATTTATAATAGCCAGAAATCAGAAAAACTAAGATGACCCTCAACAAATCAATGAATATGAAAACATGGTACTTTTACACAATGGAACATTACTCAGATGTTAAAAATATAAAATCATGAAATTTGAAGGTAAACAGTTGATAGAAAAAAATAACCCTGAGTGAGGTAATCCAGACCAGAAATACAAACATGATACGCATTCGCTTATATGTGGATATTGTTAACTCAATGAAATGTTAAGTCAATGATAACCAAACTACAATCCATAGATCCACAGAGGTTAGGTATAGAGTAAGTGGGTGGAGTAGACAGAAAGATCTCCCTGAGAAAGGGAAATAGAATAGATAGTTATGGATAGATGGAAGGGGGACTGGAATGAAAGGATCAAGTGGGAAGGAGGAGGGGAGAGGGAGATGAGGGAGGGAATAAAGGGAGAAACAGCTAAATTTAAGGGCCATATGAGGAGTACAATGGAAATCTAATTCAGTAGGAGCTTCCTAAAATATATACACATGAAAGTGATCTGAATTAAATTGTCAAATAACGCAGGAGACAGAGTCTCAACTGGACATCTCGTTACCAACTGAAGTTTCCAGTACTGGCACAGAGTTACATCTAATTGAGTTGTTGGCCAAAGAGGTCCCAGGGCATTGTGCTTCTCAAAGTGGTGACAAGACCCCATTGCTGAAGACAACACCTACACAACTCTTTGAACATGGTGAGAAGTAGGGCTGGAGTCTACATAGATCCTTCATCCCTACTTGTTAGCTCTATGGTCCAGAACGGTACTCTGTATGCTACCAAAGGAGAAACGTAAACATCAACCCAACCACAAACCTTTTCATCTGCAATAGTGTCCTGTCTGCAAGATATGCCAACAGTACACAAAGCTTGTGTGAGTGACCAACCAATACCTGATCTGACTTAAGACCCAATCCATGAAACAGGACCCAAACCTAACACTGAAGAACAAGAACCAGAGTCTAGATAGTCCAGGGACCTAGAATAAGACCAAATACTACTGTTCCAAAAGCAAACAAACAAAAACAAATGAACAGAAATAGCAATGAAATGACTTTTAACAACATTCTGCTATATTTATAGATCAGTGCCTTGCTCAGTCATCATCAGAGAAGCATCCTCCTATAGCAGATGTGAACAAATACAGAGCTCCACAGCCAGGCATTGTGCAGAGTATGAGAGACTGTGGAACACCAAGCCCTAAACAGGATGGCTCCATGAATCTCTCCTCTCAGGGTTCAAGGAACCCTGCAGAAGAGAACGCAGAAAGAATATTAAGAGACAGAGGAGATTAAGGATACTAAGAAATCAAGGCCCTCTAAATCAACATGATAGATGTACAAATGAACTCACAGAGACTGAGGCAGCATGCACAGGGCCTGCATGGGTCTGCACCAGATGGGGTCCTAGAGCTGAAAGAAGTAGACACATGGACCCACTCCCAACCCAGATGCTGTCTCCAGTTGATAACTACTTAAAAATGAAACTTTAGTTTTCTCCAAAGGCATCTCAAAGGGGAAACAAACTATTGTATGCCCAGCATTAGATGGCCAAAATAAAATGAACTCAATAGGAGGCTCCTTTTCTCATAATGTCATGTCAGGGCTTTTCCTTGTTTATTTTATAAATCTTATCATATTTTTAGTATGTATACACACACACATATTCTCTCTTTTTACTCTACAGGTTCTTACTGTATATATTATAGTTTCTAGTTTAATGTTTTTATGGGGTTCCCGAGGGTAAGAATGGGTAGGTCTCTGCATCTGTGTCTATTTCTTGTGCCTTCTCTTGGGCTTCTTTTTTTCTGTGTGTTTTGTCCTACCCCAATGTGTTGTTTTTTATTTTATTATTCCTTAGAAGTCTGTTTGTTTTCTAATAACAGAAAGGGGATGGATCTAGATGGGGGGAGAAGGGGAGGAATTGAAAGGAGTGGAAGGAGGGGAAACCATAATCAGGATACATTATGTGAAAAAAAACTATTTTCAATAAAAGAAAAAAATCTACTCATACCAAAATAAGTAAATAAAAATAAATAAATAAATAAATCTTAAAATGAAAGGCAAACCATATGACAACTTCTTTTTTTTAATAATTTATTTTTTATTTCTTCAAGTTACATCTCAATCACAATCCCCTCCCTACTCCCCCCTCCAGTCCCACCCTTCCACCCTCCTCCCCCTCAACCCCCCATCCTCTTCCCTTCTTCTTTTTTTTCAGTTTAAGGTATTTCTTTTTTCCCCCCAACAGCTCTCCCTTTCAGTCCAAAAAATGGTTCTTTTTCTTATAACTATAAATACAATACAAAACAACAGAAATAAATAGGCCACAGTTATAAGAGTTATATGGCTTAGCATACATTCCCAGTGTCCAGTCCATATGTATTTGGCACCTGACTTTAACATTCTACTATC
>CAJQZJ010032307.1:1108823-1129709 GCA_907164525.1 Lophiomys imhausi
TGAAAGTACAGATGCCATGGTACACGTGTGTGTGTGGATGTACAGATACCATGGTACACATGTGGGCTCAGGGGACCGCTCACAAGAGTCAGTTCTCTCCTACCATATGAGTCTTGGATATTGAATCCAGGAGTGAAATTTTACCTGCTGAGCCATCCAAAAGCCCCAGGTTTTGCTTTTTTTGGCTTTATTTTGTTGATACAGCATCTTACTGTGTAGCCCAGGTTGACCTCCGGTTTGCTTTGCTTTGTTTCAGGCTAGCCTGGAAACTCTCTAGCCTCCTAAGTTTCCTGAGTCCTGGGATTACAGGGACAAACCTGGCTTATTCCTAGAACTCAAACTCCAGGAAATCATTTCCTTAAAAACTCTTGCTGAGAAAGTATGCAAACTTTTATCTAATCTAAATCCTTTGTTTTCAAGACAACGTCTCTGTACTTAGTCATGCAGTGGTGACCACAGCCCAGAAACACTGTCATCTACTTTATCTTCTAGAATAAAGTCACCAGCTTTGTGGGCAGTGACAATTAATTCTTTTTCTTCTGTTTCTTTCCTTTTTTTTTTTTTGAATCTCATTCACTCTTTACCCTAGACTGGATAGAATTCACTTTGTAATCCAGGCTAGCCTAGAACTCCCAGCACTGCCCCTGCCTCGGCCTCCCAATGCTGGGTTCAAGGATAAGAGCCGCTGTGCTTCACTATTAGTTGTTAGTCGGCAAGCAGGCGCCTCCTGGTCCTGCAGGACCCTACCTAACAAGGCTAGCTGTCCAGTTGTAATGGTTTCAGCCAGACTGTTTCCCAGCTGTTGGGACACTGACAAGAGTGACTGCAGTCCCATCTAGCACATCCCACCCTCTTCACTATATCTAAAGTTGGTTGTTCCTAACTTTCCTGCCATCTGTGTCCTGTGGAATTACTTAATGGTCTTTCAATGTGACTTAGGAAAGACTTGAGGGAACAAGTGGGCCTATCTACATTTGTTCACTACTTAACTACATAGGCACAATTAGGATTTTTAAACACCCCTTTCATTAATTTCTTTACCTTGTTTTTTTGTTTTAAGGGTCTCACTGTGCAGTGCTAGCTGTCCTGGAACTCACTGTGTAGCTCACGCTGTCCTCAAATTCACACAAATCCATCTGCCCTGGACCCCTGAGTGCCAGGATTAAAGGCATGAGCCACCACACCCAGTTTTACCTTATTTGTAATGCTACTCATTTCATTTTTCACTTTAATTTTTTTTTTTTTTTTTTTTTTGGTTTTTCGAGACAGGGTTTCTCTGTGTAACAGCCCTGGCTGTCCTGGACTCGCTTTGAAGACCAGGCTGGCCTCGAACTCACAGAGATCCGCCTGCCTCTGCCTCCCAAGTGCTGGGATTAAAGGCGTGCGCCACCACGCCCGGCTAATTTTTTAAAAAGATTTATATCTATGAATGTTTTGCTGCATGTATGTACATATAACATGTGTGTGCCTTGTGCTTAAGGAGGTCAAAAGAAGGTATTGGGACTGGAGTCACAGATGGTTGTGAGTCACCATGTGGGTACTGGGAATGGAACCAGGGTCCTCTACTAGAACAGCATATGCTCTTAACTTTGAGCCATCTCTCCAACCCCTAGTTTTTTGTTTAGTCTTAATACATTTTTATTTAACAATTTGTCCCTCATGTTATTTTTTTTAATGGGCAATATATTTAAAAACAGTTGGGAACTCATAAAAAAATGCACATAAGGTAGAGGTAATGCCCATATAGTTCACACTGGTTTCTTTGTTATTAGTTTCTCACATTAGAATATTTATTCCAATTAACAAGCCAGTACTAAAACAGTATTAATCTCCTCACAGGAGCACAGGGACTACAGGTCCCCACTACCAAACCTTGCTGAAATGTGGGCTCTGGGGACTCAAGCTCAGGCCCTCATACTTGCATAGGAAGCACTTCACTCACCAAGTAAGTCACCTCTGAGTCCTGCAGAGCTCCTTGGTTTTCACTTAAAATTTTTACCTTTGTTGAAACTAAAATGGCAAATAGGAACAACACTTGTCATATCTCTACACCCTTCACTAGAATGTAGTCATTTCTTAAGCTTTTATGTTTTTGACACCTTCAGAGTTTCACAGAGTACTGGGGGCCAGATATTTTATAGACTGTTCCTCAGTTGAGAACTGTCTGGTATTATTCTCATAGTATTTGTGATAATTGGGTTTTGTTGTAGTTTTTGGTTTTTGAGACAGGGTTTCTCCGGGTACCCCTGGCTATCCTGGAACTACTCACTCTGTAGACCAGGCTGGGCTCGAACTCAAAGATATGCCTGCCTCTGTTTTCCAAGTGCTGGAATTAAAGGCCTGAACTACCACTGCCGGGTGATAGTTGGTTTTAAAGTCAACTTGATAGAATCTAGGATCACTTGGGAAGAGTGTCTCGGTGAGGAGGACCTGACTAGACTGGGTCGGCCTGTGGGCATATCTGTGGGGAGGTGGTCTTATTATGCTGAGACCCAGTCATTGTGGGTGGCACCATTTCTGAGGCTTGGGTCCTGGGTTGTCCACCAAAGGAGAAAGTGACCTGAGCTCAGGCATTCATACATTAATTTACTGCTCTCTGCTCTTGACTGTGGGCGTAGTATGACCATTTCAAGTTCCCGTGCCTTGACTTCCCACTATGAGTGTCTGTATTTGGGAATTATGAGCTAAAATGAACTCTTTCCCCAAGTTGCTTGTGTCAGGGCATTTTAATCACACCAACAGGAAGCAAAGTTAAGACATTCATGGGGGAGGAGCACTCCTGGACTTTTCCTCTGAGGTTCAGTTCCCTATTGTTTTTATTCCTTTTGCTAATGCTTTATTTAGCACTTTTTGCTTATATGCTTTTTTTACTGAGATGGCCTCTAACTTTGCTTTAATCATACTGATTTTTGTCTGAGTTTGTTACCAAAGTTCCACAAGCACAAGGTAAGTAGGAAGATAGCAGAGAGCTTTTTTTTTTTTTTATCCTATGGAACAGGTTGGAAAAGAAAGTGTCTCCATTTGAAGTTAAATAAAGCTAGGGATAATTCCTTTTTTTTAAAAAACTTTATTCAAATTACATCTGATATTACTTTAAATCAATATTGTCCACATACTTATGTTTTCCGGCATACTGTTTCCTTGATCAAGATCAATCGTGCCTGGTCATCTAGCTCTGTGAATGTTTATAAAGAATGCTTTTAGGGGCTGGAGAGGTGGCTCAGAGGTTAAGAGCACTGGCTGTTCTTCCCAAGGTCCTGAGTTCAATTCCCAGCAACCACATGGTGGCTCACAGCCATCTACATTGAGAACTGCCTGGGCATATATGTAGAGCAAATACTGTATACCTAATAAATAAATAAACAAAATGTTTAAAAAAAAAAGAATGTTTTTAGATTGTTGCCTCATGTTGTGGGTTTTTTTTTTTTCACTTATAGTACACTCATGTAATCTTGTAGTTTTAATAGCTTTTCAGTTCATAGTCTATGGTATTATGCTAACTTTCCCTTTAATTTTGGAATGGAACACACATGTCATATATCACTTACATGTACATTAGGTCATGCCCTTCATAAAAGAGTGCAGCTACATTCTAGAGATTATAATACACATACTGTTTTATTTGAAGTCTGGTTTTTAGTTTCTCATTTTCCTTTAAAATGTTTGTTAGTCTTATTTTTAATCATAACCACAGACAATGTTATAGTATAAATCAGGTATCTCTACTGATACAATTGGCCAACTTATTAACATTCTGTGTAATTTCTAAGAGTATGTATTTTAACTGTTAAAAACTATACATGTCTGCCAAATACATATATACATGTGTGTCCATTCAATTGAACTAATTCTATTATGCTTTCTTTTTTTTTTTTTTTTCTTTTTAAAGATTTATTTATTATGTATACAGTGTTCTGTCTGCAGGTGTATCTGCAGGCCAGAAGAGGGCACCAGATTTCATTATGGGTGGTTGTGAGCCACCATGTGGTTGCTGGGAATTGAACTCATGACCTCTGGAAGAGCAGCCAGTGCTCTTAACCGCTGAGCCATCTCTCCAGCCTCCCTATTATGCTTTCTTAATTCTTTTTTTTTTGCACTATGTATCAGTTGCTCTTTATTGCTGTGATAAAACACCATGAACAAATTATGGAATAAAGAGACTGTTTGGGCTCACAGTGCCAGAGGAAGAATCCACAAGAAATAATATCTCAGTCTACAGGAAGAAAGCACAGAGGATACACTGGAAGTGGGGTGAGGTTATAAACTCAAAGCCCACCCTTGGTGCCATATTTCCTCCAGCAAGGCTCCACCTCTTTTTTAAAATTTATTTATTTATTGCTTCTGGTTACATCTCCATCATAGTGTCCTCTTTCCGCCCCTCCCAGTCCCGCCCTCCCACCCTCTACTCCCTAACCCTTCCATCCCACTTCTCTGGAGTGGAGTGTCCCTATATAACAGTTTCCCCGCCCCAGTTCAGCAGTCATATGAGGGCCAAGAGTGTCCTCATACACTGTGGGCGGTACATCTACACAATGGAAAACTACTCAACCATTAGAAACAATGAAATCATGCAATTTGCAGCCAAATGGATTGAACTAGAGAAGCTCATCTTGAGTGAGCTAACCCAGACTCAGAAGGATGCACATGGCATCTATTCACTTATAGTCAGATTTTAGCCATATAGTACAGGATAACTATACTACAACCAACGCACCAAAGGGAGCAGGAACATAGACTTTTTCTTTCTTTTTCCCTGTCAATGAGACGCTTTCTTTATTCTTATTAGTATTTTTTGCTCAATTCATCAATTAATGACAGTTCATATTAAGATTTCTTCCTATGAGTATAAATTTATTAGTAATTTATCAAGTCTTTTTTCAAATTTTGCTTCATATATTGGAGGCTGGGAAGATCATATAAATGTAGAATTATTTTTATTGCTGATAATTTCTGCTTTAAATTTTACGCAGCTGGCTACACAGAACTATGCTGGTGATCTTCTCTCCATTAAAGAACTTGTTTATAAGCCAGTTGTGGTGGCAGACACCTTTAATTCCAACATTCAAGAGGCAAAAGCAAGTGAATCTCTTGAATTTGAGGCCAGCCTGGTGTACAAAGTGAGTCCAGGCCAGGCAGAACTACACAGAAAAAACCCTGTCTTGAAACCCTCCCTCTCAAAAAGAACTCATTTATATTTACTGTGATAGCTAATGTGTTTGACTTGTTTCTAAATCTATATGCTTTCTGTTTAAGTCACCTCTGCTCCACTTTTCCTTTGAGTCTTTGGTGAAAATTTCTAAGTTTTCCCTTTTCTGCCAGTATTTTCTCTCTCTATTGTCATATATTATTCATTACTTATTTACATAGTTATTCCAAAATTATTTTAGCATTTACCCCATACAAATAAAGATAGACTGATTTTTGCACTTTTTTAAAGGCTTCATCTAAGAAAATGAAGCACATCTGTATCTGAGCACCTGATGAGAGAGCTAAAAAAGCCACTAAGGAGCCAGAGGAATAAATCAGAACAGGAGAAAACAGGTCCAAGATGGATCCAACAGTTTGTTACGCTATTGATAGAAAGCTCCCCAGACACTAAGGCAATAGATTCAGTAAGGATGACAGGTGGTGTCATGGGCAGGCTATCCACAGGAGCACTGATGCTTCTTAGGGGAAAAAGAGTCTATTCTTTCCAGAATATACTCCTCGGAGAAGACACATTAACAGGTACAGACACTGGATCCAGAATTTCTACAAGCCATGTCTGGAAAACTGAAGGCACAGAAGATAAAAGTCTTATCATTTTCTGACTTTTATAAAGCCTCAGAAGAGACTCCTGTAAAATCACGTACAGTACCAAGGAGCTGCTGTCTGCAAAGACATGGAGAAGCTTTAATGAATGCTTACGAGTCAACATAAGCCCTCAAGGAGGAACAAGGAGCATGATATGGCATTTATTTCTTTCAATAAGATTGTCATATTGTTTCAATTCCTTCATGGTGGGTAAGAAAATTAGGTGATTCATAGCTTTGCTTCATCCTAATTCCCCAACTTTAAGAATGCAGCCGTACAAAGTGAGATCAGCCCCAACATCCCAGCGACACTGCTGGTTTGCTGAAGTGACAACTCCGAGTGCATGAAAGCTGGATGCTCACTCACTACCTGCACTGCTGTGCCTCCACCAACTAACAGACCCTCATTTTTTAAGGATCTACACAGAAAATGCTTCAATCCTGCTTTACATCCAGGAACCATTCTTGTCTCAGAGATTAAAACCATAGACAACATCCCCCATTATCAAACTATGTTGAACACTTTAGAAGGTTTTCAAGTGACTGTGTTCAGTTTTTCAATATTACTGTGAAGATTTTAATGAGCTAAAGTGTTTTTGCCCAAAATTATGCGGCTGGTGGCATGAGTTCCCAAGCAGATGCTGACATTTTACATGTAGACGGGTCCTCAACGAAGGAACGCTTGATTAAAAATGGGGATTTAAGAGATTTTAGAAAATTCCACGGGCACATCCAAAATACCAAATATTTGCTTTATTTTCATTAGTAGCCTATGTCCTTTTGTTTCACTATCTCTAAATGTTATACGGGCTCTTTTAAATTATTAAAGTATCAACTCTTATACATTTATCAAATTTTATAATCTTTCTCCAAATACACATATGATTATAAAGGACAAATATAACATTTAGGAATATGAAATTATTGAACAGATTTTTTTTTTTTTTTTTGGTTTTTTGAGACAGGGTTTCTCTGTTTAACAGCTCTGGCTGTCCTGGACTCGCTTTGTAGACCAGGCTGGCCTCGAACTCGCAAAGATCCGCCTGCCTCTGCCTCCCAAGTGCTGGGATTAAAGGCGTGCGCCACCACCACCCGGCTTGAACAGATTTTTAATTGGCAAATAGGTACTTATGGCCAAAGGGCCAATTCACTCAGCAGCAATTTCATGTAGGGTTGGCAGAGTTTGAATAAAGGTAACCCTTTGCTTTGAAAATAAAAGATATCACCGCTCAGACTCCTATTAACAACGTAACTGTAGGGACAGAAAAGCCAGCAGACCAGCTCAGGGATCAGAAGGTTGGGGACCAGTTGGCATTCTGCTTCATGGCAGCCTGATTCTTCACTCTTTCTTCATATGCTTTCTTACTGTTCAATCTCAATTTAAAAACTTCAGAAGGTGGTTCAGTGACTCACCCATGCCACTATAGCTTTCAATATTATTTTTCTTTACAGTATTTCATGATGTACAAGCATATCAGAGGCTGATAAAATATCAAAAATGTGTGTGATGACAGAGAACACTGACAAATTCTTTCTAAAAACCAACTTCAGTGCAGGGGAGAAGTGCTTAATTCACATCGACAACTGTAATTAAAAAGATTTCCTGTAAGCGACATTTGCATGTAGGTCAGTGATAAATACATTAAACAAAAGAGATCTGAAACTACATCACATGATGACTTTAAAGTTAAAATTTAATTGATACTTTTAGCTAACTAGTAATCTGAAGTTTAAAGCATATTTCTCCATTAGTTTGGGTTACTTACTAAGGGCTGCTCTTACCCACACAGTCCTGGGAGTCAGGAGTACTCTGTTCACACAACAGACAATCTGCCTTCCCAACTGGAACTCATAATCCAACACTGGTCTCTCCCACCCAAAGCAAGACAATTGGCTGTCTCTTATCAAATCTTATCTTAAATCTAATAGGAACCTGGAAAGAAATAATCATCAAAGTTGGGCTCTGTCTTTGGGGGTCCTAATTAGTCAAAGAATTTTTAAAGTTTCTTTGATTTAAAAAATTTTTGTTTTGCTGAGGTTGAATTATTGTCATTTTCTTATGGTTAGTTTTTTATTTTATTTTTTGCCTGTTTTCCTTTCTCATTTGAGAAACCCTCTCTAGCCCAAGATCATAACATCACAGGCAGGGGTTCTCTCTCTCTCTCTCTCTCTCTCTCTCTCATTTTAGAAGACATTTTCTTCCATTTCCTTTTCACACTTAAGAATTCTATATCTTTGGAATTGACTTTAAGCACATTGTGAGGTAGGGATTCTATTTCTTTTACCCCATCATGGTTAAATATTTGTCACACAGGGATCCACTGAATACAACATTCTTTCCCTGCTAGGTGTGGAAAACCCTCCATCACAGTCCACACTTCCATGCCGGTGAGGACAAAGTTCTGAATTTTACATCCAATGCTTTTAGTCTATTTGTCCATTCCTAGGATTATATACACTACATGACATTTATCACATTATCTTTGATAATCAGGACACATCTTTTGTCTTGTTTGTAAATTCTTAAAAGATCAGTAGCTATTACTCATCTTTGTGTGTATGTGTGTGTTCATGTGTGAATGTCAGAGCACATGGGGCCTGAAGTTGACACTGGTGGTCTTTCTCAATCACACTCCACTTTATTTATTGAGAAAGAATCTCTCACTGAACCCAGAGCTCGCCTATTCTAGCTAGTCTAGACAGTCAACTTACCCTGGGGATCCCTCATCCCTGTCTCCTGAGCTGGGGTTACAAGTGACTGCTATACATGCTTGGTTTTCATGTGGGTTCTGAGTATCCAACTATGGTCTTCATGCTTGCATGAAAAGTGCTTTATCTAATGAGCCATCTCACCAGCCCCATTCATCTTTTTATTTCTCCGAGCATCTAAATAGGTATCTCTAGATCACAGATTTCTCTGTTAAATAAAGGATAAGCTCAGCAACAATGCTGAGTGTGGAAGCAGAGCCACAGATACACAGCACTCAGGACTTACTGTGTCAGCAATTTGGTGTGTGTATTTATTGCATCTTCTCACTTCCTGTACTCTTTTTTTTTTTGGTTTTTCAAGACAAGGTTTCTCTGTGTAGTCCTGGCTGTCCTGGACTCACTTTGTAGACCAGGCTGGCCTCGAACTCACAAAGATCCGCCTGCCTCTGCCTCCCAAGTGCTGGGATTAAAGGCGTGCGCCACCACCACCCGGCTACTTCCTGTACTCTTAATGCTACGGTAGCCAGGGCCTCGAATATTAGAGAGGGATTGCCCTCCTAGTGTTACTTAACTGTAGAAATAACAAACTTCTGGACAGAGAGTATATGTGCTTTTCATATGTAAGTAATCAACACAAGCTCCTGCCCTGTCCTTTGTCTTTGATGGATCAAGACCATCTACTCCTGCCTTTCCCACTCCAGGGCCAGGTCCCAGTCAACTAGGCAGCATAATGCTCTGGAGTCTAGTGAGGCCACTTACAGTAGCCTGCTCACTCAGCCTTGCCTTGTATTCCCCTTTGAAAAGACAACAGAGCTATTCCAAGTTTTCTGATATTGCCAGACTGACTCCATAGGGGTTGCACAAGCCTGCACTCCCACCAGCAATGGAGACCCAGCCACACCACTTCTGGGTATACATCCAAATGATTCCTCACCGAATCACAGGGAAGTTTCCTCATCTATGTTCATAGCAGCCTTATTTGTAATAGCTAAAAACAGGAAACAACCCAGATGTCCCTCAGCCGAGGAATGGATAAAAAAAAAAACCAAAAAACCCGTGGTACATCTACACAATGGAATACTACTCAGCCATCAGAAACAACAAAATCATGCAATTTGCAGCCAAATGGATGGAACTAGAGAAGCTCATCCTGAATGAGCTAACCCAGACCCAGAAGAATGCACATGGCATCTATTCACTTATAGTCGGATTTTAGCCATATAGTACAGGATAACTATGCTACAACCAATGCACCAAAGGGAGCAGGAACATAGACTTTTTATCCTGTCAATGAGACACTGTGCCCTACTGGTGCTGCCTTGTAGGACCCCAGTGTATGAGGAGGCTCTTGGCCCTCATATGACTGCTGAACTGGGGCAGGGGACTGTTATGTAGGGACACTCCACTCCAGAGAAGTGGGGTGGAAGGGTTAAGGGGTAGAGGGTGGGAGGGCAGGACTGGGAGGGGTGGAAAGAGGACACTATGATGGAGATATAACCTGAAGTAATAAATAAATAAATTAAAAAAAAACAGAAAGAAAAGACAACAGAGCTTGTTCTTCATGTTTTCTTCCTCTATTTCTTGAATAAACCTGAAGATTCCTTGTGTGGCTCCTGTGTCTAGAGACAAATGAAATAAACTTTTCTCCTAATTACCACCATTTTGTTTACATGTATATTAATAAAATATATGATTAAACATAGCCCAGGTATATTTCAGAACAATGCATAATAAACAACCATTGTTTTCAGTAACATGAAATGATTTCAACAGCAAACAAATATGAAAGTAGCCTATTAGCTGCCCCCTGACTTCTTCATTCTAAGCAAATGATAAAGAACAATATTATTCAGTGAGAAAATAGCCACATGTTTTTGTTTGTTTTCTGCAGTGCTGGTGATCAATCCCAGGGGCCCATACATGCTAGGCAACTGCTACCACTGAGCCACATGCCCAAGCCCCATCAGACGGCTTGCTCTTTCTGTATCCTAAAAATCAGGTTAACGAGACTTTCGCTTTTTTCCTTTATGAAGAAATTGTTCTCTTAAGAACAGAAAGTTAAGTTCAGAACTGTGATAATCCTTAAGCCTCATCATATTACAGTTTGTCCTTTCCATAGCTGAAAGGATGAACTCTTGAACTATGTGTACTGATTCTCCACGTTAGTATTTCAAAGAAGAACAAATTATTTGGAGGAGTTAATTGCAACACAGTACATCATACAGAGTTACACAGCTTACTACATGAAGCAGTCAGATGAATACTCTGAAATGGGATCAAAACTAATCCTTCCCAAGGACAAACCAAAGAAACACTCATCCAATTTTCTTTCAATACAAATAATTGCATCTGGTTCATCTTTAAGAACATTCAAGTAAGATTCAGCACTAGATCATGTACCATCATGGTTAAATCTCTTATATACTGGCCCTAAATAAATGCATTAACAACCCTCCAGTAGTTCAAAGGGCTTTATAGCTGTTATTCTAGCCATAATATAGTGGGGAGTATAGAGGCAGCACAGGATTTGGACGCTAAGTCCACCTCAGGTACTTACTAGTATCTTCTAGTTAGGTGACATAATTTCTCTGGGTCTCACAAAACAGAAATGGGGAGATTTAGTCTGCTTGCCATACAGAATTAGAGTCCTTACATCCTATATAATTTCAATACCATTTATGATGATCTATAACACTTTAATTCTAAGGATCTCCAAAAATATCAGGCACTTTGGTTAACTTTGGTTTTATATTACAATGAAAGCAAAGTTTCCTTGATTAAGAAAAATCATTTGAAATGAAAACTTAGCCTTCATTTGTACTTTTGTCTGATTTTTAGCATTTAAAAATGGGCTTTTATTTCCTATGTGCTTCTTGGCTCATGTCCTAAGTCCTGGGATTACAGGTGTGTGCCACCATGCCCAGTAGGAATTATTAGATCATTTATTTATTTATTTGGGTATATGTGGTATGGGGGTGTATGTACATGTGTGGGAGTACACATGTCCATGTGCATGCATGAAGAAGCGGAAGTTGGATGTCTTCCTCTATCAGTCTCTACTTTAATGCTTTATTACTGAGACGTTCACTGAATTGAAGCTTGCCTTTTCTCCTAGCCTGCTGGTCAGTGAGTTCCAGGATGCGCCTGTCTCTGCCCACAATGCTGACATTAAAGTCTTGCACTGCTACACTCAGTTTTTGTTTCTGTTTTTCAATTAATAACTTCTTTATTCAGGAAAAGTAAGTCAAGGTCATATTCATATAAACACTGACATTACAAAGTACATGAACAAGGGGAAAGAGGAGACCAATCCACTACAACCCTGCTAACAGTGCCTCACTAACATGACCGCAACACTCTGCCTACGCCAATCACTTACATAATAAACCACAGGTCAACTCTTCTCTGGAAGATATGCTGTTTCTCTTTGAGACAGCAGGGAAAACACTGGAAGTTGGGATAGGAGGCTTGATTCTTTTGACAGATCTTGTTCGTTTTAGATACTATTACATTACTAATCAAACAATATAAGCGTCTCAGTAAAGCATTTAAAAAATACCAAGGATGAGATGGCTATGGCCTCGGATCAAATATCTCCAAATACATGTCATCTATTCCCTGACCTTTCCCGGTATTGTTTCTTGGTTGTTTTCTAGATGAATATGATTTTCCGTGAGCTTCTTCAGTGTAAGGTTAGATTTCCTTGGAGCTGAATCCTGTGTCCACAGCTTTTTGGGTGCTGGGGATTCAAACCAAGCCCTCATCCTATCACAGCCAGGAGCTGAATCCTGTGTCCACTGCTTTTTGGGTTCTGGGATTCAAACCAAGCCCTCATCCTATCACAGCCAGCATTCTTACCACTGGGCTGTCTCCTCAGTTCCAGGAATTATTATTTGTTTATTTGTTAGTTTTTGCTTTTTGAGACAGGGTTTCTCTGTGTATCAGCCCTGGCTGTCCTGGACTCACTTTGTAGACCAGATTGGCTTCAAACTCACAGAGATCCGCCTGCCTCTGCCTCCAGAGTGCTGGGATTAAAGGCATGCACCACTAGGCAATGTGGGTGCTGGGAATTAAATACGGGTCCTTTGGAAGAACAGCCAGTGCTCTTAACTGCTGAGCCATCTCTCCAGCCCCAGGAATTTTTTTTTTTTTTTAAACAGGCCAGCACCATTTACAGGTTGCTGTTGGAAGATAACTGGCTTGAGTAGGGCTTCTGGAACCTCACTGATGTGAGCCCTCCTCTAGATCTTACACTGGATAGCAATAGCCCATTGTTGTTCATTTTATTAAGATGATCCATTATCCCACATATATGCCATAATTTAACATTGTATATACCAAATCTTTTATGATAATTAAAAAATTAAGTAAGAAGATAGCCAGTCTCCTTGTTCTACATGTGTGGTATGTGTAAGCTAAAAAAGCTTATTATTTTCTGCCTCCAAAGGCCTTGGTAACAGGTACCATCACTTCTTCCCATTGTAGATAGTGATCAGAAGGAAGCACGGCAGGCTTCCTTCCACATCAGCCCGACTTCAAAACCCTTTCCATGCAGGACTCTAAGGATTCACAAGCAATTGTGAGCAGGTGATTGGAGCTGCAAATCTAATGTGGTTCAAAGTGGCATCCCATTACACTGTGCTAAGGGATTTGCAGGGAACTCTGGGGTCTCCTGTTTGCAGCAGTAACCCTTTTCAAACGCAATTACCTGTTAAGTTTGAAGCATCAGCAGGACTCAGTTGCAACCAATGGCGGGCATCAGAGTCAGCTACGGCATCTGTGGGAGTGCTCAGCTCTGGGTCCTCCTCACAGGTCTGCCATGCGCTCACAGGTAGCTCTGTCTCATTGCTGCAGCCCACAGGTGTGTCGCTACCAGTACTGTCACCTGGCACACAGAGCAACCAAAGTTTGAGACCGCAGCTAGGTGAAGATAAGGTTCAAAATTATCTCCATGTGAGTCACAACGCTTGCACAGCTGACAGGGTTTGCTCAGGGGTTTGGGCAGAATTTGAAGAACCTACTTGGGCTTCAGTAGTTATTTATTTAGTTGGGCACAAGACAAGCCTACTTCCTAACAATGCTGAGTCCGCCCTTTCCTTGCACTGCTGATAGCCCTTCAACTATGCAGTCTCTACTCCACTTGCAAAAAACTGAAAGTTGTCTCAATAAGCAGCTGACCCACCAGGTGAGTCTCACCGAGCATCCTCCATGGAGCTACAGGCAACAGAGAGAGAAGGCAGTGCATGGGAAGTGCTGCACTCCACACCACCCAGGGCCGGCCCGGCGTGCAGGGGCCAGCACTGCTACACTGACAAGGGAGAGGCCTGGCCTCTGAGTAAGGAGAGCAGAGCACAGGGCCCAGGCTTTGTAGCATATCATAATGTCTCAGGATTCCAAGGAGATTTCATTGTCACACTCTTGCCCATTGACTTCAATGTACCTCTGAAACTTTGTGTTCCTTCCCAGTGGGGACTTTGTGGGGAAAGTAGCTTTTCCTTATCAGTCTGTCTGCTCCCCTGAGTCCCACTTTTTCACCTCACCTGGACAAAGGCCCAGGGATGGAGAGACAGGCCTCTCAGGTATAAGTAACTGACTGAAACTATTTTGCCAACAGATTAACTACATAATTTCTAGGTTGCTGAATCAAAAATATTCTCCACAACCACCTCTTCCCTATTGACAAGATAACCACTACAGTTAAAAAAGAAGAAGAAACTAAAACAGGCCAAATCTACTGCAGGGATATGCAGACCCCCTTTCCTGGAACTTACTCTTTTGTCTCTCCCTGTATTTTCCGTACATCAGCTGTAAATCATCCTTCAGATCTAGCTCAGCAGGACTGCTGCTCCTTCGAACCAGGATCTTCAGACAAAAAGAAATGCTGCTTTCATTACCGGAAAGTTGAAGCTCTTACCAGACTGTTAAGTTCCTAGACTATTTTTAAATAAAAACAGCAATAATAGCAATAAAACACTGAATGATATTTTCCTTTTGAAGGATGTGTTCACAAGCTAGTATAATTATGTTATATGTTTCTCAAGATCTGAAACTCCAATTCACAGTCTCTACTTGGTCAACTGACACAGCTAAGTGGATATACTAAGAAAGGACGCCAACTCCTGCAGAGTGGTGGATTTTGAAGTTCTATTTGCTTCTCTAGTCAAGTGCACACACAGCCACACAACTCTCCAGGAGGCCTGAGCTCCCATGAATGTGTAGGCAGGAAAAGCACATACTTCCACACAGACTTCCAAAAGGCTACTCAGAACCTTCATAGTTGATGTACTACAGAATTTTGTGACCACTAGTGAACACTGGACATTATGTTAAACACAAAGGATTAAAAAAAAGAATCAGGAGGCAACCTGTATCCTGTAGCAACTTACAGTTTGCTTGAAGGGACAAAACACACACAAACTACACGAAATAAAAAATAATGTACATAAGCAAAATATGCAAATATACTCTCTGTGAAAGGTATGTAAAATAAAGTGTTACCTTAATCGGCTGACAGTTACAGAAGAGCGGGTCAAGAAGGCAATAGACATGAAGTGGTAGAGGGAAGGCAGGAGGGAACTCAAGGCAGGAAGCACGGACTGGTAATCAGCATGTTCTATGTGCAGGAAAGGGAGCTGGTTATAGCAGGCTATACAGCATATGCCAGAGACGGAAAGACAGGAGAAATGCAGACTTTGTAAAAGAGGCAGTGGGCGAGGAGCCTTTAATATGAGTCCTGACAAAATGTGAAAACTTACATTCTGGACAGTAGCTAAGTTCACCATAACCAGAAGGACAATCCCGGCACTGGGGCATCTGATGGGAGTTAGTGAAGAGACAGCTGATAATGGAACTGCCAGGGCAGCTAATGAGGAGGGAGGAGAGAAAAAGGGAGAAGAACGTTGCAGCATGAGACTAGAGCTTTCCACAGTGAGTGTGAGCAAGAGAAGGTTACGTCACAGCACAGTGAGAATGACAGTGACAAATGAAGGCAGGAAGAAAAGTGCAAAGAAAGAACAAATCTTGAAAAGGTCTGATGTGTTTGGGCTGAATAGTCAAAGAAATTAAATGGACAACAAAAAAGATTCCAAAATGGTGGGACAGAGAAGAAGGCCAGTAATGAGATGCACATTCTTCTCTACTAACGGATGTAAAACAAAAGACAACACCCCACTCCCAAAGTCCTGAGATTCAAGAACCAGTTAAAGCAATCAAATTAAAAGGGAGAAAATGTTACTAGCCTATGAAGAAGCAAGTCATGAATAAAGTATTTATAAAAACCAATGCTATATGAAAACTTACTACAGAGCCTTAATAAAAAGTGATTCCTAGCCGGGCGGTGGTGGCGCACGCCTTTAATCCCAGCACTTGGGAGGCAGAGGCAGGCGGATCTTTGCGAGTTCAAGGCCAGCCTGGTCTACAAAGCGAGTCCAGGACAGCCAGAGCTGTTAAACAGAGAAACCCTGTCTCGAAAAACCAAAAAAAAAAAAAAACAATAAAAAAAAAGTGATTCCTAACAAGTGACTCAAATAAAAATAGACTCATGATATTTCCTTAACTATAAAGTAGAATGTGGGCTCTTTTGCTTCTGATGCTGAGACAAGATACCCAAGTGTAGAACTCATCACACTTCATCTGCACACTGGGACTAACAGAAAGCAGACCTTCAGGAGATCCACGTCTGTCCTCATGTATGAACAGAGTGATCAAAGCTCAAGGCAATCTACTGACCTAAAGTAAGGGTGAAGCCAAGGCTGTCATTGTTAGTGGCAAATGGACAGAAAGCAAGGACCAAAATGGCACTTCCTATCTGCTTGAAGATGGAAATACAGATGCTTTCTAAGAGTCCTCCTCAGCAAGCTAGAAACTGGGGCTTTTCATAGATTCCGATCAGTCTAGTAGGTAACTCACAAAGATCACCAAACAACCTGGGAAACAAATCACCAGGCATAAGAGTACCAGAAAAATTTCAGACAGATTTAGAATCCCAGAGGATTTCAGCAAATCAGATAGGGAATTTAGAATTAGAATTTGTGAGCATTTTCAAGGCATAAAAGAGGAGAATAAAAAAAAAAATGACCAGGTAACAAGAGATTATTAGAAGTTACAAGATAGACGTAAAAGAATACATTTGAACTTTGAGGCAAAAAGTACACTTGTGAGATAAAAACAAAACAAGACAAAACACCACCTCAGTGCAAGTTTAAGGGCCCGAATCCCCTCCAAGTGTAAAACTAGATAGACAGGAACTCTGCTTGTATTCTGAAGCTCATAGGAAGGAAGTACCTCCAAGGCTAGCTCCTCATGTTAGATTTATTGAACTGATGAAAAACAGAGGACACATTTATTGGTGAAACAGCCCAGACTGCATCCAAAGGGCCAAGAAGAATGGGTAATATGAAAGGAAGCTCAGGAAACATGGAGGGAAAGGTAAGAAAGTCTAGTTTATTTCTACCTAGAATTCTGGACCAAAAGAAAATATTGAACAAAGGGTAACAGTATTTGAAGGTAGTATTATAAGAGTTCTCTAAAACAGAAAACACACATCCATGGGTGCACAGACAGCATATGCCAGAACGGTCAAATGCAAATGCCACATGAAGTCTATGGATGCACCTGGATGCTCTGCGGTGAAACATAAGAACATGGACAAAGACCAACAAGAAACAACTAGACAAGATGGAGAGAAGTCATCTCAACAGCACCAAGGAAAACAAAAGGGAGTAGAAAAACTAACTTCCTTAGAAGAGGCAGGGAGAGACAGAGAAGGAATCAGAACTACAGTTGTTGAGATCCTTGTGGTCTTGTTCAGAGACAAAACACTGAGGAGCAAAATGAAGACTGATGTATCCAGGAAACAGTATATATGACAGAGATGTGGTTTTTCAGATCAATAAAGGAAAATTAGATTCAACAAATGAGACCTTGAACTGCTTAGCTGGAGGGAAGGTCTGGATCACCCCCTCTCTCCATAAATAAGAGACCCTTCCAAGTGAGTATAAGCCTTGAAAGAGTGGAACAAACGCAAAGTATTTTATAGAACTAAAATAAAGAACTACTCTATCATTTTGTACTTGAAATGTTTTAATTTCATAAAATTCTACCAGAATAGAGAATATCAAAAAGAAGGATTTGTGTTCACCAAGGACACCAGAGTGAAAAGCAGCCACATATAGGGAAGATGTCTGCTACAAATGTAGTCAAGACAAAATCAGTAGTCAATCAATATTCGGACTATACAAAGAACTAATACAAGTAAAAGGGAAAAAAACTAAATGACAAAAGCCATCCACTGGCATTTCACAGATGAAACAAAAACAGCCAACCAACATGGAAATTTTAAACCTTACTAGTATTCTAAGAAATTTAAATATGATATCCCATTTCCATGCAATTGACCTGCAAAACTTTCAAAAGTCTGACAACACAAAGTGCTGGTGAAAACGCTTTCCACTGCTGGTTGAGATATAAGCGGCACAAACAGTTGGGGAAGGAACAGTGTCTTGTAGAGAAGAACAATTTTTTATTGTATAATTTATCAATTCTACTGTTAGACAGTCACACAGAGAAACATTTGAACAAAGAGAGCTTGAGAAATGTCTAAGGAGGTACACAGCTATATCTTCCAGAAAACCTAAACACTGGAAAGAATCTAAATGCACAATGGAAGAATAGAAAAATAACTGATATATCATACAGCAGAGAAAACGCAAATGAATTAACTGCTACATAATACCATGTGGATACTCTACAAATATACAACTGAGTGAACAAAACAACATACCTACAGAAAAAAAAAAAGTACCTACAGAATATTTTAGAAACTAAGTAATACATTGTTTGAAGCCATATACATGCAAACAAGAGAGTAAAACAAAGTCAACACCACATCACTGTGAAGGGAGGAAAAAGGAGGGAGTTAAAAACAAAGCAAGCTGGGCAGTGGTGATGCACGCCTTTAATCCCAGCCCTCAGGAGGCAGAGGCAGATGGATCTCTGTGGTCCAGCCTGGTCTATAGAGGCTACACAGAGAAACCCTTGAAAGTCTTGAAATTCAAAAAACAAAAAACAAAAAAAAAAAGAAAGAAAAAACCAACAACAACAAACTCCAACAAAACTAGTGGGCAAAGCAACAGCAGAAGAAATGTTTTGGTGCTTGGACAGAAATGGGTTTGACTGAATCTGTTCCATTGCAAAAAGCAAGATCTATACAAGTGAGCTGGCACACGTCTTTCTTAAACACACAGACACAAGAACTCAACTCTGCAATCTTCCAAGCAAGTGGGAACAGAGAAGAGCCCCTTATGTTCTATGTTTCTGAAAAATCTGTTCTCTATAAACATATACTAGGTTTTAAAACACAAATATAGGTTATCTGAAAGAATGAGTTGTAGGCTGCTTCTTCTTTATATTTGTTTTTTGAATAAATGCCTTCCTTACAAAGTCAAACAAAACCACACACACCAGATACACTTTAGGAATACTGTGTCAGATAGAGGCTACCATCTAAAATACAAAAATGGGAATCTGAAATGAAGGTTTTACAGGGAAGTATACCTGTTCAAAAGTGTATTATACAACATGAGACCAGGCAGTAAATTCCACTTCATCCTGTGTGCCCTCCACACACACCATTTTGTAGAATGACTGTATTTTACATAGAAAGCAAGTACAACCTTAAGTGACTTCAAGATTACTTGGATCTCTAATCAATCTAAATGGGAAAGAATGAAAAACTACCATCAATAAATTCACTATCATGGTATAATTTATCCTTGGTTATAGTAACAAAGGGATTTTCTGTTAGACATCTTACTGTTATTCCTTCATGTTCATGCTTCACATGTCCTTTACTCTCTTGCACAGGCTTGGGTTCTGAAGAGCTCAAAATCTGTGAGCTTTCTACCCTTTTACCTAGAGATAGGAGTGAAAATAATCAAATGAATTTTACAGAAGGTAAAATAGGAGACAGACAAGCAGGCAGGCAGCCTGGAAGAGGCAGAAGCAGATACATAAATCATTGCATCCAGATGTCAGAGGGTACATGAAGGTGCTGAATTACCGGTCTGCACACAGACCTGGCCTACAGCCCACAGAGAGCTTCAGCTGGAGCAGATGGAAAGCTGTTCACCGTGGCTCACAGTTCCAGTCAGCGCTCTCTGCCGGACAGGAGCATGCAACCCATTGCTCTGGGGAGGCAGGCTTGGAGACATGTTTGGACAAAAGGGCTGCCTGGGTTGGCCTGAGAAGCAACAGGAAGGGAACACCAAGATGGCTCTGTGTTGCCTGAATATAAAGACTAGCACGAGAAAGCAGAAGCGGGGTCAATGATTTAAAAGGAGAAACCACCACAGAGCATGCAAAGATTTAAGAAAAGATCATAAATGCATCTGATGAATAATCTGGAACCAATACATTTGAAAGAAATGAACAAATACAGTTTCTAGCAAAACATCAAAACCAAATTAAGAAAATCAAAGTAGTCTTATAGTCTTTTAAATTTTTTACATGGCAAATATTGCATGTTTATCTTATATAACATGCTGTTTTTGAAATCTGCATACATAAGTCATCATAATCAGCATATGTACTACCTCACACACACTCATGTGGTCAGAGTACTTAAAAATCTCCTCTTGGACTGGGGAGTGGACTGCAAATTCCAGGCTACACTGGGCTAATGGAGACCATTAAGCGAGCAAGCAATGCTCTCTGAGCTCTTCAGGAAGGAAGCACACTGTACTGCACAGTATATCGATGGAGCTTTTCTTCTCTCAGGTGAACTTTGCTAAATTTGAAAGGATTTTAAAACTTTCTTATAGGAAAATCCCAAGCAGCTGGTGGATTCTCCCAAATATTTAGGGGAATTTTTTTTCTTTGTTTCTCCTGATGGGCCTAAGGATTTATCTATTTATTTATTTATTCATTCATTCATTCATTTATTGAGACAGGGTTTCTCTGTGTTGCCCTGGCTATTTATTGATTGATTGAGACAGGGTTTCTCTGTGTTATTGATTGATTGATTGAGACAGGGTTTCTCTGTGTTGCCCTGGCTAGCCTGGAACTCACTCTGTAGACCAGGCTAGCCTTGAACTCACAGAGATCCCTGCCTCCGCCTCCCCAGTGCTGGGATTAAAGGCGTGCACCACCACACCCAGAAATTACAGACAGCTGTGAACTGCCATGTGGGTGCTGGGATTTGAACCTGGGTTCTTTGGAAGAGCAGCTAGTACTCTTAACCACTGAGCCATCTCTCCATCCCCTGGTCCTAAGGATTAAACCTAGGGCTTCCTGTATGCTAGGCAAGTGTTCTACCACAAAGAGTATGTGTATATGTGTGTACACACACACACACACACACACACACACACACACACACACACACACA
>CAJQZJ010032307.1:1130548-1152880 GCA_907164525.1 Lophiomys imhausi
AGCCAGAGCTGAGTGTGCATCCCCAGAAGCCATGTTCAAAGCTGATGAGCACGAGGCCAGAGGGAGACAAGATTCTCCTTAGAGCTCACTGGTAAACTTTCAGATAAACAAAAGGCTTTGCCTCCATATATCAGAAAGTCATCAAGGAAAGATGGGTCACATCAACCGCTGACCTCCAGACATATACAATATGTACACACTAGCAATACACATACAGCATACAATACACACTAACAATACATATACAGCATACAACTCCTCCCCCCTCCCTCCCCTTGAAATAGATATTTAGAATAAATTCAATAAGCAATACATCCTGCAGCTAACCCCCCCCACCCCCAGCTTTGCACTAATAACTGAGGACTCAGCCAGCCATAGCATAATTCATCCCTGTACTTGGGAGGCAAAGGTGGGAGGGACACGCAAGTTAGAGGCCAGCCTGGTCAACAAACTGAGTTCCAGGCCTGCCACAGAAAAAGAGGGAGACCCTCTCTCGAAAGTAATCCATCAGTGAAACAAAGAACTGAAGTTTCCGCATACCTTGAGAAGAATCTGAGCACCAAGGCTCGTTGATGTCAGAGGTGCTGCTGCTCCGGGGAACCTGCTGCTGTCCCACCACAAGGTGATCAGAGTTGGCTGCAGCTGCACTCTCTGCCTGCTGGAACTCTTCCACTTCTGCAGGCATTAACATAAAACATGCAGGACTGTGGTAAGAGATTTCAAAAATATATACTTCACACTTAACTGATTTAAAATCTTAAGTTTCAGATTTTTTTTGTTAGAAACCAGACTGCAGTAAGATAATCTGCATGCAGCACATCCAACTTCCTGTACTTATTAACACCAACATTCTATCCATGAATACATTTTTCTTAAGTTCTGATTAGCCTTTGTTTTCTAGGTGAAGAAAGGAAGCAGGGGAAGAAAACCACAAAAATGGTTGATAACTGGGAGACTCAGCCATGCAAGAAGTTCACAGACATATAAATAATATGTGAGGAGAGCAGAGGTGATCAACACTAAACTAAGATGAAAGGAAACAGGAATTCCAACTGTACTAGTCCTTATAATAGAAAATTCAAAACTGTGCAAAATAAAATGCTACTTAATACTCATATTACTATGTGCAAAGCTGAACTAGTCACTGAGCACACAAATGATCCACATGGTCTGAAGTGGAAAACCAAAGATGAGCACTCAACATCAGACAGTCTTGCTTATACTTTACATCCTCTGTCCCCTGAAGAATGGGGTCCCTTCTAGTTCACTTCTAAACTACGCAATTCATTTTAATCTTTTACGAGCAGCCACAGCAGCCTACCCCCTCCCACTTGACTCACAGCCTCAGGATTGAGACATTTTTTGCCTAGGTCATCTGAGCAGCCTGCTAACTAGTCACTGTCTCCTTCTGCCATTCTCTACAGGACTGCCAGAGAGGCCTCTATAGAATGAAGGTGTGACTGTGTCTGCCATCAGTCAACTCTGTGGTCACGTGGCCTGTTTCTCCCCTACCCCACAAATTGATCCCTGATCATCATGCAGACTTCCCCTTCTTGGTAGTGTCAGCAGCACTGATTCTCTTAGCACCTTCTGCTCTCTTCCTCCTGCTCTACACTCCCCTCTGCTAATCTCAGCCCTGCCCCTGCCCTCATTCACCTGCTGCATCAAGCAATATACTTCTTGCTATACATTCTCATGTAAAGCCATTGTTTCATTTCTCACTGGACTCCAAACTCACTGATAAGGCCATAAATCTTCATATCTCCATACCCATGTCACCATATTTTCCAAAAATAAAAAATCAGTTCAAGTTTTACTACTTTTAAAAAAGAGAGTTCCCAAAATGCTGTCACCTGGTAGCTCAGCTGAAATGGAGATTCACTGCCAATGGGTGAGTCTCGTCCCATGTGAAGCCCTCCCATCTGGACATAAGCCACAGTAAAGTCTCACTCCAGCTAAGGAGATCTGTGTACACAGGATGATTCTGGGTTTAATACACTGGATTTCCACAAAGGATTGCTATTCTACTTTGTTCTGCCCAAATGAAAATTCTACTCTCTACTACACTAGTGCAAGTATGAGGCCTCAAAACTATGAGCTTTATGTATCTTCACTACAAATCAAAGTTCCAACTAGACCATAGTTTAAAGATGGTGCTAACGGGAACCTGAGCACAGAGAAAGGACAGGCCAAGATGGCATGAAGATAGTCTCATCTTTCTCAGGTCATCTATGCTTCGTTCTTCTCTTTAGCGACAAAGAACTTTCTTTCGTTTTTCCACAGAAGACACACAAGGCATATATGCAAATTTTTAGTCTACCTATGCATTCTAGAGCAACAGGCTCCTTTCACAGGCTGCTAGAATATTTAGAACAGCCCCCTCAACACTATGGGGCCAGTCACAGGTGTTACCTTCTTATTCTAACTTCACAAGATGGCAAAATGAAGATACTGTACATGTCACTCCTGTATCAGTAGAGGGAGCCCAAGAGCTTCCAAACTTTCTGAAAAATAACTGGCAAAGGCCATTTTTGTGGACAGAGGGAAGAGTAGGTTTTTTTTCTCTGAAGCCTGGTGCCAAACATTGGTGGATGCCAGATTCTGGGTTCTGAGCTGAAGTAAATAAGAGTTAAGCCAACACTGGCAGCATCTTTCTAAAGATAAAGAACATCGCCATCTGGTGGGATGCAACACAGCCACAGCACCATTGCTTCCAAACTAGTGTCCCCAATGGTCCTCAACACAGCAGAAAGACAAGGAGCCTGCTACCACCAGCTGTCTGGCCTCCCAACAGGCAGGCCTAATACATCTTTTAAGGCTTTGTTTTTGCAAAACTGTTAAGTAGGACTTCTCAGATGGAGAAAGTCCAAGGCTGCAGAAAGGACTGGAAATGGCAGGGAGGGAAGAATGGGCCATAGCAATGGAAGGAAGGGAACAGCCACATACCTTGCTGTTCTCTTAGGGCCTGGGTTACCCTTGGAGTTGATTGTCAATTGAGAAAATATGTAAAAAAATAATTTTCATTTATTCTTATGTCATAATATAAATCCAATTTGCTCATTTGAAGGTGTACATCTCATGGAGTTGTCTGTTGTGTTCCACTGTGTTCAATAAGAGCTCTATACAATGGACATGAGAGTAACACTTTAACACCTTTTCTTTCTAGTGGTTCTCAGGCTCCCTCTGCTGGCACGCTGCTGTTGAAGAAAGCATGTTGAGCTAAGGCTGCTCCCACTCTACTGTGTCCTGTTGAGTTGCTCTTTTGTAACTAATGAAAATGGTTTTTAATATTGGTGTAAAATGTAAAGATGCAGGATTGCCTGTCAAACATAAAAAGAACATCTGAGTTACATAACTATTGTGCAACAGATCTCATATTTGATGCATCCTGTTTTGAATGTCACACGATTTCTGTTTGAATCACTTTGAAGAGCTGAATTCTGCCTCAGATGCTAAACTCATTTATCCTCTGTGAAATCTAATAACACCCAATTAAAAGCACTAACTTCCCTGTCTCTTGAGGCTGTAGTTACTCAACACTATTTCTAACCCACTGCTTCCTAACGCTCCATTAAAAACATCAGCAAAATGAACATAAGGATTCATTTCTTTTACCCCCAACTGAGAAGAGTGGCATGACTTCTGAACTGAATGTGTAAGCTCTTCAGTTACCTTACATTTTCTCCAGATGTCTGTCTACTTTTTACTCACTCTTTTAATTCCAGACTTCCTTATTCCATCTTATTAAACGTAGAAAGGCTTAGTCTCCAATAAGCAAAATTCTATGATCCATTGATCCCTCACACAAGGCTCCACAAGCAAAAATAGAATGTAAAGTCCTAGTTTTAAAAATATCATTCATGGTGCCAACTTGACCTTATGAGTTCAGGAGATCTTTCCATTTAACACCTTAGAGGCCTGCAAGGTCAAGCTTACTGAGAGTAGTCAGTCCAGGTCCTAACAAGAAGCACTGCCATGGAGCAGTGAAGACAGAGAAGCAGCTAAGCGAGGCCTCTCTGTAGGTCCTATAAGTTGGGATAGGGGAAGACAGTCAATCTCCTAGTTATAACTATTACAATACTCTCAAAAGAAAAAGAAAAATCTACCCTTGGGTAGCCTGTAAGTGCTACAGACTGATAAACACCCCAACACAGAAAGCAGTTACCACTGCAAGACATCTGGAAGGGACTGTTTCATGAAAGAGAAAGGGGATTCCCCAACTGGCATGCCTACTTCCCAAGTGTATGATGTTCTCACAGCTCATATTAATGGAAGTGGGTGGTTTTGACTCTCCCAAAATTTAACCACCACTGCTTCCCACACCTCCAAATCTGCTGCCATTGCTTCTATTATTACAATTTTGGTGGGTTGACTCACACCGATTAGAAACCAAAACAAGGACTGCTGTCCTAATAAAAACAAAATTAGCAACCACTAAGACAGTAAAACAAAAGAAAAAGCAAAAAATACTCAACTTGTTCCAGAAAGGAAAATTTAAAGAATCTGTTTATCCTCAGGGACAAGACAAGGATGCCCACTTTCACCATATCTCTTCAACATAGTACTTGAAGTTCTTGCTAGAGCAATAAGACAGCTAAAGGAGATCAAGGGGATAAACATTGGAAACGAAGAAGTCAAATTATCCCTATTTGCAGATGATATGATAGTATACATAAGCGACCCCAAAAGTTCCACCAGAGAACTCTTACAGCTGATAAACACCTTCAGCAAAGTGGCTGGATACAAAATTAATTCAAAAAAAATCAGAAGCTCTTCTTTATACAACAAATAAATGGGCTGAGAAAGAAATCAGGGAAACAACACCCTTCATAATAGCCACAAACAAATTAAAATACCTGGAGGTAACTCTAACCAAGCAAGTGAAAGACCTGTACAACAAGAACTTCAAGCCCTTGAAGAAAGAAATTGAAGAGGCCATCAGAAGATGGGAAGATCTCCCATGCTCATGGATAGGTAGGATCAACATAATAAAAATGACATCCTACCAAAAGCAATATACAGATTCAATGCAATTCCTATCAAAATATCAACACAATTCTTTATAGACCTGGAAAAAGCAATCCTCAATTTCATATGGAACAACAATAAAAAACCCAGAATAGTTAAATCAATCCTGTACAATAAAAAAACATCTGGAGGTATCACCATCCCAGATTACAAGCTGTTCTACAGAGCAATAGTAATAAAAACAGCATGGTACTGGTATAGAAACAGACCAGTAGATCAATGGAATTGAATTGAAGACCCAGAAATGAACCCACACACCTATGGTCACTTAATTTTTGACAAAGAAGCCAAAACCGTACAATGAAAAAAGGACAGCATCTTCAACAAATGGTGCTGGTCCAACTGGATGTCCACACGTAAAAGAATGAAATTAGAGCCATACTAATCACCTTGCACAAAATTTAAGTCCAAGTGGATCAAAGACCTTAACATAAGGCCAGACACACTAAATCTACTAGAAGAGAAAATGGAGAAAACCCTAGAAATCATCGGCACAGGTGACAACTTCCTGAACAGAACACCAACAGCTCAGGATCTAAGACCAACAATCAATAAATGGGACCTCATGAAACTGAAAAGATTCTGTAAGGCAAAAGACACTGTCATTTGAACAAAACGGCAGCCTACAGATTGGGAAAAAAAATCTTCACCAACCCCACATCTGACAGAGGGCTAATATCCAAAATTTACAAAGAACTCAAGAAATTAAATGCCAAGAAACCAAATAATCCAATCAAAAAATGGGGAACAGAGCTAAACAGTGAATTCACAAAGGAAGAATACCTAATGGTTGAGACACCTGAAGAAATGCTCAGCGTCCTTAATCATCAGAGAAATGCAACTCAAGACGACTCTGAGATTCCATCTCACACCTCTCAGAATGGCTAAGATCAAAAGCTCATATTACAGCACATGCTGGCGAGGGTGTAGAGAAAGGGGTACCCTACTCCATTGCTGGTGGGAGTGCAGGCTTGTCCAACCACTATGGAGGTCAGTCTGGTGATATCTTAGAAAACTTGGAATAGCTCTGCCTTGGGACCCAGCCATACCACTTCTGGGTATACATCCAAATGATTCCTCACCGAATCACAAGGAAGTTTCCTCATCTATGTTCATAGTAGCCTTATTTGTAATAGCTAGAAACTGGAAACAACCCAGATGTCTCTCAACCAAAGAATGGATTAAAAAACTGTGGTACATCTACACAATGGAATACTACTCACCCATCAGAAACAATGAAATCATGGAATTTGCAGCCAAATGGATGGAACTAGAGAAGCTCATCCTGAGTGAGCTAACCCAGACTCAGAAGGATGCACATGGCATCTATTCACTTATATTCGGATTTTAGCCATATAGTACAGGATAACTATACTACAATGAATGCACCAAAGGGAGCATGAACATAGACTTTTTTTTCCTGTCAGTGAGACACTTTGCCCTAGTGGTGCTGCCTTGTAGGCCCCCAGTGTATGAGGAGGCTCTTGGCCCTCATATGACTGCTGAACTGGGGCGGGGGACTGTTATGTAGGGACACTTCACTCCAGAGGAGTGGGATGGAAGGGATAGTAGGTAGAGGGTAGGAGGGCGGGACTGGGAGGGGTGGAAAGAGGACACTATGATGGAGATGTAACCTGAATAAATAAATAAATTTTTTAAAAATAATCTGTTCATCATTTAGTCACAAATTAGCAAGAGATGCTCATCTACTCAGATGCACACTAGAACACAAACAATGCTGCAAATTGCCAAGCAGGAAGAATATATACTCCTAGGACTGGTGAACACTTATTTCAGCCTAGTCTAATGACAGGACAGTCACAGAGGACGATGGCATCATTCTAATTAATAGGAAACAATTGCATTCAGACAAAGAAGGCTCCTATTAGCTCCTATTAGCTGTCAGATGAAACAGCAGCAGCAATTTGACTTCAAAGTCACCGCTATAAAACCAGAAGTAAAGATGGCAAAGACAGGGAGGCACAGGACCTGGTCCAGTCTGCTCCACTTTACAGGGATATAGGTTTTGTGCTATTTGCATGATTGGTATTTGAGGCTTGACCATTTTCTAATGTGGGTTGGTCTCAGCAGAGATACGGAGCAGCATCTCTGGCTTCTACCTACTAGATGCCAATAGCACCATCTTTTTTTTTTTTTGGTTTTTCGAGACAGGGTTTCCCTGTGTAGCCCTGGCTGTCCTGGACTCAATTTGTAGACCAGGCTGGCCTCGAACTCGCAAAGATCTGCCTGCCTCGGCCTCCCAAGTGCTGGGATTAAAGGCGTGCGCCACCACTGCCCGGCTCAATAGCACCATCTTAATGTGACAACTAAAAATGTCTCCAGATATTGCCAAGTCATCCCTAGTTGACAGTTATGGCAGAAAATCACTCAGCTTCTTCTGGAGCCATGTACACTACACACACATAAGGACCAAGAATTTGAGTAAATAAAAGTATAACTCTGAATAAGGACAAAACTTTTAAAAACGAAGAAATAGGAGGAATTTTTTTTTGAAAACATATTCTAAAAAACTAGTGAGAAAACTTAAGTGAAACAATATAGAAATAAAATAGACTATGAAATAAAACCTCACATTAAGAGATTTCTTTTTAGTGTCAATCAGCCAAATACATAGCAAATTCTTTTACAAACCTCATTAATGAACTCTAAGAAGTAGCGCTTTCTGGAGAGTCTAGACCTCAAGCATTTACACTTCAGCAGCACCTTAACTGACAGGGGCCCTCTCCAATGCCATCCTCTCTGTTTCCCCATTCCGTCATTCCGTGCTCACTAAAGAAAGCTTGCTAAGCAACATTATGTCCCACTCTCACTTAAGCTTTGATTCTTGTCTTGCCAAAGCACAACAGCACTGTACTCTCTGTGCTATGGAAATTGTGATCATGCTATTGCCAGTATTTAAAAAGTCATAATCCATGTGTCAGAATTTAGAACATGAAAAAATTTCCCTCTTAACTAAGATCTAGTTCATTTTAAAATCACTGAAAAATAACTCTTTGTAGATACAATTATTCAATACAGAAAGTAAATTCACTTTGAGAAGGGACTAGGCAAAACAGGAGAAAACTTGTGTTTGGTGTTATGATATTCTCCTTTATAACTGGCATGGAGTAATGACACGTGGTGATAGCACACAGTGTGGCATCTTGAAGCATGAACACAGTGTGGGTGATGTGACATGGGACCAGGATAACTAGTGCAGCTGTCACTCTCATCATTTATTTGACAGGTTCATCCAAAACACCCTACTCGGGCTACTTCAAGACACACAATGGATTACTATTAACTATGTTCGCCTTACTGTGTGGTAGGTACTATAACACCATGAAAGAAAAACACACATGAATTTAATCCAGTTCCAAATGCGTGAAGCTGAAGGATAAAATCTTTTGAAAATTAACACTGTTTAGGTTTTTTTCTTTTCTTTTTTTTTTTAAACTAAAACCTCAATTATCAGCACGAATCTGATAACTAGCAGGATTACAGAATTTTTTATCTACATAATTGCTATCAAACGTGGACTACACAAAAGCAACCTTAATATTCTTTGAAATTTAACACAAGTGCAAAAGGCAGCCTCGTGCGTGTGACTGGGGGGAATCATGAAGGAAGCAAGGCCTAGGGCAGGAGGGAGAAGCCTGGGGACATGGATGCACACACGAGACAGCATTACAGTACCTGACAGCCTGTGAGAGCAAGAGGAGTAAGAGAGACCAGGTAAGAGAGCGCTCACGGTATGGAGGAGGAGCGGGACGCTTTTAGTGGCAGGCAAAGCCTCAGAGAGGTGGACACAGTTGCTGATAGACTGGCTTCGCTTAGCTTCCAGGAGAGATAAAGTAACATTATATCAGAACACATCAAGACCTTTCACCACGCCTACGTTCTTATGGTGCTGTGTTTCCTTTAAACATTTAAAGGAAGCTTTAAAAGAAGTGAATAAAATGAGAGTACTTAATCACAGCCTCTAAATACAGCCAACGTTCAGCCAATCTGTGTTGACTTAGAATGGTCACTCCATACAAAGAACTAGTTTCATTTGGGAATGCTTCAGGCATTACCCTTCCTTTTGCTGTTGTGCATCAGAGCATATCAGAATGATGCCTGGCTTGCTTCCTCAAGCACATCATGACATTATTAACACATTACTATCTCTCCCTAAGGGTACACATACAAAGTCCACAGTGAGAAAAAGAAAATCTGGTCCAAGACAAAAATTTTTCTACTAAGTAATAAATAAATCAGAAACTGATTTACTGAGAGCTGACTGTATTTAAAGGGTAACCATTTAGTAAACTAAATACCCTCAAAGTTCATGAATATATGTCTCAGATATTTGTATCTGATATCCATGGAACCTACCTTCTTATATTGTACTTCACATTTAGTTAAGTGAAAGCTTCTCAATATCAACTTTTGATTTTCTCATACATTGTTGGTTAAATAAACATCAAATAAGAAAAACACAGAACATGCTTCAAATACATAAAACTACAATTAACAAAATCAATGTTATCCCTAAAATCAAAATACAAAAGATTATTTGCTATGTTATTACATTATATACCTCATGTAAACATAAGTAAACAAAACTATATACTATACATATATTGACACATTTGCAAAAACTGAAACAAATTTTTTACTTCATTGTCCCTTCCCTTATCCCTTGCTATCAGCATTTCCAGCAATGAGATTGCTGTGCGTTTGAGATTATGATATCACCTCATATATACTATATATACACATATATATGTATATATAGTATATATAAGATTACTACGTAATTCATGAATGTGTAAGATAATATGTAAAGGGCAACAACCCATGTCAATGTTGAAGTGTAAAAGATTTGTTTATTCCTATATGTAGCCAACATTTTATTTGAGTGCTGTTTAAAGAGCTTTCCTATTATAAATCAAATGTTTATGCATTTTTCCAAAATGGATCACCGTTCATTTTAGGAATAGTAAAATACTGGCTGTTTTATGTAGCAATTAAGACTCACTTGGAACACTCTCAGAGTTTAAAAATCTGAATTCTCACATCACTGACACTCTGGACTAGACTTATCTTTCCATGCCAGGTCTCCTCAGTCACACTCTGGTGTCCACTGTTAAACCTATTTCCCTGGTGTCCCCATCAGTGGCGACTTCTTTACCTAACTGAAACCTGTGAGGGGAATCATTATGTGACTATCTTGAACGTTCTCCTAATGAGATTTGAGAAACAAAGTTACTTTTGAGTGACTCTTCCATAATAATTACTGCTAGCTGCTAATAATTCCTCCAAGGAGCAGCAAGAGATGTCTCGGTGAGCTTCTGTACTCACAGAGACGCCTTCTACACACTCAAGCTACAGGGCAACACTCTGGGCATTGTTAAGAAGTGGGAAAATAAAACTGAGTAAAATCACCTATGTATTATTATTATTATTATTAGTTTTATTAGACAGCAAAATATACAAAAATCTTCAAAGACTATTAATAGGTAACAACTGATTCACAACATCTATCATTTTAAAAGATATAAAATACAGTAAGAAATGAATATGTATGCATGCATACATGTGTATATATAAAACATAAAGATAATAGACTTGTGCAACTGACTATTCACTGTCTTTCAGACATAAAATGGTTCCAGACTTTTATAATGTAGATAAGTCTATAAAAGCCAACCTTACATTTTTAAAGTACATATTCCATAAATATCTTTACAAAACCTTTGCAAACAGTTTGTCCAATGTCACGTGGCCCCTCAGATACCTGAGAACATAGTTAAACATAGCCTGCCTTTCCTGAGTGCTTTCTAAAGCACGCTGGTGCTTCTACCATATTATTGGTTTAAAACATCTGGTGAAAATTAAGATTTGTGGTGTCATATAGAACATGCACGTTTTGAGGCTGAGCAACATATACAAATAAAACACAGTGCTTTTGGATTAGTGTTTATATTTGGAATTCAAGGGCGATGAAGGCAGCATATGTCTGCACAGCTTGGGAAGGACACTGCTTTTGTTATATACTTCTGATCTCCTTCACTAAAGGAATCAGTGATGGCAGGGAAGACTGTAGGAACTGAACTGAGACAGGTATTCAGTGGGTCTTCTTAGTGCTTCGTGTTTTTAGGAACTAGCTTTCTCAGAAACATAGTGAAAGAAAACGACTAGAATAGGGAGTATAAGTAAGGCATAAAGAATGAGGAAGGTACAGTTAGGGAACAATATACTTAGACAAAAAAAAGGCAACAGGATGTGGAACCTATATAAGGTTTTTAATGAACAATGAAAAAATAGGTTCAACTTAACAAACATTTGTTTTATGGCCTGAGGATCTCGTTTATGCTTTTTTGAAGCTGTTGACTATCAACGCAAATTCCATGGTACTGCTGATGACAGAAACTATCAGAAACTGAGGTATGATTGTTTCAATCCTAAATCAGAGCACAAAGGGAGGAGAGAACCTTACTGTCCTCATAGTGAATGTCAGCTTCCTTTGTACAGATTTGTCTCTTGCCTTAGCAAAAGGTAAAAAAAAAAGAATAGAGTTTGTTTTAAAAGATGCAAAAGATGAGAATGTGTCCATTCAGTTATCATAAAACTCTAAAAGAACGCTGCCTTGTAATGATATCACAGAGACTAAAGGTGCATTTATCATGCCCCCTTTCACAGTAGAGACTTTAGAAATAAAAATAAAACCTGTGACGCAAGAAGTAAACAGAACAGAAAGTTTATAAAATATGGACACGTTTCATTTAATAACAAATCTAATATTTAAATTCTGAATAGAATTTTAAGACATTTATTTCTGTAAATTCATTTAAATAACAATTAGATTTGTTGAGTGATATTTAAACAAATATTTACCAGTTGCTTTTTGACGGACAATATTTCTTGCTTTCTCAACTCCTGGTGCTCCAGATGTGGTAGCACTTCTGAATCTCATTGGTTCAGTCACATCTGGATGGCTACGCCAGCTGAGAGAAAAGGATCTCCCCACAGCGGTCCCTTTTTGGGACTCTAAAACACAACCTGGAAAAGGTTAGATTAGAAAAACAATCTAAAAGCTGAATTTGTTATTGCTCATCTTACTGCCTAGGCTGTTCAGCAAATGGCACATGTACATATGACGGTCTGTCATCAGCAGTCAAGAAATGGCCTACATACACTACTTAGACACTAGCAGATTGATTCCCTGCCACAAACTAAGAACCACTTTCTTATGTTACAATTTAGGAAGCTATCTATGTCAATAACCTAAAAATACTTGCTACTAAAAAATATTTTAATCTCCAACAGTTTCATAATAATTGTATCTTCATAGTATTTATTTCAACATGCAAAGGGGCATATTATTAATCAATCTTTCTCAATGTAAGAACAATGTCATAAGAACTTATGCTGGTGTTCCCATGGTACTTTAAAGCCATTACTTACAGGTTAAAAACTTTGACATCCTGAAAATGGTTAAATGGTTAAAACCCTACTAGCTTCTGAAGACACCAACCCAGCTATTAAACCCCATAGAAATCCATGAGCTCTAATACAGACCTGGTCAAATGGGCAAGTTAATGAAAAGCTACAAATAATTTAAAATTTAATTTTAGAAAAGTTTTAAAACAATGTAACAATGTGGTCTGTGATTTGATTTCACTTTCCTCACAGTGTTCTTTCTGGTCAATGGTTTTAAAGAAAGGTTCCAAAAGAAATACAGAAGGAAAACAAAGAAGGCATTTAGGAGATGTGCTCAGGAATAATGTAGACAATAGCTACAAATAGTGGCTTGTATTCACATCAAGTTTCCTTGGTGTATAGTATCTGTTTCACCAGTTTAGTGCTTAGACCTGTATTTCTACATAGTATTTAAATTTAGAATAAGGCAATATAAGTTAAGATTTTTGTCATAGTCATTATTTAAATAATTTGTCTGTATCTCTCGAGAAAACAGCACTTTTGAAGTCGTTTACTTTCCCAATGCTAATTTATCTCTTCATAGGGCAGTAGTATTTATACACTAGTTAGGAGAAAAGTACTTTAGGATACAACCCATCCTACACATGTGTATATCCTCCATGATGTCTGTGTGTGCGTGTGTGTGTGTATGCGTGTGTGTATATTTAAACACCTTCAGGATGCAGGAAACACTTATTTTGAGAAAGTAAGCTGTATCCTCTGTCTCAGCTCTTCCCTCTAAAGCAGGGTAAACTCTCCTCAAGACTGAGAAACACTGTCGTAGGTAGTCAGCCTCCTGCACAAAGTATCTTGATACTTTCAGGGCCTGGTTCACACAGAAACCTCCAACATGCAAGGGAGAACCAGAACAGAATAAAGACCTACAGTCTAGTATGTATTTCTAAAAAGATTCCTGTCTAGATTCAACTACAGAGAAAAAAATGACCTGTTGCTAAAGCTATTTTACAAAATTACTGCACTGCGTAGTCTAAATCTAAACTGGAATTAAGCCACCCTACTGGAATGTCATGATCATAAGCTACTTTGACTTGGCTTGCTGCTCGCTTTTACTAACTGGGGCTTTGGCAAGATATTCTCAGACTGCAACGAATACATGATAAGCTAATCCCTAGCCCAAGTTATACATTAGTGAATCACTAAAACTGGCTCACATCTCCCTGTATCCATATCCTTTGTTCTCACACTGACTCTGGACTTCATTATGTGACTTACTTTGGTGGTAAAACTGAAGAAGTGAGACTTGACAATTTTACTTCTATAACACTGTATTAACAACCAACCATGTGCCAACCTGCTGGATTACAAAACATGTAGCCCAGTCACACTCACAGTCCTGGCTGACAGCCAGTCAGTTCCTAGAAGCAGAGCACTCTAAGTGGCCACAGCACAGAGTGAATCAAATAAAAATGAGAATTAGCACTGGCCAGAGTGTGCAACCCAAGTTATCAGTTCATAAAATCATGGTCTAAATAAATAGTTGCTATGTTAGGCCACTAAGATTTGGGCTGATTTGTCACACAGCAAAAGCCAACTGACATATACTATACTAAAGTTATTATTACTAAAACATAATCTATTGTCACCATGGGTAACTTGACAACGTTTTGAAGGAAAGATATCTTCTAAGTCTCAGAACCAATGGAAGATACTTATCACCCAAGGAAATTTCTGTATTCTGTGATTCTGTCTGATAGGAAGACTAAGGTCAAATCCAAGGTTGCCCTTCCCTGTTTACCCAGCAAGTCACATGAATACATTTTGGCATTTACCATACCTACAGCTCCTTCCCACTCTGTCCTGTTTCTTTTTACATTTAATATGCAGCATATGCATTTGAATGAACCAGCTCAAATCTTTATAGTATAAGCAGATAGACAAGTTAACTTAAGTGCCACAGTCCTTAGGAATTATAATAAAGAAAAGGGTCTGCTATTGTCATCTCCATCAGAAACTCCCATTGTTTTACAACTCAAAATTATCACTTTAACTTCCTTAGGTCTTAAAAGTTTCACCTAGAAGCTCAATAAAATCAAAATGGCTCCCATCTCAAACACTTGAAATTTCTCCACACTTTCTAGGGGAGGCAGCAGTGTGCATCTTAGCAGTATAGCATCTTGGGCTGGATGTGACTTGTTTTGATGTCTATCTTTGCAGCTTTTGACATAAGCAACCCTGACTGAGTCGATCATTAGACAGTCTTTGCAGTTTTGGTTTTCTGTCTGTGACACAGATCCATCTAAAAGAGCTGTCACAGGGGTGAAGTCCATGTGCAAAGCACTGGTCATTGATACTCCTGTTTTCAGTACTTCTCTCTTGGATTTTCTTCTTCCATGGCGTCTTCAGATAGTCATCAGTTTCATTAAGAAAACAAAATAATAGGAGACACAATCTAATGAGCAGCATTTAAAAAGGCACTATGCAGCCGGTTCAGTTCATTATGAAATACTATGCATTAATGGATTAAGTGTACAAGTAAACACTTGTCTCATCCCACACCTCTGCTGTTGCCTTGGAAGAGTAAAAATACCTTTGCCACGTTGCTTCTTCTCCTTTTGCTCACTTAATTTATCTAGAGGTAGGTTTGTCATCTCAACTCCATACACAGTTCTTGCGAGCACAGCTGTCAAGGAGTCCATGATATTGGACCACTCGGTGATGAGTTCCTCCCATTCCGTAAGGGAGGACAGCACACTGAGAAAGTCATCCCAGAGCTCCCGGGAAATGTACACACAGAGGTTTGCTCGGATCCAAGCCACAATAAGTGTCTGAAACCAATCAAATGTATGATTTTTTTAACAAAAACAAAAAAATTACTAATATCCTCTTCATTATTATTCTTATTTTTGATCGACTGTAACCAGGATTTAAATTATGGTTACATGAGTTAACTGAGGAAATATTATTTTAAAGTGCATAGCTAACGATGCTGTTATCAATGAGAAAACAAAATCCTCTTTCTTGTCTACCAGCTTGAAGGCAGCTCCTCTGTCATCCCAAAAGCTATCTCAAACTCATTGGCACAGGAGACGTCTTCCTGAACAGAACACCAACTGCTCAGGCTCTAAGACCAACAATCAATAAATGGGACCTCGTGAAATTGGAAAGCTTCTGTAAGGCAAAGGACACTGTCATTAGAACAAAACGGCAGCCTACAGATTGGGAAAAAAATCTTCACCAACCCCACATCTGACAGAGAGCTAATATCCACAATTTATAAAGAACTCAAGAAATTAAACATCAAGAAACCAAATAATCCAATCAAAAAATGGGGAACAGAGCTAAACAGAGAATTCACAAAGGAGGAGTCCTTAATGGCTGAGAGACACTTGCAGAAATGCTCAGCATCCTTAATCATCAGAGAAATGCAACTCAAGACAACTCTGAGATTCCATCTCACACCTGTCAGAATGGCAACTAAGATCAAAAACTCAAATGACAGCACATGCTGGCAAGGTTGTAGAGAAAGGGGAACCCTCCTCCATTGCTGGTAGGAGTGCAAACTTGAACAACCACTATGGAAATCAGTCCGGGGATATCTTATAATACTTGGAATAGCTCTACCTCAAGACCCAGCCATACTACTTCTGGGTATGCATACATATGATTCCTCACCAAATCACAAGGAAGTTTCCTCATCTATGTTCATAGCAGCCTTATTTGTAATAGCCAGAAACTGGAAACAACCCAGATGTCCCTCAACCGAAGAATGGATTTAAAAATTTAAAAATAACATTGTGTTATCTACACAATGGAATACTACTCAGCCATCAGAAACAACGAAATCACACAATCTGCAACCAAATGGGTGGAACCAGAGAAGCTCATCCTGAGTGAGCTAACCCAGACTCAGAAGGATGCACATGGCATCTATTCACTTATAACTGGATTTTAGCCATATAGTACAGGATAACTATCCTACAACCAACACACCAAAAGGAACAAGAATATGGACTTTGTTACCTGTTAGTGGGACTTTTTGCCCTAGTGGAGCTGCCATGTAGGCCCCCAGTGCAAGGAAGCTCTTAGCCCTCATATGAATGATGAACTGAGGGGGGTGATATGTGGGGGCACCCCACACTAGAGGAGTAGGATAGGTGGGAGAATGGGTAGAGGGTGGGAGGGTGGAATCAAGAAGGGTGGAGGGACGGGGCTGTGATGGAGATGTAACTTGAAGAAATAAATGTAATTAAAAAAAAGAGAAGATACAAAGATCATGTTAACTTAAAATTTTCTGACCCTCTATTAGTTCTTTACATATATATATGTAAATATGTACATATATGTGTGTGTAAAGAACTAGTGTGTATATATATATATATATATGTATCTGGCCATCTGCATGACCAATTATTATGTCTTCCCTGTAATGCATCACTGAGGACAGCCTGATGGTCAGTTCAAATTGTACCCATTTCTCTCCTCATATCTCACCCAAGAACATGGGAAACCGACAGATGACCACAAATCCACTGTGCTTCCCATGTCATCCTCTCTTGACTGCAGAGCACAGAGGGATACAGAAGCTGAGGTGGCCCTCAAAGCCACCAAGTCATTGGTGCCAGAGCCAGTCACAGCCAGGATCTGTCAAGCTCTGCAAAACTCAGCCTTCCTCCACTCTTCCATGGTTAACTCTGAATCTAAGCATCCTTTCTTATGTACTCATTTCCAAATGCATCAGAATCGTAAGTAATCCAGATGGTACAAGAAAGATTTGACAAGAACACTCCATTAAGAGGAATTCTCTCCTGCCCCTCAACCCCATTCCAATCCAAATAAACAAACAAAACAACAAAAAAATAAAACTCTAGAACATATTCTTTTTGTTTGTTTGTTTGTTTTGTTTTTCGAGACAGGGTTCCTCTGTAGCCCTGACTATCCTGAACTCACTTTGTAGACCAGGCTGGCCTTGAACTCACAGAAATCCACCTGTCTCTGCCTCCTGGGTGCTGAGATTAAAGGTGTACATCACCACGCCTGGCTGAATATACTTGTTTTTAATCCTGCAACAAATTCACTCTCTCACTCTCTAATTCCAGTACACACAACAGATGCAAGGCAGACAACTGGTGAAAATCAACTCTGACACTGGCCTTAGCTCATGCCCACTTGACAGCCAGGGCCTAGCTCTGGGAGCTCAGGTGCTAACAGTGAGATGCTGTTCTGAGAGCACCGTGCAGAGCGTTTGTGCATCCACACAGGCAGAAAACCAGTAGCATCAACAAGCCAGGTTGGGCTATGGCAAACAAAAAACAAAACCCATGTAGTCAGAGTATAACGACACAAGCCTATAATCCCAGCACTTGGAAGACTATAGAATTGAGAGTATGGGCCAACATGCGCTCACAGAGAGGCCAGACTTAAAAAAAAAATCAAATAAAAATGATTGTGTAGGCCCATCCCATATAACCATGAGCTAGGTGGACAAGGTAGTCAAAGGGAAAGAGACAGTGTTAATGAGGCAAGTGAGTATGTGCACATACTGCCTGTACTTTACAAACATTCTTAATATTTATCACCCAATACCTAAGAACTAAGAAGAGAACATTTCCTTCTTCAACCATCATTGCAGCCCACTGTCCTCCTGCCTATCAAATTGGAGGCCTTGTCCACAGTTCCTACCTCTACTTCCTCATTCATCCATTCCAAGTAAAATTCAATTCTTTAGGACATTCTCAGCTACCTACATCTCACCAGAACCAATGTCACCTGTTCCTGCTCACTCTGCTGGGCATCTAGAACAATCTACTCTAGTTTCCACGTAGCAAACTGGGCCTGGCTGGCTCTCCTATCAACCACAGAGATACCTCCATCTCCCTATGCATATGTTCTCTCTCATGATCACTCCATCCAGTTTGAGGCATTACATACAGTTGCTTGACACAATGATGGTCTCAAGTTTTCATCCCAATTCCATATTTCTATTCATCTTGTAACTGCCAACTCTACCTGGTTTTCTCTCCACTAAAATGTTCAACTCCTGTCACTTTTTTTTTTCTTTTGGTTTCTTGATACAGGGTTTTTCTGTATAGCTTTGGCTGTGACTGTCCTGGAAATCTCTGTAGACCAGATCGTCAAACTCAGAGATCAGAGATCCATCTGCCTCTGCCTCCCAAGTCTGGGATTAAAGGTGTGCGCTGCCACCACCTGGCTTACTCCTGTCACTTCTTAATGCTTACCACTCTCAAGCAAGCCAAGAGGAAGGAGATGGCAGAGGGGGAAACCTAAAAACCCAACTCTAACTGTGAAAATCAGACCACAATATTTGGGACAAAGCTAAGAAGAAATTTTTCTAAAAATGTAAAGTTAATTTGACATAACTTATAAAATTCTCAGTAATTAAAACTAATTTTCCAATTCTGCTTCAATTGTGCATTTGCAGCATTTAATAAAAAAGACTTACCCTGAAGAGCAACCCTGCCAAGCTCTGGGCAAACAAGTCCTTTGCATGCTTATCCTTTGGCTTCTGCATGACAGCTTCTGTTATCCTGAGAAGGATTTGCAACATCTGCTCCCTGGGCCGCACAAAATAAAAGCTTGTATTAATAACCACATCTCCAAAACACTTTATAGGTATGAGCTCTCTGCAGTCATCAACATGGATAATCACACATTACAAGACTAGGTGCCAGTTAGAGAATAAGCATCATATTTTATCAACATAAATTACTTTATATTACCACACTTCTACAAACATGCTTTCTACATCCATGCCAATTGGCAGGATGGCATCTTCCAGACATCTTCCCACCCTGACTTTTCTCCTTGCAGGAAGGAGGGCAAGATGGTTTTCTCCAGTTGAATAAGCACATCAGGGCATTTCACTAAGGGAATAGCTGTGCCAGTCTGAACTTACACAGTACTCTGCCTTTCTCCATCATTATGTTACTTAACCTGGGAAGTCTCACCATCTGCCTTTGTGATAGAAAACAAAACCGACTCTCTGGGCCTTACTATGAGGACACAGGCAGTCAATAGCACTTCATGACTCTGGCTCCTGTGGAAGACAGGAGGGGTTTGGAAGGGTCAGGACTGAGCACTGATGGGCAGTGCGGTTGTGCCTGGCAGACCCTGCCTCTACCACAGCATATACCTGGGATGGCTTCAATCACCATTGCTCAGTCACCACATGCTACTGTTTTCAAGCCTAACAGAAGGGAGCTTTACATAATAGAATTAAAGAATCAAGGTATTTAAAACAGTAGAAGATCATTTTTTTCTCTCTTTCATAGGCAAGTTGTATTTCTCATATCCTTGTTTTCTGAGGGGATGGAGAACACATTATCTTTTGTATAGAGAGGAAGTCTATCCTTTCTAAGGGAATGACTCTGGTTCTCTGGTTCCTGTGAGGTTTTGAATCCTAACCATTTATTCACCTCCATTACGTTCTTTTTGCTCTTCCTACTCGCTACTGAAAAAAACTTAGAACATGACAAAGCAACGTGGTCTAGATCAGTCAAAGATCTGCATGTGGTGGTTTCTTCTGCGTGTGTCTGAGAGTCTCAGGGTTACTTATTTGCTCACATCCGCTCTCCAGCACTTTATTCCATCTGTTTACTTGTTTTGTGCTGTCTATGGATTCTGAACCATGGAGGAGGAAGATGAGTGTACCACCTAGGTCTAGACACATGCGCACAGCGCAGAACAGAAAGTCTTATGAGAAAAAGTGGGGGGAAGAAACGACAGAGTTGGAGGTGGCTTGCCACTCACAGCCAAGGATACCCAGGCCCCTGTCACAGTGCAACTTTAGTGTGCTCACAGTAGATGCTCGCGGTTTAAATTACTAAATGGAAAGAAAAGAAACAGAGAGGTACAAAGGAAAAGAGGAAGAAAGAAAGGAGAGGAGGACAAAGGTCAGAGAGGAAGGGAAAGAAAGCATGGCATGGGGCACTTGGAACTTAAATACGTAGAAAGTCTCCTGGGAAGCAAACCATGACCCATTTCTACCATGGTTAGTTACTATTTTTATTTATTTCTACAACTGCCTTTTTATATGTTTATCTGAAAATCTCTAAATTACTAAAGGAAAAACAACAGTTGCTTTATTTTACTTCCTGGAATTTTCATCAGAATAAAATGATTATAAAAACTATAATACTGTGCAATGCATAGAGAATTCATAACTTTCTTTTTTTTTTTTTTTTTTTGGTTTTTTCAAGACAGGGTTTCTCTGTGTAGCTCTGGCTGTCCTGGACTCACTTTGTAGACCAGGCTGGCCTCGAACTCGCAAAGATCCACCTGCCTCTGCCTCCCAAGTGCTGGGATTAAAGGCGTGCGCCACCACCGCCCGGCTTGAATTCATAACTTTCTAAGAAACAGAAAATACTATTCACACAGCTGGGGTACGAGGAGCATCATCCATGTGAAAGCATTCATGGGGCCATTATGACCGCCACTGCACTGGGTTTACATCACAATATGCACAGCTATAATGTTTCCACACGTCACAACGACTTTACTTGGTAGGAACATTAACTGAAAAGACCAGAAAAGGTGACCCTGTAATTTACACTTTCAAATCCTCATTTTGATACTTGCAATTTCATATTTATGAAGTCTCCATAAAATTCTTCTGAGTCCACCCTTCCCTCCTCTTGGTGCCCTGTGGTCTCTGAAAGCTCACTCATGCCTTATTTTTAAGGCTTCCCACGAACTGTGGACAGACAGATACCTTGTACAACACCACTGGTGCTGGCTCTGGAGGATGTATAAAATAGGTGTGTGTGGTCCTGGGAAATTTTCCAAAACAGAAGGCTGCCACTGCCACAGAACCTCAGTGGCCTCAAACCCTAGAAGCTAGCACAGAAGGGCACATCACATCTGTCTAAGTTACATGAACACACCCAAAGCAGACCTGAGAGGCTACATGTGAAGACAATAGGAATGGGGGCATGGCTCAGGGCTTGCTGCTTTGTCACTGAGAACACTAAGGGCGAGGTGAAGATATTCACTAAAGGAGACAGGTATGAGAAAACATCTAACATACTTTACCTTTAAGAATACAATTAATAAGCCGGGCGGTGGTGGCGCACGCCTTTAATCCCAGCACTTGGGAGGCAGAGGCAGGTGGATCTTTGTGAGTTCGAGGCCAGCCTGGTCTACAAAGTGAGTCCAGGACAGCCAGAGATATTCAGAGAAACCCTGTCTCGAAAAACCAAAAAAAAAAAAAAAAAATACAATTAATAGAAAAACAGCAAAGAAAAACGGGGAAGGAAAGCTCAGTGAGGACATCCTTTTAACTATATTTTCTGTCACGTGGGTAACATATTATTTAAAAGAATTGTTTTTCCAAAGTGAATTTAAAATACCAAGTTGAATAAAACTCAAGTATATAACACTTCAGGAAAATTAACAAACTTGAGCTTAATATTATAAAGCACACACCACTTATCATAAAACTATCTGATAAAAGTTTACAATGGGAAAATCCACTACTGAGTAATGTAACACCAACTTCAGTTCAAGAGCATTTAAAAAATAATGAAAATATTTACATTATTTATTTCATAAATGAATTACCCGAGTGCTGGATACTTCCCTTTGCCACAATCCACAGAAGCTGCTCTGAGGGGTTGATGCTCGTCTTATTTTTTTTTTAATTTTTGATTTTTTTTCAAATACTTTATTTTTCTTTCTTCAAGTTACATCTCAGTAACAAACCCCTCCCTATCCCGCCCTTCCACCCTCTTCCCCCCAGAAGTTTCCCCTTTCAGTCCAACAGATGGTTCCTTCTCTTATAACAGTAAGTATTATACAAAACAATAGATATAAATATGCCACATTTATGAGAGTTAAATGGCCCAGTATACCTTCCCAATG